>CM063244.1:27293818-27374066 GCA_032158295.1 Pycnopodia helianthoides
CGTGGCCTCCTCATCTCTACATTACAGCCTATTAGTCTAATAGGGGTGTAATAGTAGTATGTAGCATGTAGGCCCCGTGACCAAATTCTGGGAACAAAGGTTTGAAAGTGTTTTTGTGTTTCCTGTGAATGTTGAACAATTTTGACTTGGGGTCAAACAGGGGTCAAAATTCAAATATATTTCAATCGTGTCGATATACCAAATTACTCCTCTAGTCATGAGGATTCCGAAAATGTATGGTTACAAATGAGGGCTCTACATGGTCAAAAAACGGTGAAAGGTCACTGCACTTTTGACTGGCAGTCAAATCCACCAACACAGTTAACATTATCCGATTCTAATGATTTTAGTGTCTAATAATGTGTTTTCTGACATGGCAAATTCAACTTAACAACTTTTGAAAGTAAAAGTGGTTGCCATAACCTTGAAAATTTCAAAATGGCTTAAAAGGTTAACATAAATTAGCCAAAAACAACAACTATTTTCCCAAACCCATGGAAAAGAAATCAATAAATGTTTGTCACCGAAACGTCACGATCAATCGAAACACTCCATTTTTAAAACAAATAACGATTTTTAAACAACTGGATCGCAAACTATGTGTATTATTTTTCTTGCTCTCCAAGGGACTCAACTTCTGCCCACTCCCCCCACAGTGAATCAGGTTGAGCTCAGTCAGGACCTCACTGACTACTACCGCAGAATTCGCCTCCGTGAATTCTTCCTTGACTCACCACCTATGGATCCTGAGCCATTTTACTGCAAGAGTAAATGGGTACCACCTAAGAACCGTGTGCCATCCCTTGAGACTTACATACAGGTTGTTAGTTCACAAATTAATCCCAGTGATCATTCCACCCACAGGACTCATGACAACCTCCCTAGAGAAGAACGTGATGCCCTTAAGACTCTACGAGCAAGGAAGGACATCATCGTCAAGCCAGCTGACAAGGGCTCTGCTGTTGTTGTCATGGGTCGACAGCAATACATCGATGAAGCCATGAGACAGCTCAACAACCAAACTAACTATAAACCCCTTGACATCGATCCCACAGGCACATTTTCAAAGGAGATTCAACAAACACTGGATGAGATGTATGACCGTGACCACCTCTCAAAGAAAGCTCACAAGTTTCTCTCCCCGGTAGACTGTAGAACAGCAAGATTTTACCTTCTTCCCAAGGTACACAAACCAGAAAACCCAGGGAGACCCATCATATCTGGCAATGGTTTCCCCACTGAGAATATATCTCTTTTTGTTGACAGTTTTCTCAAGCCGCTTATGCCACAGGTTCCATCATATATTCATGACACTCCAGATTTTCTTCGTAAACTCTCAGGTATTCAGAAGCAGGTCCCCAACACAGCTATCATCGGTACTTTTGATGTGTCCTCTTTGTACACCAACATCCCCCAAGATGAAGGGATTGCTGCCTGCTCCTCAGCCCTGTCTAAGAGTGGTCACGTGTCACCGCCAATTTCTGACATTGTATCCCTCATGCAACATGTTCTAACAAAAAACAACTTTTCGTTCTTAGGTAAGAATTTCCTACAGGTACATGGCACTGCAATGGGTACACGTATGGCACCTTCAATGGCCTGCCTTTTCATGAGTCAACTTGAACAGCGCATGTTGTTGTCGGCCCCTTGCCGCCCCTGGGTCTGGTGGCGCTATATTGATGACATCTTTTTCATCTGGACTAGTGATGAAGCAAGCCTCATATCATTCATTAACCACATTAATTCCTTCCACAGGACCATCAAATTCACGAATGAATACTCGACCAAGGACACCCATTTTCTGGATGTCAAAGTTATAAAGACGGAAGACGGCTTAACCACAGATCTCTTTGTTAAACCCACAGATAAACATCAATACCTCCACTCCACCAGCTGTCACCCCCGACACTGCAAAACCAGCATAGCCTACAGTCAGGCCCTCAGACTCCGTCGAATCTGTTCTAATGATTCTGATTTTTTCCACCACTCGCAGGAACTTAAGAAACACCTTGTTTCCAGGGGTCATAGCTCCCTAGCAGTCCATCGAGCGATTCAGAAAGTCAAGGCTCGTTCTAGGGAGTCTGTACTCTCCAAAGGACCCAAGCAACAACGGAGTTCCAAGCGGAAAGTTCCTTTTGTTGTCACTTTTCACCCCTCACTTCCTCCCATTCGTAAAATAACCAGTTCCAACCATCATATTCTTCACACATCAGATCGGCTTCAGCGTGCTGTACAGGAAGAACCCATAGTTGCCTTCCGACGCCCACCCAGTCTCAGGGATCTCATCGTCCGGGCAGAAGTCCCCCCCCCCCCATTAATGATGATGTTAATCCCCCTTTGCCACAGGGTACTTTTAGGTGTTCCAACACATCAAAATGCATCGTTTGTAGACAACACATCAGGGAATCTGACTCCTTTACCAGCCATACAGGTGGTACCACCCATAAGACAAGGGGTCATGTCACCTGCACCACAACTAATCTAATCTATCTAATATCTTGCAGAGTTTGTGGTGTTCAATACATAGGTGAAACAAGAACTACAATGAAGAGGCGTTTCTACGGCCACAGATCAACAGTCAACACCTACAAGCTGGATACACCTGTAGGACACCACTTCAATCTTCCTAACCACTCCATTTTTGACATGAACTTACAGGGCATTGAGGCACTAGGTAACTCCAGAGAGACTGTCTGAGTAGGGAGAAATTGTGGATAAGGTGCATAAAGACCATTCAACCCCATGGTTTGAACATCCAAGAAGGAAATGACTAATAACCCTTTGTCTTTGCCCTCTCCCTTTTCCCCCACAGATATCCATATTTTTAGTCTGCCCTATTAACTAATTATTTACTTTTCTTCCAACCTTCCATTTTGTCCTTTGTGTTTCCAACTTCTTTGTGGTCTAGCCATCCCCTTCCCTCCACCCCCCCTTTGTCTTCATAATCCCTGCTTACCCCCTGCTTTTTCTGAATGCTTCTTGCTTTTCTCTCTCCACTCTCTCTATTCATGTTTTTCCACTTGACTGCTTTTGTCCCCCTTGTATGCATGTATGTGTGTTGTCTTGTCATTTAGCCTTCGAGAAAGACTCTGCTAGGGTCGAAACGTCAGGCCACTAACTAATTTTTTGTGTTTTTCTTTAGAGCACATTGTTCGATTATTGCCGGAATTCCGGCTTTTTAAATATTTTGGGTGTCAAATAGACGTGTATCAATCAGATATGATATGAATGAACCTGACATTTTTTTTTAAATAGACTTCAAAATGTGATTTTCAGTGTATTACCGTGTACATGTAGTTTAAAAAACTTTCTTGCATTGATGACTTCCACAACTGCCTTGAAACCAAAACTAACTTTGTTCAGAGCAAGGCAGATTTCCATTGATACAGCGTACCTTTGTGAGGACAATTCAAATTTGTACTGGAACATTTCAGGGGGCACCAAGGCAATGACCAGGGCTAACTGATCTCCCGACTTGAATGGGAACATCTTAAACATTTGAGGGCCATCAAGCGTTTGACACTTCCTTGCAAATCTGTCCACAAGCTTGTTGCCATAGCCAATGATTCACACCAGACCAAAGTATACGGGGACAGGGTTGGAACGAGACAACATGCTGTAACTGCCTTCATTTTGATAAGCCCCCTGCACACAAAGACTGTTACAAATTCTCCTTCCTCCAAAGATCATTTGCACAGTGGAACAAGCTACATGTACCACAAGATATTCTTCAAGCCCCAACAGTAGGTATCTAATTTACATTTTAAAAAGCAACAGTCCCTTGTTTCACCAGGCAGACATAAAAAATCTGAATTCAGAAGTCTGAAATTAATCATCCCAGTTCAAATTACAAGTTTTAAAAATAAAAAAATGCACGACTCTGCTAAGCAGGTATATGAGGATTGTAAGTAGGCAGCCTATAATACATAAATGTACACAATGTGCACGTACAGTAACAGCCCTCTGTTAAGTATCAGGCCCAAGACTCTGTGTAGGGAAAGGTGCTTTCAGCTTTTAAGAAATTAACACTTTCAAAATGACCATATAAACCATGGTCAAACTTGACATAAAAGCAAAACTCAAAAAGAATGTCACATCGTAAACAAGCCACTTGTGTTTGAACGGCTGGTTGACTTGCTAAGTCACAATTTTGAATTCCTCCAGACTAGAGCCTGTTGCTATGTCACATAGTTCAGGGGAAAGCTTTTGCATAACTTTACCTATGAGATGGCGACCACCCATACACAATTCTGTATGAATCTATACATGGCACAGTCACAATGGCACCATGAGCTTTGCCCATCTGGAGGTTGCTGTACAAAAGCTTGCCCTGAACCATGTGATGCAGTCAGGCCATTGTCTGAACTGGCGGCTACAGCTATGGCTACGGCTAAATTTCCGCATCATGCGTTGAAATAACAGTACGTCCTGAGCAACACTCTTAGCAACAGTCACAGCCGTAGCCGCTAATTCCGATACGGCCTCAGTCTGGTCTGGGTACCACAATTTAAGTATTTACTGGTGACCAATCAAACTATTGTACATGTACCAGACATTATTTAAAATCTAACTCGCAATGGCTTATTCACAGATCTTTATCATAGGTAAACTGTGATCCATTCCTTCAAAAGCTTTCCTCCAGTGGGCTAGTATACAAGTATAGTACAATGCCACAGATTTAACAAAATAAGCTACAAACCAATGGGCGGGGGGGGGGGTTGCATTGTGTTGTTGCCATTATGAAATTTGAATGACTATAGCATGTGAAACCAACACTCACTTCTTTCTATAGCAACTATCATTACAATCTTATCCCACGCACTGTAGCCTTTCCATGTAGCAGACTGTGAATTCATAAACCATGTTTTTCCGAGACAATCCCTGAATGATTGTTGATCTGCAGTGTACATGTATGTTTTGCATGACCATACTCGCATAAATTGTATATTTGCACTTGTAATGAGTTCAGGCACAACCAGTTGGTATTTTACAAAGAAAAACAAAAAATCAGGTTATTAGTCTTGAGGAAGTGGTGGTTAAAAAAATACATTTATTGTACTTAGCGGCTTGTATGGCCTTGTATGAAAAGTTTAATGTTGGGAGTGAACTCTAATGAAGTATTGAGGCTAAAGTTTAACTACCGCCCAGTTTCATGCAGAAAATATTGCTTTAAAATTGTCTGTTTTATAGCAAACAAAGCAAGGGGACCAGTCACATACTGTGCACATGACATGGTATTCGGGTTGGTAACCCTTTTCCAGTAAGCACAATTTAGTAAGTTGTTGTGCTTCCGTAGCTATGAAATTGGGCCTATTAGGGCTGCTTAAAAGCAAAAGCTATTTCTTAAAAGGTTTCTGCTAAGCAAAAATAAGCAGGAAACCAGTCACAAATGGTACATGTGACATGGTATTTTGGCTGGTAACCTCACTTTGATATGCAAACTGTTTTGTGTTTCATTACTTTAAAGCAAGGCCCAATTTCATAGATATGCTTTAAAAAGTAGCTACATTAATTTAAACACAGCAAAATTATGCTTTATACCAGACCAAGCTCAGCAGCCAAAACACCATGTCACATGTACAATTTATGACTGGTATCCTCTTCAATTTTTTGCTTAGCATAAAATTGTTTGAAAGCAATATTTTTAGCTTTAAGCAGCTCTATGAAGTTGGGCCAGGGTGGTTCCACAGCACAAAATCCTTGTTTGAAATCCTTGCTACTCAGAGTTACATCAGAATACGAGCAACATTCAGGCCATTTAACTTCACACTTTTGTAGGACAAGGCAGTTTTTCCAACAAACACTAGGAAAAACTATGATAGTAAACTTGCAGAGTGTACAACCTTTTATAAAACTCTTTTGGGACAAGGGTTGGTTCTGAGAAGAACCAGTGTGGCCTCTGCATTTTTGAACAGTACACTCTGCTCATCTTCAGGAGAAAGAGTAAACTGTTCAAAACGTTGGTTCTTCTCTTGACCACACCGGTTCTTCTCAGTGAGAACCAACACTTCTCCCAAAAGAGTTTCATACATGGTTGTACGGGCAAGTTCACTAACTACCGTTTTTTCTTATGATTCACACCAAAAGCAAAGCTTCAAACATCATCTATATATCGCAAACAATATTCCCCCCCCCCCCTAATACCATAAACGGCTGGAACCAGTTCCAGAAATCTGCAACACAATCTCAATCAGCAGTACAACATTCAAAATAGAATTATCCGTTAGTATAATCACCCCCGTTCGATCCCCTGCTTGCGCCAGGTGTACATGTAAATACTCAGTTGTGAGTGCTGCCAGTATCAGAGCAGAAAGGCACCTGTTTCTGGATCATTTCAAGGGGCGTCAAAGCAATCGGACTATATGCAGTCTGCTCGTCTTCAGGAGAAGAAGAAGACGAGCAGAGTATACTGTTTGAAACATCGAGACCACACCGGCTCTTTTCAGAGTCAACACTCCTCACAAAAGAGATTTACGCATGGTTGTACCCACAAGTTTCTAGTATGTACTTACTTCTCAATCAGACTATGATAATGGAAGCTATCATAAGGCTAGTAATTAAAGTATCAGGCCTGTCAAACTGAATGTAATGGCAGCTCCTTTACATGTCACAATGAGATTTTGAACTAAAACTTTGCCCAACTTTTTTTTTGGGTGCATTTGCAGTTGTTATTAGCCAATGGATATTGGGTGTGGAGCTTTCTCGCCAAGTATAGGGCCTATTGGATAGTTTCAAAGTAAAATTCCACTGCATTAAAATGCGACACTTAGCTTCCACAGCTCGCTCATTTGCATAACGGGAAGAAATTGCAAAATACATCCAAATATGATTCTGCACAGAGACAGCATTCAGTTGATCAATAGTCATTATTGTGTTCGGGACAATGGTGAATACTTGTACAACATTGGTTTAATCGTTCAACCATGGACCCTGTGTTTGACTACACCAGTGCCCTGTGCGTCACATTACTAAATAATCCCCCTCCAAAAACAAGGTTTGCCCTGCAGCAACGAGCTATTTATGCTCGGTGCTCTCCCTGTCCTGGGAAAATTCCTCAGGTGCAGTGAGTGGGATTTAAACTTGGCCATAGGCCTAATGCTAATAAAAATAATAACAGAAAGAAAATGATAATAATGGAGTCTTGTAAAGAACACATAAGGTGCTCAGGGGCTAGAATATTGTGTTCTCTTCTCGTCGGGCATACTTTCAATCAGTCCTGGACTGCTCTCAACTCCCATGTGAGTATACAACCACGACAGCCTGTTAGCCGAGTTGCTCAGGGGTAATAATGGAACACAATACCACCCTCAGCCCTCGCTCACAGGTTCCCATGTATACTCCTGGATGAGGGGAAGCAAACAAGCGCCATGTTCGACCAGTCTGGGATTCAAACCCACACTACCCCGACTCAGCCACCAGAACTTGAGTGTAATGGGCCAGACCGCTTGGCCACAACACTTCACATTCTTAAGTCAGAATTATGATTGCTGAGCCTGATTTTACAAGAAGATAAGGAACATCTGGGACATTCCGTGCCAGTTTACGTGAGGGTTATCAGTGAATAACTCAGTTTTGCTGAGAAGCGAACAAGCGCCAATTAGTACTGGACTGCTCTCAACTCCCATGTGAGTATACAACCACGACAGCCTGTTAGCCGAGGTGCTCAGGGGTAATAATGGAACACAATACCACCCCAGCCTTCGCTCACAGGTTCCCATGTACACTCCTGGGTGAGGAGAAGCAAACAAGCGCCATGCTCAAAGTATTCATTATTTTCTTTACCGCTCATTTGCCCCTAAAACAAATAGACCTAAAATGGATTTGAGATTGTTATATCCTCATTATTTAATAATCACCACCCTTCGGGAAATCTGCAAAAAAAACGTTTCAATGTTTCTTTTAAGAACAAACAAGCAAACAAAAAAACATATAAATTTGGGTTGGGTTTTTGGTCTTATTTCATGCACTAAATTAATCGCAGAATCATGTTTCAATAGAAGTAGGTGTTTTAAATGGCATTTGTTTGGTTTATTTTTAACTTTTAACTTCCCTAAAACTTTCCTTTTCCCCCAGTGTCCAAGGCACAAGCTTTCCTGCTACTCAAAACAATGCCAGGTGTTTATACAACCTTGAGTCCAAAGTACTTCACTAAACAAGTCAAGTCCACAAACTGACATGTTTCCCAAATGATAATTTTGGGCAAGTGTGAGCTTCAATAACTTCAATTCATTTCAATTCATTTTATTACAAAAGATAAAATAACTAAAACAAATTATTTTTTTCATTTTAAATTTCTTCTTTCATGTTCAAAATGAATTGGAAACCAATAATTATAACGATACATAAAAGGGTAGTAAAATAAAATAAAAAGTAGTATAAAAGGTACAAGGGAAAATGGGTGAACATAGAAACATATGACAAAAACAGGATTTGAACCTGTGACCCCCGGATTTATTTGTTGGTACAGCACTCTAAAAATAAATGTTAAAAAAATACACTAAGCTTCACAATGAATAAAACTGTGTTACAAAAGAAATTAAGCCTGTACGTGAATGTGAATCTTGGATCATTTTTTGATGACTGAAAAGTGAACATCCAATATGTGACTGCCGCTGAACTCAAGACACTAATGACAATGAATGATGAATTGGGACATGTAGCAAGTCAGTCACCGTGCCGGACGACGCAAGCGCAAGTTTTAGTCAATTGATGTTGATAATGAACACCCATTGTTTGTGGGGTCACAAACATGGAGTCTGTAGTTTACAGTGTTCTGCCATGACATCACATTCTGCTCAACAATTAAGATCCAAACACTGCTAAACTCAGCTCCTGTTCTAAATTAGTTCTTCGGACCCATCGTGGCTGAGTTGTTAAAACTAACTACCGTTTTTCTTATGATTCACACCAAAAGCAAAGCTTCAAACATCATCTAGATATCACAAACAATATTCCCCCCCCCCCTAATACCATAAACGGCTGGAACCAGTTCCAGAAATCTGCAACACAATCTCAATCAGCAGTACAACATTCAAAATAGAATTATCCGTTAGTATAATCACCCCCGTTCGATCCCCTGCTTGCGCCAGGTGTACATGTAAATACTCAGTTGTGAGTGCTGCCAGTATCAGAGCAGAAAGGCACCTGTTTCTGGATCATTTCAAGGGGCGTCAAAGCAATCGGACTATAAGCAGTCTGCTCGTCTTCAGGAGAAGAAGAAGACGAGCAGAGTATACTGTTTGAAACATCGAGACCACACCGGCTCTTTTCAGAGTCAACACTCCTCACAAAAGAGATTTACGCATGGTTGTACCCACAAGTTTCTAGTATATACTTACTTCTCAATCAGACTATGGTAATGGAAGCTATCATAAGGCTAGTAATTAAAGTATCAGGCCTGTCAAACTGAATGTAATGGCAGCTCCTTTACATGTCACAATGAGATTTTGAACTAAAACTTTGCCCAACTTTTTTTGGGGTGCATTTGCAGTTGTTATTAGCCAATGGATATTGGGTGTGGAGCTTTCTCGCCAAGTGTAGGGCCTATTGGATAGTTTCAAAGTAAAATTCCACTGCATTAAAATGCGACACTTAGCTTCCACAGCTCGCTCATTTGCATAACGGGAAGAAATTGCAAAAATACATCCAAATATGATTCTGCACAGAGACAGCATTCAGTTGATCAATAGTCATTATTGTGTTCGGGACAATGGTGAATACTTGTACAACATTGGTTTAATCGTTCAACCATGGACCCTGTGTTTGACTACACCAGTGCCCTGTGCGTCACATTACTAAATAATCCCCCTCCAAAAACAAGGTTTGCCCTGCAGCAACAAGCTAGTTATGCTCAGTGCTCTCCCTGTCATGCCTGTCCTGGGAAAATTCCTCAGGTGCAGTGAGTGGGATTTCAACTTGGCCATAGGCATGATAGGCCTAATGCTAATAAAAAATAATAACAAAAAGAAAATGATAATAATGGAGTATTGTAAAGAACACATAAGGTGCTCAGGGGCTAGAATATTGTGTTCTCTTCTTGTCGGGCATACTTTCAATCAGTCCTGGACTGCTCTCAACTCCCATGTGAGTATACAACCACGACAGCCTGTTAGCCGAGTTGCTCAGGGGTAATAATGGAACACAATACCACCCTCAGCCCTCGCTCACAGGTTCCCATGTACACTCCTGGATGAGGAGAAGCAAACAAGCGCCATGTTCGACCAGTCTGGGATTCAAACCCACACTACCCCGACTCAGCCACCAGAACTTGAGTGTAATGGGCCAGACCGCTTGGCCACAACACTTCACATTCTTAAGTCAGAATTATGATTGCTGAGCCTGATTTTACAAGAAGATAAGGAACATCTGGGACATTCCGTGCCAGTTTACGTGAGGGTTATCAGTGAATAACTCAGTTTTGCTGAGAAGCGAACAAGCGCCAATTAGTACTGGACTGCTCTCAACTCCCATGTGAGTATACAACCACGACAGCCTGTTAGCCGAGGTGCTCAGGGGTAATAATGAAGCACAATACCACCCTCAGCCCCTCGCTCACAGGTTCCCATGTACACTCCTGGATGAGGAGAAGCAAACAAGCGCCATGCTCAAAGTATTCATTATTTTCTTTACCGCTCATTTGCCCCTAAAACAAATAGACCTAAAATGGATTTGAGATTGTTATATCCTCATTATTTAATAATCACCACTCTTCGGGAAATCTGCAAAAAAACGTTTCAATGTTTCTTTTAAGAACAAACAAGCAAACAAAAAAACATATAAATTTGGGTTGGGTTTTTGGTCTTATTCAATGCACTAAATTAATCGCAGAATCATGTTTCAATAGAAATAGGTGTTTTAAATGACATTTGTTTGGTTTATTTTTAACTTTTAACTTCCCTAAAACTTTCCTTTTTCCCAGTATCCAAGGCACAAGCTTTCCTGCTACTCAAAACAATGCCAGGTGTTTATACAACCTTGAGTCCAAAGTACTTCACTAAACAAGTCAAGTCCACAAACTGACATGTTTCCCAAATGATAATTTTGGGCAAGTGTGAGCTTCAATAACTTCAATTCATTTCAATTCATTTTATTACAAAAGATAAAATAACTAAAACAAATTATTTTTTTCATTTTAAATTTTTTCTTTCATGTTCAAAATGAATTGGAAACCAATAATTATAACGATACATAAAAGGGTAGTAAAATAAAATAAAAAGTAGTATAAAAGGTACAAGGGAAAATGGGTGAACATAGAAACATATGACAAAAACAGGATTTGAACCTGTGACCCCCGGATTTATTTGTTGGTACAGCACTTCAAAAATAAATGTTAAAAAAATACACTAAGCTTCACAATGAATAAAACTGTGTTACAAAAGAAATTAAGCCTGTACGTGAATGTGAATCTTGGATCATTTTTTGATGACTGAAAAGTGAACATCCAATATGTGACTGCCGCTGAACTCAAGACACTAATGACAATGAATGATGAATTGGGACATGTAGCAAGTCAGTCACCGTGCCGGACGACGCAAGCGCAAGTTTTAGTCAATTGATGTTGATAATGAACACCCATTGTTTGTGGGGTCACAAACATGGAGTCTGTAGTTTACAGTGTTCTGCCATGACATCACATTCTGCTCAACAATTAAGATCCAAACACTGCTAAACTCAGCTCCTGTTCTAAATTAGTTCTTCGGACCCATCGTGGCTGAGTTGTTAAAAGCGCCGGACTCAAGATCTGGGTCCAATTTCATAAAGCCTGTAAGCACAAAAACTTGCTAAGCACAGAAAAGTCTTGCTTAGCAGAAACAGGTTACCAGCCAAAAATCCATCAAGGTTACATTGTTGCGACTGGTGCCCTACTAATTTTTTTTGCTTCGCAAAGAAATTTGCTAAGTAGTACTTTCTGCTTAACAGCTTTTTTGAAATTGGGCCCTGTTGTTTCTTATAAGCAGAGTGTGGGTTCGAGTCCCGGTCGTGGCATTTGTGTCCTTGAGCAAGATACTAAATATCATAACTGGGTTTTTTTTTTGGATGGGGCATAAAGCCAAAGGTCCCATGTACTAAGATTGGTAGTCCATGAAAAAGAACCCAGAACACTTACTGTGGGTGAGTATAGGTTTACTCCGGTGTTTCTGGTTCACATACATGTAGCAAGCACCCTTGTTTACAGGTTTCCTCAGGCTAGCGAGCTACAGCGATTAGGTCTACTTTTGAGGCATCCTTAGTTTCATTACTGGAATAATAATAATAAAACTACTAATTATAAATAATAACAATATTTGGCTTGATTCCTTGTCCCAGGAAGTTCTGCATCAAGAGATGTCAACTTTGGCATTGTGAATGATCTTTGGTTTACCCCAACACGGATACAGCTTCTCTCTTCGCCCCAAAAATGTACAACCACATTTCCTGGTACTTAAGTAGGGGCCCTCCCTTATAGTGTTTGTTGATATTGTTCTGTCGGTGAGTAAGCAAAACAGAGTGCCAACACTTTTGTTGCTACATTGTTCGTATTTCCTTAACAGATCGACATTTTTAAAAAAAAGGTTACGAAAGCACTCCCCTTTTCACACTTCATACTGTTGTGAAAACACACAGAGTTTCTCAACTATCAACTGCAGTCTGTAAACTATACACTGCAGAGACCAATATGGTGCTGACTAAACAGAGAAACTGCTACCATCATGTGACTGTGGCGAAAAAAAAAAAAAACGCAGAGCACACAATGTCCTAGAGTCCTCTGTACGAGTCGATGTATGGAATGCAAGGGATCAATGCTGTGGCTGACACCACGAAGGAATGGCTATAACTGAGATGCCATAATATGAGATGCATAAGTACATACAGTACAGAAATTGCTATAAACCTCTTTTTAACATTTGGTGGTGAACATTAAGTCTGAGGGAAATTGTTTAACATCGAATGGCATTGATAGAACAATGGCTTTGAAACAAACACCTGTAGACTCCAGTGACGGGAAACCAGCCCAAAATCTAAGAATTAAGAGCTCTAACAAATACAGTCTTGTTTGTTTATTTGTTTAGATCATATTCGCATCAAGGGAACTTGGCAAAGCTCTCACAAGGGGATATACATGCCACGCTAAGCTGGCAACAGCCAATCTCTTTCATACAAATATTGGTTTAACACATTTTATCTATCAACGATAAAATGCTTTATACACAGGGCGAACTTGTTTGTGTTTCTACCCGCACGCTATGTATGC
The DNA here is from genome assembly GCA_032158295.1 of Pycnopodia helianthoides. NCBI lineage: Eukaryota > Metazoa > Echinodermata > Asteroidea > Forcipulatida > Asteriidae > Pycnopodia > Pycnopodia helianthoides. The sequence goes on from CM063244.1 coordinate 27,307,050, forward strand.
TGCACAATGCAGATAAAATTGTACAAGCTTAAGGTGTATTTACCGTGCGGGATGCCGTGCGTTGCATACGTGCAATAATGTTTGGCAACTTAGGTATTTATGTTTTCGCGGGCAAATTGTTTACATTGCTTTGTTATACAGTACTCTTTATGCAAAATGTTGTTCGGGTATAAAAGCTAGCCAATAGGGTGCGTGGTGTGACAACATTTAGCCAATGGTTGCTATCCTTGCGGTTGTTAGTGACGCTACCATGAGCGTGGGTTAGGCTGTCCTGATTTAAGGTCACAATGTCACTGCCTTTCAACGTGAACTGGCATTTTTATTTTTCTGGTCACATAAATTTATTAATTTCCCACCACTCCCGCCCTATTTTCTTGTCAGTGACCTTGTTATACTTGCCATTGTCAAGTGGCGTTTTTACGGGATTCACACCGTTTTTTAAGTTTGGGGGTTATAGTTGCAAGTAAATGTACTTTGCAGGACAACTATTTCTTCAACTTTGAACACCTCTCTGTTCAATAAGCTTACACACTCCTTTTTTATATTAAGATCCAATATTGTAATAATAAGTTGTGTTAGCGCTCTGATGTACCACAGGGGCTAATTCCGACCGCATGTGCCAAGGTGGAAATTCGCAACTTAATTGGTTGATGGGTTAAACTCATTGTATAACTTTCAGGCATGATTATGTTGGATATTTGTTTTGTTGCATTCCGCCTGTGCCCACGTGGTTCGATTCAGGTGTGCACACAGATAAATGTTTGGTCAGGTGCCAATGAAATAATTTGGGCGTGGTGCCCAAGATTGGTTGGTGTGAGTGTACCCAAGAAAAGATGCCAGGTGTGCCATTTCAAAAGATACACGTTGTGCCATTTCAAAAGATGCCAAGTGGTGGTTTGGCATGTGTTTGCCAAAATATTGATATGGGCGTGGTGCCCATTAATGGTTGTGTCACGTGTACGGTTAAAAGATGCCATGTTGGCCAAATTTGTTGGGTGTGTGGTACGCCCAACGATGGTGGGGATCAGGTGTATCCCAAGCAATTTTTAAATGTGGGAATGGATAGCCATACGTTTTTCGGCATCCTCCACAATAAATGTTTTGGCAATAAAAACAGTTTTTCAGAGGCTGTGGCAATCAATCAACATATAATTTGTCTGCTTGTTTTATTCGAATCTGTGTATAACGTCTATGATTATGGAGTGCACAAATCAATAAATTGTGATTCAGTAACTACATGTAGACGGCAATACTTACTCTAGTCACTGTGAAATCAGCGTTTAGCTTGGCCGGATTTGAACAACAACCTTGTTACCTGTGTCCTGCAGTCTACTGGACACAGTCCAACCTGAAATGTGTAGAAATTTGACCAGTGAAGAGAGCTGTACAAAGTTCTACGTTCACAGGTCAGTAACATTTTGAAGAACTAGAGCTGAGTGTTCGTTTGCAAACGAAACACAGAGCTGTTCCTTTTAAAAAACACCTTTAAGGTGACCTTCATCTGATTCTGTTTATCTTGTAAAACTGCACCTTAAGGTGACGTCACTTGACATCTGATGACCTCATTAGAACAGGACCTTACATTTTTGATGCTCCACATCCCCCTTGCGTACATGCAAAGTTTCAGCTTGATCGCGCATTTTTAGTGTTAAAATATAAATCTTTGAAAATTGCACCTTTAAGATGACGTCATGTGATGCTTGATGTGGTCATGATGACGTTATTGTAATATGAACAAGGCCTCATCAGAGTCTTAACATGGTGCCGATTTGAAGTTAATCCAATACACAGAAGTTTGGATTTTGCCCCAGATATGCATTTTTTTCAAAGAAGGAAAAAGGGCAAACTTTGACCTTCCGGTACGACCAGACGTAAAGGTCATACGATTTTGGCGTTAACTTTTCAAATGTTGCCCTAGTCTCGATCAATCAGATGCCCAGTTATGAACATCATAGCCGTAACATTCAATGAGATACAGCGTTTAGCAAATGTTCATTTTTTCAACTTAAATGGCGCGTAATTTGACACCCGATGACGTCATGATGATGTCATTGTTATATGCACTAGGTCTAGTCAAGGTCTTAACATGATAGACAATAACATTAATAATAACAATAATAATAAATAGAAAAAAAACTTTAACAAAAACAATATAGCTGTTCACAGACAAGCTGCACTTGCTGGGAACAGCTTTAAAAAAAAAGAGAGAGTACTACTCAGCTACATTCTTCATCACCCTTCAAAGACTTGACAAACATGACCCTTTGAGGCCAGTGTTATTCTTTAAACTTTTGTTATATGAGATATCGCCTAACTCACAGGGCCGGACAGCCACTTCAAGGTGAGGGCTACACTAAAACTGATTTGGGCTGTCAACCCAAATCAACTGTTACCAGGAGCAAGTTGCCACCTACTCCTGAGGCTGAAACAGTCCAAAAGGATCTACATGTAGGCATGGGTATGATCCACTAGGAGCCTGGATGGTAGAGCAGTACATGTACCTTCCCAACTTTTTACAAAGCAATTATGGTTACATGTAAGTGCCTTGCTCAAGGGCACAGGTGTCATGACAGTGATTCAAACCCACACTCTACTGCCGACAACACCAGAGCTTGGGTCCGGTGAACTAGACCACTCGGCCACGACACGCTGTTATACAACCTCATTACAGCCTCATTCCCACCCTACAGTATATTGTCCCAGGGCTGCATTATTGACTTGTTCTGATTGTACTCAGAATCCGAAGTAATGGCTACTTACAAGACTATTTCTAAATAACATTTAGTCCGATGATCTTAACGTCTGGTTTTACTGACAGAATGAAGGCTTTTTTTTTTTTTTAACACTGGACCAAGGCATTAAGTCAAGGGGGGAAGGGGTATAGCACAATCACTTGCAATTGCATGTCGTTTAAGCTACATGTAAGCATTCTACATGATGTAAGTCATTATTTTTTTATTTAACTATTAGATTGCTGCAGCAGTTACACACATAGCTAAACACACACAAAATCATTTACCGAAAGTTCTCTAGTGTAAACAGTTAGATATTACCACCCTCAGAAAAAATGGACTCGTCCGGGCAATCTCATTGGCCGGGCGCTTGCAGAGCTCTACAACAACCCTATTCAAATGTCATGTACATACACACGCAGAGTATAACGTACATATGCACTAGGCCTACAACACGTTCGCACAATGATATTGGCTTTGTACAATAGAGCTTCGAACTGTCGGCATCGCGAGAGTCAAATAAGATTATTTTCAACAATGGTGGTGCGTTGGTGGTGTTACCCCCCCCCTCCCTAGTTGTTAAGTCAAGTTTACTTGGGATGACGATCCAATGTTTGGGCAACATCTTCCAAAACTTTTATTAACATGTAGTCCAAGTTTTAAACCAAAAGTACATGTACCCTTACACACACACCCATATTATTTGTCAACCTGCTAAATTGTTGACATCTCTTTGTTCTCCCATTTGTTTGTTAGAATACTTGGCAAAGCTCCCACAAGGGGATGTATTCCTTCCTCCATTGGGATATACCACTGTATGCCAAGCTGGCAATGTCAGCCAATCTCTCTCATACAAACATTCGTTCAACGTCGAGATGATTATGAATAGAACAAATCAGCAGTGTGGCTGTCCTCATCAGTCTGTGAATTGCTCAAAAAGTCCTCGGTTTCAATAGGGTAGACACAAACTATGTTTGTTGAACTGGGAAATCAAATGACTTCTCTCTGTTCTCCCGATGTTTGGACTTTTGGTTTTGGTAAAGTAATGAAGTGAGGACGTTGTCGAACTGTCAAAACACCCAGATCTTTTTTGCTAAAAATTTCAGTTCAAAATGTTCAAAACAAATAACACCCTACAGCCCCCCCCCTCCCCTCCCTCCACCAAAGCCGGCTCAAAAAAATGTTCACTGACAATGTGACATGGTCTTCATATGTGAGGTTGAGGTCTATTCTGAGTGAGGGCTTCATGCACTGGTGTGTCCAGCTGTCAACATTGAAACCTCAACCTCAATAAAGGTTCTACTGAAATAACATGAATAATAGAGGCATAGTGCATTAGAATGGTCTTGTAGTCCATGAGCATACACATGTAGAACCATGGGGATGGAGGTACAAATATTAAAATAAAGATAGTGGATATGTACTGCCAGTGTGGCAGAAGATTCTGTCCCTACCCCCCCCCCCCCCCATATGGCGAATTGTATAGAAATTTGTCTGATAGCCAATCTTTTGAATCAACTTCCTTCAGCCCATGTTAACTTGTAAACCGTATGGGGGACAGCACACACCGGGGGACAAAATCCCCTATAACACCGGCACTGGCTACATTCAAGTGTAACTAAACGCTACATGTATTTTAAGCCGGCAGATCATAATAATATAGCGCCTCTTTGACTCATGTACACACTTGTACATGTACACCAGTACTCCTAAAACTGTGAGGTTCGATCCGCTATTGTCTCCACAAACCTCATCATGAGCTACATGTACATGTACATACAAAATCCTATTCAAAACTTTTTGCCCTCCACGTTTGCATGCCTACGTACAGTTCTCTTTTGAAACCGGATCTCGCCAAAATTAGGCTCTACGTGTTCCTTGTACTCTCATTGAGCGTTGCTCTGGTCCAGAAAATCCACTAAAAAATTGTTAAAATGCAATAAACTATTACCCTAATTTAGGTCCCATTCAAACAGTGTTGTACAGTTGTAACAAATATTGCGGTGGAGTTGCTAGTTGCGATAATCGTAACCCTCTATCCTCCCGACGGTCGGAGACCGGAGGGTTACGAGTCATGCAGTGCAAAAAAGTGGCGAAATTACAATTTCAACTATTTTGGTCAGACTAGTCACCAGATTTGCCCAATTTTTACCACTTTCAAAAAACATGACACACATTCTAAAAATATGGATGTGATCATCAATGTGTCATGAATCCATTCGTATTACTCAAAACATCATTGAGAAAATATTTTAAGAAAAAAAGACAAAAACTTACCAGAGACTGAGCGAAATTCTCATGAGCGTGTGCAGAGCATGTATAGAGTGAATGGTGAAACCATGTCGTGAAACACACTCAAAGATGGGACGAGTGTTTTGACTCAAAAACTAAAAAGTAAACACTTCCACCACTTACTGAGAATCAGCAAACATATGTTTAAATGAAAATGAGACTTACCAAGGGAAAACCAGCGTCTTATCACATGAATTTGAGCAATTTCTGTCAGTCTGACCATAGAGTAAGGACAGAGAAGGAGTTACAACTGCAGGGACTTCAAAAGGTTCTATCTGTGTTACCGCGGTCGTAAAACAGTTGTTTTACGACCAGCGCTAATTACTTTGTAAACAAGCCCGGGGCGCATTTCCTGCCGCAGTGTGAAAATTCCCAGAGTGCATTGCGACACCGCGTCCCCACCAACCAAAATGGCAGCGTATGGTAAGGAAGACTTTGTGTACAGCGGCTTCGAAGATTACGATTTTAGCGACTTCTCTGACGATGAAAATGTACAAGAGAACAACGAAAGTGTAGCTTCGGGTTCTGAGAGTGAGATTGAAGATGAAGGGCTTTATCATTGCGTGTGCGGTGGTCCAATGACCAAAGAAATGATTGGCTGTGACGGCGAAAACTGCGCCGTTGAATGGTGGCATTACGAATGCGCCGGGTTAACGAAAGAAACGGTGCCCGAGGAGGATTGGTTCTGTCCTTACTCTATGGTCTGACGGAGCTTCGTGTTGTTAGCTCTGCAGTCTGCTGAAAAAGTTGGTTTCTACTTCCTGTTGACACCTATCCACACCACAATTTTTTCATGCGCGTAAACTGAATGGATAACCATTAAAACGCAAACCGTAACAATGTACTCTTATACTGCCTTAGTTCTGCCTGTCTTGCAGTATGGGTTACCTGCCTGGTACCCATACACTGCCACATTATCAGCAAAGTTGGAAGGTGTGCAACGCAGGGCAAGCAGAATGTGCTTGAAGCAACAGCGAAGAGAAATGCCTTATAAGGAACGTTTAAGAACACTCAACTGGATGAGCCTTGCTAACAGGAGACAACAGCACATCATCATTTTCACCATCAAATCTTTGTTTGGACTTATTGACTGCGATGCCATCAAGTGTAACACAAACATCAACACCCGCCATTTAGACTTGACTACATTTCACCATCACTATGCCAGAACTCAAGCTCTCAAGTACACACCAATTCATTCATTTCCTCGGTTATGGAGCAACTTGCCTTCACACATAAAAGACTCTCTTATTCTGGACACTTTGAATGTTTTTTGTAAGAAACTATCTGCTTACTATTACAATCTAGATGCTAATTAGATTTTTGTTTTTTTAAGACTTGTTCATCTCCTACAGTATTCTGCAACCATCCATTTGTTTTGATAAACACCATGAGTTCCCATTTCCTTTCATTACATTCATTCAACTCATTTATTCATTGTTGTTGTTGTTTTTGTTGTTGCTAATCCTTCTGTTCATTTATTTTCGACTGATTGATTCATTTTATTTGTTTTATTGTTGTCTGGATTTCTTCATCTATTTATTCATCTATTTATTTATATAAATATAAATACCAAACCGTCTCTTTTCAGAGCCACCACTCCTTCAAAAGAGACATTTTACTCATGGTTGTACCCGCAAGTTTACTATTCATATTTATATTTAGTTTCTCTTATTTATTTATATACATGTTTTTCTTTACCCCTTAGCTTGTTAAAATTATTGTTTTTTTTATTATGTACAATATTTTTATCGTTTCTATTTGTTTATTTATCTTTATTTTTATTGTATTTGTTTTAAATAATTTAATAATGTTTGTCTCTTTTCAAATTTTCTTACTTTTATTCAAAGTCAATTTATTTAGTTTATCACATTGTGTTTTGTGTATTTACATATTCTATAATTATTTAAATTATCTCTTCATATATAGATATTTTTATTAGTGTATTGTCTCCTTATGTGACTGGGTCAACAGGCTTTCGAGCTACAGTGTTTAAGTATACTTTTGTTGATCCTGGCCATCACATTAAGGTTGTTTTGTAGACTTCATGTGCTTTTAATTTTGTTGTTTTGCGATCATTACTTATTGCTTGTATTTACTTAAATACGGACTTATTTATTCATTTTGTTACTTACTGACTGTTTGTGTGTATTTAATGGCCAAATAAAGAATAAGAATAAGAATAAGAAACAGGAATTGTAAATATACCTCTTACCCTTGAGCATATGACAGCCACCCCTGGCTGAAATCAATCATGTCTTCAACAGATGGCTTCAGCTTGCTTGTTGAGTTGGAATTTGTTTTATTGAGTCTAGGCTCTTGTCAGATGGTTAAGAGTTTTTGAAGGAATTGTGTCCACACACAGAAGAAATGACATGCTCATTGGAAACAGTACGATGGTGTAAGTGTGTGGGTAGATTCCGAGCGGTCATCCAAGGTTAAAACAAAATGCATCCTCAGGAAAATCCAAATTATGTGCAGAACTATTTCATTTGCAACTAACAATGCAATAATTACCAAGCATTATAACAAGCAGCAAAAATACTGTAACATTACTATATTCATAAAAAAAAACTTACAAAATTACTTCATGACATAGTTCTGAGTAAAAAGACAAGAGAAACGAAACCTTTCACTTCTTGAAGAGTGCTCATTCCCACCATCTAGTTCATACACAAAGGGAGAAATGAATTTACCACCAAATTTGGTGTATGACACCCCCCCCCCAGAAAAAAGGGGAGAGAGTTTTAACAAGGATGAATTTTGGTTCTGTACATCCAGTTGGAACATCATATCTTTACTGTACTTTCTTTCTTTTGTGACAAACTTTGTTAGACAAAACAGTACGATGGTGTAAGTGTGTGGGTAGATTCCGAGCGGATCATCGAAGGTTAAAACGAAATGCATACTCAGGGAAATCCAAATTATGTGCAGAACTCTTTCATTTGCAACTAACAATGCAATAATTACCAAGCATTATAACAAGCAGCAAAAATACTGTAACATTACTAGGCCTATATTCATAAAAAACTTACAAAATTACTTCATGACATAGTTCCGAGTCAAAAGAAAAAAGAAACCAAACCCTTCACTTCTTGAAGAGTGCTCATTCCCACCATCTAGTTCTTTCACAAAGAGAGAAGAAATTTTACCTCAAAATTTTGTAAATGACAACCCCCCCCCTCAAAAGAAAGGAGGAGAGAGTTTTAACAAGAATGAATTTTGGTTCTGTACATCCAGTTTGAACATCATATTTTTACTTTACTTTCTTTCTTTTGTGACAAACTTTGCTAGACAAAACACACTACCAAAGATGTTTATCATTCTCGGCATTAACATTTTTGATTCATTTGGAAATCACATGTTTTTAAAGTCTGGTGCATTTGTTGTGCTTATCACACAAACCTATGAACCCCAAATAGTATTTTTGTAAATCTCAATGCAGTCACGACATAAATGCAAAAGGAATATAACCAGCCGGCTTTCAAATGGAATCTATTCAGTGTTTGATAGATAATTAACAATCCTGTACTTTGCCCTTAAACCGCAAGACCTTATTACAGAGCGCCTCCGTTTGAGAGCGTCTCTTTCACTTCCTCCAACAAGCACCCCAGATGCTCTTGGTCACTTTGATCTTTTGTCTTCAACACCACAAGAAGCTGACGACAAATGGAAACAAAGAGAAGGATTTTACCGAGTAATCAAACCTATCATTATTTTTGGCATCAACATTTTCAGCCACAATCAGATCGGAGGTCAATCAGATGCAGTGAACTGTTTAAGGCAATGTAAGAAGATATAGCCTCTTTAATATAATATTCTCGCAAAGAGAGATAGATCAACTTACAAGATCCCACAGCTGCTTCAAGGTTGCTTGCTTGCTGAACAACCCTGTGAAATTCTACAAGAAAACAGATACATTTAAATCTCAAAAGTGAATTCACTGAATAAAAGTCCAAATAGTTTGTGTCTTGTCAGGAATTTAGTGAACATTCATATTAGGCAGCAATCAAAATAAGAAAAATGGTACCATGGGGGTCTTTCAAATGATATTTCCTCAACTATGAGAGTATCATTTCAAATAGACACTAGCAGATTGGTACTTGTATGAGCTTCATTATCAGTAATAGCTGTCTGGCTGAAGCTAATGTTAATTGTCTCAATAATTAATACCAATCCGGTACTTTGTCCTCTTTAAAGGAACATTACAGAATTGGTTTTTGCTAACAAAACAGTTGCTGGCAGTGTAAGCACTTTATGTAATCCACCATATACATAAACTGACAAACCTGTAGAAGTTTGACATCGATCGGCCATCTGGGTCATGAGAAAATAGTGAATAACAGATTACACATTTGCATGAAATCATATAGATTCAACAAATGAATAAAACGCTCACAAGCGACAAACTCAAATCGGAAAATTAGCTTTTTCGTTTCTCATCAAATATGGCATTTCAGACAGAAATATTTCAAGGGATGTTTTCTACTATCATCATCATTAGACCGTGTAAGTTTTATGTAAATCTGTGATCAAAAAGTATATTTTTACAAGTTTTTTTCTTACCAATTCTGTAATGTCCCTTTAAGTTTTATCAGAAAGTGAAGTCATTTTGCTTTAGATTGTAAAAATGCCTTTTACCTGACTTGCTTTCTGTAGCTCTGTGTTGAGGTCTTGTGTGGTTACCGGTGCAGATTCCTCTACTTCTTTGTAGTATCGTCGAACAAGCCGCTGGTACTTGGTTCTCTCTCGGCTGTACAGGAACTTATTAATGGAGGATTCCTGTCATGACAAACAATAAAAAACAAAAGTTTTGCAGGAAATATTCTTCCCCTGCAGTTGACACATGATTTTTGGAGAGGCTTTACAAATAATTTTCCAGTATTGTCATCCCAAGTAACAATTTGAAGAGCAACTCATCGTTTACCATACAGCATTTCTATTTACCCCAAATTTATATGTAACTTTTTTTATAAGTCCCCCCCCTCCCCGGACACCCTTTGCCTCCTGCTCACTGCCACCTTAACCTCTCCATGATTATCCAATTATCACAAAACTGTAGGATGCATAATTCCCCATGCACTTGCTTGGTGAGGCATATCTCATGATTTGTGGACATATTAAAGAGAGGATCCAAGGTCACAATGTGATGCACGCATTTTCCAATAGATGGAGTCCTCATGTTGCAAGTCTCTACCTCACATTAAAATGGTGCCAAAATATAATTTTATTTTTATTTTACTCTTTCAGATTGAAGTTTGAAAACATGACATTATCAGAGAGTAAAAACAAATGGGTCGGTACATTCCAAAGAGGAATTTCAGCGCCAGTCAAAAGCTCAAATTCAATGCCATTTTGATATGATATCATTTGGGGTTAAACAAAGAAAAAAATGGGGTTGAACTTCATCCCAAAATTATTTACAATTTACCCAGTCAGTTTCCCCTGTGGTTTATTACTTGATTTAATATCATCAGAATTCAGGGATATACTGAAATTCTCTGTACAGAAATGTACAAACCATATATTTGAAATGTAGGCCCTAACGTCATCAACCGTTTTTAGATTTTGATAAAAATTGCATATGGGTATCATACATGACAGGTATCAAACATATCAAGCATTTAACACCATTTTAAAGCGATTAGAAAGTTGTAGTTTTCCCCCATTTTCATATGGACTCTGCCTATTGGAAAATGAGAAGATCACAAATCTGAATTTGAACTTGGAGACCCTCTTAAAGTGCCATTCCTTGGGTTGTGTCCAATGATACATATGAACACTCAAAGTGCACACCAGAGTGGAGAGATTGAGGCATATTGAACTTTTTAGAGAGCCACCGGTACATTCTCCTACTTTCCTTACCTGTCCTAGTTTACCCGTCTCGGTATCGTGTGCATCATGGAATAACTGACCAATCATGTCCATGCTTGCCTCCACAGACGGAGAGAGTTGGATGTCAAAGATGTAGTCTGGATGCTTGATGGCATTGGACCAGAAACGCAACGGTAAACTATAAAAAGTGATTGGTTGTAAGTATAAATAATCAGAGATCTTTTCGTACTTTTGAACATTTCTTTGAGAATCATCTTGGCCCTGGAGAGCTGCCTACAGCTACGCAAAGTTTGTCCCCTCAATGAAGCAGAAAAATGTATTTAAATGGAAAGTAAACTGTGGATAAAGCACCTTCAGACCATTCAACCCCATGGTCTGAACATCCAAGAAGGAAATCACTAACAACCCTTTGTCTTTGCCTTCTCCTTTTTCCCCCACAGATATCCCCTTCTTAGTCCCTGTCTCATTCACTATTATTTTTTGTTTTCTCCCTCTTCCCACCTTTGATTTTGTCTTTTGTGATCCAACGTCTTGTGGTTAAACCAGCCCCTTCTGTCTACCCCCCCCCCCCACCTTGTCTCATTCAATGTTCTTCCCTTGCAGAGCAAAGACATAAAGGGTGGCTATTAAATGTATCGAAACCATTCATTCGTGCATTTTTCAATCTCATTTACAGGCAAAAGAGGGAGAGGGCAAAGCTAGTTCAGAGCAAAAGTGGGGAAGGGGGTCCCCCTCTGGGTACGCCACTGGTCCTGGCCCCCTCTGGTGTGTCTTGGCCCCCATCTAGTCATAGCCATTGCCCCCCCCCCCAATGAAATCGAAAACTGACTAAAGTGGGATTTGAACTCATGGCCTGTGACATCCTGTGCTCTAAGTTTTTTTTTTTTTTTTTTTCAAACACCACTCTGTATATCATATAAAAAAAACTACTGTTACTCACATGTTATTTTTCCAGACATACTTGATTTCCGGGTCTTTGGACTGTGTGTCACACAGATGTGCCTGGCTGTCAAAAAAGTCAAAGAGGAACTTGATTGCCTTGGGGGTGCTCTCCACGGACAGAATGGTCTGGAACATGTTGTCAACATACTCTTGAATCATGATCTGTTTTCAAGAAGTTGGGATAAAAAATCAAATCATTTTAGTTTGTTTGTAGTTCCATAGGTCCATGCTTACCCAGAGCAAAAACTGCATCCATGTGTACATGACCAATTCCTTGTGTACTTTAGATTTCTTGTTTGTTATTATCATTATTGGCCTGAACATACATTTAGAGAAAATGATGAAGAAACACCAGTTTCAGATTTTGGAGGAAAACCCCATTTATACTAATGGGGAAATTCCACGCAATAAGGTAGAGACTGAAAACTCAATCCACATGCAAGGCTCTGGTCCAGGTTTCAAACCAGGGTCCACAGAGGTGACAGTCAGGGAAGAAACCACTGAGCCAACCCCATTGCCCCAAGATGTTTGTGCTTTACAGAAAGTAAAAAAAAACGATCCTAAACTTTACCTTTGACAGTAAAACTCTCTGAATTGGGACCCTGTAAGCGGCCCACTGACCGTGTTCAGTTGATGAGACACAGCATGATCTGCTTCTGCTCTGCATGGTGGTGTGGTCCTCAACCGAGAAGGACTCCTTCCCTCGAGTCTGGGGATATAAAGGTTACCATGGTTACACATCTTCGCTAAACCAAACGCCTGCTTCAAGACAATGCATCTGCTGTGATTAAAGTGATTGTTACAAAGGTTTTGAAAAAAAGAAACTTTTAGCAGCTAGACAGATTATTATCATTCACATATTTTACTTGAATAAGCACTTTATTCTGGCTTACCAGATGCCAATCTCTGACTCCTTCCAGGTTCTGCTCTTCATCCCGAAACCATCGTTATCTGGAAACATCAGACAGGCGTACATGAAAATGGCAAACACAATCTCATTATTTGTTGGCGTTATTACAATTTTTGACTAAATCGAGACCTCCTCTTTGGTTATGATTTAATAATTTCTCATAAATTTACTCTTCTTTAAGAAATAGAAAAGATTATCTAATTAATGTACCTTACAGCTTAGATTTTTTAAATGAGTGTTAGTGTTTTACATTGTGACTATTGGACTGTCATCAACAAACTTATTATGTTTTCTTTGTTAAATGATAATTACCATTATGCACTCTCCCCTTCACACTCCTTCTCTTGTGTACTGTCAGGGACCTACAGGCAACCAATCAAAAACTCAATAAATGCATCTGCATAATATCCTCATTGTCAACCCATTGTCTGAACAATAAGTAACAAATTTGGGATTGAACAAAGAATAGTTAAATAGAGCAGGACTTGAGCCTGGGACCTCTGGATTATTGTGCTGGCACTCTACCAACTGAGTTATTTCGCTCTATTGTTAGAGGCCGCTTTTTTGTCATTACCTTTTTTCGGGGTGCCAGTCAGAATTAGCAATAAAACCTGCAACCATTAAAGACATAGTACCAGATCAAATGAATTGATCTAGTAAGGCATCACACGGATATGAAGTGAGTCAAAGCACCAGAGAAAACTTTGAACCAATGAAATGGTTTGATATTCATATCTAGTTAACTGTTGTGATATATTTTTTTTAGTAACTAGCGGCATCACATTTAAAGCCTAAGGCTGTTCAATTTTTTAATGGGAAAACGAGAAAATGCTGTCAGTAGATAGATAGATCACTAACAAAAGGATACAAATTAAAAAATTGCATTACATAAGAATTGTTTTAACAATAGTTAGAATCATTCTGATGTTGGTAAGTTAGAGGATGAGATTCAGTTTCTTTGTTGGATTGTTGACGTCATATTGCACATGTTTCTTACTTTCGATGAAGACTCTGTTTGAGGAAGGCTTTTGCTGATCTTCTTCTGGACGCTACCTTTTGTTGGGATGCAGTAACCACCTTCCTCTGTGAATGTGGACTCTGCTTCCTTAGCCTAGGAGACAATTGTTACCATGGTTACTCATTGTTGCTTTTGGATTCCATTATAACAAACTGTTATCTGCAAGTAAACTTCCTTCCTTTGACAGGTGTGGTGGAAGTATAAGTTATCAAAAAAATATATATATAAAGAAAAATGGGGGGGGGGGCTGGAGTATATAAGACGATCACCTTGGGCCTTTTTACAACCTTTCTGTATTCCATGCATGTGTTGATGGAACAGGAATAAAGTATCATGAAATGGGTGGCAGCCTCATCCTGGCCCGATTTCATGAAGCTGCTTTTAAGCAGAAAATATTGCTTAAACCGTTTCTACTAAGCAAAAATAAGCAGGATACCAGTCACAGATGGTCATGTGACATGGCAGTAACCTTATTGTGGTAAGCATAATTTGTATGCTTAGCTGCTTTTTTTAACAGCTCCATGATACTGGCTCCTGGTCTGCAAGTACTTGTAGGGCCCACTGTCATAGAGCTCCATAAGCACAAACAGTAGCTAAGCACAAAAAACCCAGCTTACTCAAATAAGGTTACCAGCTACAATACCATGTCACTTGTAAAATCGTTAACTGTTAACCAACCTATTTTTGCTAAGCATAAAATTGTGAAGCAATATTTTCTGCTTAATCAATGAAATTGGGCCCAGTGATAGAGCTGCTTAAACAAAACATTTTTTTATTAAGTGCAAATTGTGCTTACCAGAAAAAAAGTTACTTAGCTTAGCAAATGGTATCCTGCTTATTTTGGCTGAGCAGGACATTGATAAGCAGCTCTATTGAATTGGGCCCTGTATTGGGCCCTATATTGCAGGGGATTTACAAATTCTCTAATACCACCGTCTTTTTAAGCAAAGGGGGATCAAATACAATCAAGAAAAACAAAGAAGAAAAAATCAAAATATTCAAGAGTTTTACCAGAGTATGATCTTTATGTCCTTCATGGGTGAAATATTCTGTAGAGGATTAAAGATAATATCAAGTAATAAACCAAGAGGGAATCTGACTGGGTAGATTCTAATCTATTTTGGGTTGAACAAAGACAAATTGACTAGAGCAGGATTTGAGCCAACGACCTCCGAATTAACGTGCTGAAAGAAGAGTGTTTACCATTTGTAATTTCTACTTCAAACTGATGCACAGGTCCACAGCTACTAATAACTCCTGCAGCTTGTCCCTTAATCCACAAGTGTCACTTCTGCTTCGTCAGGTACCTATGGGCAACCAATGAAATAGCAGGGAACCAGTGATAACTTTTACCCAATCTGTGGTTGTCTTTAAAAATACTGTACTTCCACCTGACAAATTATTTTGAGGTCGCAAATTTAAATTACAGTTTTGTTGTACAAATGTTTACAAATAAATTGCACTCACTTCAAAATCTTTCAGGGTATTGATTCAACACAACTTGTTATCCACAGGTCTGACGCATTTGTCAGTCAAGACAAGACGGTCATTCTTTCCCCGATGCCACACTATCATAAAGAAAGCCACAATTAGGTATTATAGAATACTTCTTTATTTTGAAAAATATTTGACAGTTGGTGGTGAATAAGAAAGGAAAAAAGTGTTCCCAGGAGTTAGATTGTAAGAGTGTGCAATATAAGCAATCTGGTTTTACCATTGACTATTTTCCATATAATAACTGCAGGAGCAGGCCCATAACCAGTAATTATTATTTTATTTTATTTATTTATTTTTTTTTTTTTGGGGGGGCGAATAATTATATGATAGTTAAAATGTTTAACACCAGATTGTTGGTCCTTGAAACTTCTCAAACTTTTGCACAGTGATGATACCATTTTGACCTTAACTTCCGGTCGAAATCGGACGTTAAAGCCCACGTTTGTGGTTATCCGCGTTTAAACTGTGTATAATGCAAAAGCACTGTGGCGGGCTGTTCCGCTCCACTGATCACAAGGTGCAAAGTCCAAGGAGCATGATTTGGCATAAGGCTGTGCATAGCGCAAGGCTGTATTGGCTGTGTTAGTCTAATCCAAATGAGAGCATTTTTGTCAACCAACAAAGACACACTTCCCAAGATCACACAATCTTCAAACTTCGCACATAGTTAGCTCTTCACTTGTAGAAGAATCCGCTTTACTGACGTCACCAGGTGTTTATTAAACTCAAATAAAGTTTATTATTTGAAAAAATCATAACTCATGAACTGTGCATTGGATGTTTACAATCTATACATCATCAGAGAGGCTTTCCAAAAATAAACAAACACTACACAGTGTCTGACCTCAATTGACCTTGTATTCCGCTTGAAACAGCAAGTTAAGTAGTAACCTATTTCCTGTGTAACTAAAGGTATAAATGTAACAGATTTACACTTTACTTTCCGTGAATTTTCAAAAGCTATCAACAATCTTTTCATCAATTTAATTAAATAGTATACACATTAACACAACACTAACCCCATTGATACCCAAACATACAGTGTTTGTTTATACAAACACTAAATTCTAGTTTTAAATGTAATTGTCTGTTTTGCAAACCCCCAAGTCTCTCAATTTATGATAGACAGCAGGAGTCGGTGTCAAAGTTTATGAAAAAGTTTAAGAGTGACATACCAAGACTGACTTGGTTGGCGCTGGGTCTGCTGGAGTAGGGTTTGTTGAGATGAATGGCATCTAAGTTCTTCTCCTTGACCTGCGAGATGGTGTCTACGTCTAGCACCTTGACTTCCTTGATAATAGTTTCTTCTTTGTTTAAAACCACCAGGGTCTGAGGGCCAACAAAATAGGAGGTCTTAAGCGGCAAATTAAGACCAGCAGGGTCGTGGCTGTGCAATAATGGACCCAGCCACGAACCTGCACGGTCTTAAACAGATGTTTAAGAGTGAGTCACCACTCTTCTATTCCAATTCATAATTGCCCTTTTGTTAAAGTTCGTAAGATTAAGTAAAAACTGTAACTGAAATTGTTTATTTGTAATTATTTTCAATTCCTGTCCTCAGGCACTGCGCTCAACAATAGTGCGTAAGCGTGCTTAGGCCCAACTAATAGATTTAAAATAATGTTTCGGTATGTAATGTTTGCGATTGCATTATGTGTTATTAGCTTGAGCGCCGATTTGATACTTACCAAGATGTTGAAATCTAAGTCTTCTTGCAGTAATCTCTCAAAGTTGAGAGAAAACTCTGCCTGGCTGTTGACGGCATCAATTGGACCATGTTCAGTGCGGTATTTGATGGCACGGTACAACACGAATAGCGGATGGGCGGTGTGACTCTGAGTCAAACATCAGAACAAAGAAAGTTGTTTCATATTTCCGCAAAGTTAAATGGTTTACTGATTTTGATTTTGTGTAAGCAAATTACGAGTGACAAGAATTTCCTTCAATTTCTCCAGCCATCCAAAATCTTTTTGAAAATATTTGTTTGTGTTATGATAAGTTCACCTACCTTTAGCTGGTCATACAGACAAAGCGCAACCCAGTTGGACAAAAGCTTCTCCAAAACACTTTCTGTCCTGCGAAACATAAAATAACAACTGTTTGCAAACTGCCAGCTGAATTGTGACCTGGGCCCAACTTCATAAAGCTGTTAAGCAGAAAACACTGCTCAGTAAGCCAAAAAATGAGTGGGGCACCGGTTGCAACAATGTAATCTTTGAGGAATTTAGGGTGGTGACCTGTTTCTGCTAAGCAAGAATTGTCTGTGCTAAGCCAGTTTGTTTGCTTACAGGCTTTATGAAATTAGTCCCTGCTCCTACAAATGTAATTAACACATGAACATTTTGGATTGCCTGGTTTTCTCCAGCTTCAGCATATCTTTAGAAATGTTGGATAATTGTAGTGATCTGTTCCAACTGAGTTCTGTAGGGCCTTCATTAAATTTCTTCTGCAAAATAACAGTATTATGCTCATTTGTGATGGAGCTCTAGGTTCAAGGTTCAAGGCTCATTTATTTTCCACGGTATCAACATAGAAATGACAATATCTCTCAAAAGAGATCAATACAAAAATACATCTTTACGATATAGATTTTATTTTCTTTCAGTTTTTATTCGATATAATAATTTTGTTTTGCTAGTTAAGTTTTTAATGTTACTGATGAGCCTTAATTTTGGAGGGAAGGAAGCACTTGCTTTGGAAAAAAATTGTGTTCATCTTACTTGCTGAAAAGTAGTTCTTGGTTGGTAGGACGAGCATCTTGAATCATCTGCGACATCAATCTTGTCAAGACGCTAAAAAAAATAGCTAGATAATTCAATCCTCAACAATTTGATTATTAAAAAAAAGTAAACTTCTTTGGGTTTTGTCAATAGTACATCTCTCTTAATAACAACGGTTACTCGTAAGTAAAACTGCTTTTGGAAAAACTGGCTTATGTAGTATACAGGATTGGTAAGGATAAAAAACATTGTTTAATTTTAGTCTGATGAAAGCTTGCTGATTATGAAGCTTATACTAGAACCATTTTTTTAATGAAATATTTCCATCTGAAATGATGTTGTATTCGAGAACTGTATCTCAAAACTTCTTTTAAGGGTTTGTCACAGGTTTGTTATTTCATGTATATGGTTGATAACATAACACATGAACACCGTCTGTGACTAATTTGTCAGCTCTACCAATCCTGTCCTTTAAATTGCAGAACTGTAAGCGGAGCCACTGCAACCAATATGAAACCATCACATTGTGTAACAGTTAAATCCAACATGAAGAGAAATAGCAAGTCCATCACAGTCATAGCTCATTCCGGGGTTTTAATATGTCGTCATCTTGAAAACTCTTTGGACAAACTATTGTAATTTCTTTGTTTGTTCTGTAAATTAGTTAATAAAAAATCCACAGAAAAAGATAGTAAAAATGTATTGTTTTTGTTGTTTAAAAAGTTGCCTTGTTTGTGCTTGCAGTCTAGTGAAGTTTGCTTTAAATCTGTTTTCAAATTTATCCTGTGCCAAATTAGTAATTTTGCAATGGTGGGTTTTCCACCTTCCCGAACTCAGCAAATAGTGACATAAACATGTATACTACTGTTTGTGTATAAACTAATATCACCTGGCCATCACATCAGAAAAGTCGCCGTCATTATTATATTGTGACGTGACGGCCAGCGTTCGCGAATGTGCAGTAACTGGGTCAGAGCTCATAAATCCATGTACAGCCACAGGCCTGCTATAATCATGACGACAGTCCCACTTTCAGAATAAATTGGACAACTGGCTAAGTTCCCGGTGTCACTTACCGTGTTAAGACATCCAGGTTATTATTCAATACCAAAGCAACAGTCAGTAAAGATGCTATCGATTGCCTAGAAATAAAAATCCATAACAAATTTATCTCCTTTGATATTTTCCACTGAACTTGAGCAGAAGTTTTGAATGGAGAGCAGTTTGCCTACTCAAAATTGTTAGTCATGTTGACGCTAAAGTCAAACTTATGGTTTACAACACTTGACGTAAACTATAATGCAGGTCACCAACCGCATCTCTGGCCACAGCATTCACGATCAGACACCTCCGAAATTTGAATTTTCAGTCAACCCTTAGAAGTCTGAGAATTGGCTAATGCATGAAACGTTTCTCAGATTCAATTGTTTTGGGGTGAAAAGTGATCAAAACCATATTACTTCGAAGGAAATCCTTTCCCAAAATAGTTTATACTATCAACAGCTGCGGTACTTCTTACCAAGTGAGTTTGTATGGTTACTAATTTTTGGAGTACTTACCAATCTACGACTCTACCTTTAAGTGTCTAAACACTTCTTTTATGAAGGAGCAAATTGAGTAAAAAATTTCAAACTTTATACTGTTTGCTTTTAAATTTCTCACCTTTCTTTCACCGACATCTTTGGGTCTGGATGAGAATTAATAAGAAGTTTGAGTTCCTCAGCAACTGAGAGAACTTCATCATGGCTTCTTCAACCAGGGCTTCTTCATCATACTGTACAAAAAGAAAGGATCAACAAGATTCAGGCAAATTGGTTTCTTGGCACCTACAGGCTTGCGTGAGTAAATGTAACAAGAGGTGAAACAATGTTGGTCACTCTGTTTGAATATCTTAGTATTTTGCTTGTGGGTTGGTTTGCTGGGTTACTTCATTCCAATCCAATCTGTTTCTTTACATGGCGTGTTGTGGCCGAGCGGTCTAGCGCACTGGACTTAAGCTCTCGTGTTTCTGATCAACAGGGTGTGGGTTCGAGTCCCAGTCGTGACAATTGTGTCCTTAAGCAAGGCACTGAGCCGTTATTGCTTCGTCCTTTGGATGAGACATAAGAGCTGTAATGCACGTAGAAGAACCCAGTTTAAAATCGCTAATAGGGGTTTTAATAATAATGATAATAATAATAATAATGGACATTTGTAGTGCGCTATATCTGTCAGAAAGACACTCCTGGCACATAGAAAAGTGACTCTGCTAGTGACGGTACTTAGACCTTAGACTAAACAAGTGAGTTTTCAAGTTAGTTTTGAAGCTGGAGAGAGTGTCTACTAGTCTGAGGTTCAGTGGAAGAGCATTCCAAAGAGATGGTCTAGCATGTGAGAAGGAACGGTCTCCCCAGGTATGTTTAAAACGAGGAATGTTGAGGAGCATGGTGTTTGTAGAGCAAAGCTGTCTTGTAGTTTTCTCGCAGTGGCTGCTGAATGCAGCACCTCGTAAACCCTTATAAGATGCTACATAAATTGTTCTCATAATAAAGAAATTTAAAAACCTGTCTTAAAATGTTTCTGTTTGTTCAAGCGTCTTGAGTAACTTATTACGTTGGCTAGATAAGTGGGATATAAAAGACTAGATATTATTTTTTTTAAATTATTATTATTACTTGGGGAAAGAGTACATACTTTTCTGGTTATGTATAAGTATTGAGTACCTGGTTGTGGCCTTGGCGTTTGGCGTCTTAACTTTTGAAGGATATCATTACAGAAATTTAGATGATGGATTTAATGAATTGAGTTGGAGTTTAGGATACCGATTCATTGGAGTAAATAATTTTTGTTGTCATGTGATGGTTTGCTGAAGTATTTTTGTTTAGTCTACTGTGATTCTTGAGAAAGATTTCTTTGTCAGTCTAGAAACTTGACTTATTCTCTCAGGACCTGAGACATGACTTGGTACCTGACTCTGAGGACTTCAGACCTCAGATATACTAGAATTCCGGCTTTATTAGCCTTAATGACAATTCTTGTTGAGAGAATCTTGGAGTCTCTTGTGTTAATCGCTATTACCTCTTTATCTGTTGTGGTTGGTTGGACCTCTTGTCCAATGAACAGCATGCTAGTGGCGTAGTCACGGTGACTCACAAACGGCATCCCACTCACTTCTAAGTCACTCGTCACCTGGAAAATGTCCATTTTTCTTTGAGAGAATCCTGCATTTAAAAATTGTTCAAATTACTATCCCATCAAAATTCAAAAGTGGTTGGTCATTAATCGATTGTCTAATTAAGTTAAGAAGCGTTCTCTCAAAAGCTTTGTCGGCCCAAGAAGCCAGAGCTGCTTAAGCACGTTAAGTTACTAAACTTACTAAAAATCTTGCTATGCAGAAACAGGTAACAGACCAACATACCAGGGCACAATTACATAAAGCCTGTAAGCACAAAAGCTTGCTAAGCACAGACAAATCTTGCTGAATAGAAAACAGGTAGCCATCCAAACTCTATAAATTCCTGGGCCCAGTTTCATAAAGCTGTTAAGCAGAAAATACTGCTTGACAAATTTCTCTGCTAAGCAAAAAATGAGTGGGCCGCCAGCTACAACAATTCAAACTACAACAATGTTATTTTGGCTGGTAACCTGTTTCTGCTGAGCAAGAGTTTTCTGTGTTTAGCAAGTTTTTGTGCTTACATGCTTTATGAAATTAGGCCCTGGTGCCCCACTCATTTTCTGCTTGGCAAAGAAATTTGCTGAGCAGTATATTCTGCTTAACAGCTTTAAGAAATTGGGCTCAAGTGATGCCCATTGTTTGCAACTAGTTCACTGAAAAACTGTTTGCTTGGTAGAAATTTTTGCTTAGCAATTATTGTTGCTCATCAACTTTATCAATGGCCCCCTGGTCATATGATGACAAATTAAGTACAATCTTGCGCCTCTTTCTCTAACCTTTCTTAATCTCTTCAAGAAAATCCTTCTGTAATACCAGAAGATTTACTCTCCTCCTGGATCTGTACAGCCGAATCGACAGGACCACAACTACGCAGACCAGGATGGTGAAAATCACTGCGCTGACCAAGCTGATGGCAACACTGGTCGTGGGATAAGATATGTAGCCAATGCGGAACTCTAAGTTGCTGTGCATCACCTGAGTTTTTAAGGTTCAAAGAAATTGGAAAATTTAAAACCCACACAAAAGGGTCAAAGACAAACTGACTCTGAAGTTACCAAGACAAGGGTTAACCCTCACTCTGTGTCTTGGCTCATGAAGTCCTTAATTGTATAATGTGGTTGTTTCTCAAGTAAATTCCAAGTGAATTTTGTCTTACAACTTACCACGACCACAGGAAGCCCTCTTCCTTTGTCTTGGCCCTTGAAGTTCCCTGCAGATGGTTCCTCCTCAGGTAATTCACAGTATAGAGTTGTTTCACCAATGTACATCACAGGACACCTAGCAGTTCCGACATAAACAATAATTTCTGAGGCTGTTATAGCACTGTCGATATAATTACCCTGAATAATGAAGAAGGCAGAAAAAAAGATATATTTAGCAGTTCATCACCAAAAACTAATTGAATTTCCAAAGATTTGTTTTACAGCTACCCCAAGAAACTTGTCGAGTAGAGACATTTTTTTATTTCGGTTAACATTTTGTCTGTCTGTAATTGATGTTCCTGCCCCTGGGTGACCCCCCCCCCCCCGCATTTGAAATCTGGACCTTTAAGATTTAAATTCACCAGAATAAAAGGATTTTACAATTTACAAGCTATTATGTAATGTAGCTCTTTATGTTAACTTTCTTTTTATTCTTCACATGCACACAATGTATTTCTTTACCTCCATGTCGGAGGATTATCTATAATAACAAAGAAAGAAAGAAAGAGAGTAAACGCCATAACTAGAGTGCTGACCAGGGCTTGTTTAAGAAAAATGAAAATGTAAAGTACAGTTTTAATCGGCCCAAAGTGCAACCCTAGAAAATATTGTGTGTGCCTGTAAATTTAGCTTCTGTTTGTCGCTGGTTTTAAGAAAATCATTGAGCTTTCAAGCTCTTAGAGCAAGTTCAGGTGGGTGACTAGAGTCGACTAGACTTAACCATAGTCGATCTAGATGTCACTTGAATACTGCGTGGTTTAACAAGCTAGTACATCTGGATCAGCCTAGCCCCGGAGTACTGTGTCTGTAGTCAATTCACGAAGTTATGTCACTTTTTCAAGATGGAGGTTAGGTTAAGTGACAAAGGAAGTTTTGCAAACTTTTGTAATCACCCTAGAATAGTGGTTTAACGATAAGTGGTAGGTTTTGGCCAATAAAATATGCAAAATCAGTAAGATAATCATTACTATTGCACTATATTATGAAAGTGATTTTTTTATGTATAGAAGTTTAGGTGATTTAAATGTTGCAATTTGACTAAAGATTATCACCCAAACTTGCCCTTAGCCTCACCTCGATTGTCATTATCTCGTCTGTCTTCTCATACAAATCATTTGGAAACTCGTCATACTCTGGATTGGAAAAGAACTCCAAGTCTACGTCGTTGTCTTCTGACCACGTTAAGAGGTCACTCACACCGTCCATAATGAAGCCAAAGTTTACACTGAGTTCAGAGAGAGAGCTGTTTATGGCTGAGCTTATATCGGGAGTCTGGCAGGACATCATTTTGTCACTTTCAACGCTACAATTCTAGAAATAAATTTACACAAAAACGAATGTGTATGTAAATGAATGTTTTATTTGACCAAACTCTTCCAGAAGAAAAAAATTACGTTGACTCTTTTTTGATCTACTTTATCTTGTTAAGGTTTGAAATGAACCTATAATTTTCAATGCTCTTATTAGTGGGAAGTGAACCTATGGTTGTCCTTCGTTGGAAGTAAACTCATGATTTTCCGTGCTCTTGGTAGGAAGTGAACCCATGATTTTCCATGCTCTTGGTACGAAGTTAGCCCATGATTTTCCGTGCTCTTGGCGGGAAATTAACTCATGATTTTCCGTGCTCTTGGTAGGAAGTGAACCCATGATTTTCCATGCTCTTGGTGGGAAGTTAACCCGATTTTATGTGCTCTTGGTAGTAAGTTAACCCATGATTTTCCATGCTCTTGGTGGGAAGTGAACCCATAATTTTCCATGCTCTTGGTGGGAAGTGAACCCATGCTCTTAATTGGAAGTGAACCCATAATTTTCCATGCTCTTGGTGGGAAGTGAACCCATGATTTTCCATGCTCTTGGTTGGAAGTGATCTCGTGATTTTCCATGCTCTTGGTGGGAACTGAACCCATGATTTTCCATGCTCTTGGTGGGAAGTGAACCCATGATTTTCCATGCTCTTGGTTGGAAGTGATCTCGTGATTTTCCATGCTCTTGGTGGGAACTGAACCCATGATTTTCCATGCTCTTGGTGGGAAGTGAACCCATGATTTTCCATGCTCTTGGTTGGAAGTGATCTCATGATTTTCAATGCTCTGGGTGGGAACTGAACCCATGATTTTCCATGCACTTGTTGGGAAGTGAGCCCAGGCTCTTGGTGGGAAGTGAATCCATGATTTTACATTCTCTTGGTGGGAATTAAACCCATGATTTTCCATGCTCTTGGTGGGAACTGAACCCATGCTCTTGGTAGGAAGTGAACCCATGATTTTCCATGCTCTTGGTAAGAAGTTAACCCGATTTTCCGTGCTCTTGGTAGTAAGTTAACCCATGATTTTACATGCTCTTGGTGGGAAGTGAACCCATGATTTTCAATGCTCTTGGTGGGAAGTGAACCCGTGCTCTTGGGAAGTGAACCCATGATTTTCCATGCTCTTGGTGGGAAGTGAACCCATGATTTTCCATGCTCTTGGTTGGAAGTGATCTTGTGATTTTCCATGCTCTTGGTGGGAAGTGAACCCATGATTTTCAATGCTCTTGGTGGGAAGTGAACCCGTGCTCTTGGGAAGTGAACCCATGATTTTCCATGCTCTTGGTTGGAAGTGATCTCGAGATTTTCCATGCTCTTGGTGGGAACTGAACTCATGCTCTTGGTGGAAGTTTATCTTACTTTTTTACATGCTCTTGCTAGGAAGTGCACCCACAATTTTTCATGTTCTTGGTAAAATAATGAAGCTACAATTTTCCATGCTCTTGCTGGGAAATGAACCCACGACTTTCATGCTCATTGTGGGAAGTGAGCCCATGATTTCCCATGATTTTGTTTAGAAAGAGAACCCATTATTTTCCATGCTTTTAGTATGAAGTGAATCCATGATTTGTTATGCTCTTTGTGGGAAGTGAACCCATCATTTTTGAGGTCTGGGAAGTGAACCCATGATTTCTCATGATTTTCCATGCTCCAACTATTTTCCATGCTCTTGCTGTGAAGTGAACCCACGATTTTTCATGTTCTTGATAGGAAATGAAGCTATGATTTTCCATGCTCTTGCTGGGAAGTGAACCCATTTTTCACATTCTTAGTAGGAAGTTAACCAATGATTTGCCATGCTTTTGGTGGATACTGAACCCATGACCATCTGTGTTCTAGAACAGATGGCTGAATCTATCAGGAAGCCTTTTTGTAAAATTGACAAGTAAAAGACAACACCTAGATTTCTAAGTTCAGCATCCATACAATAAATCAAATTCTTACATAGTGAAAGTTAAAAGCTATTTGCATTAGTGACTCACCTCCACAAACTCAATAGGATTTGGGGTGATTTGTGTAGAAACTGTAACAACAAGTGAAGCCATCTGGGTAGTGTTTAAATATGTCCCTCTCACAATCATTGTCCGACCACCGCTAAGAATTATAAACATTATAAGGAATTTTTCATTTTCAATTGTGTTCGTTCCCAGTCAGAATGGAGTTCTTTTGACAGGCACTTATTTTACAAACTTGTTTTAACCTAGCTTCAAGAGATATCTTACTTATCAAACTGCAATCCGATTACAATTCTTCAGAAACCAAGCCGACTTAGATGTTAAAATGTAACCAGTTGCATGGCAGAGGGGGCATGGGGCAGAAGCCCTGCCCCCTCTCAAAACCCTTGCCCCCTTCCCCCTTAATGAGATCAGAAAAAAATGCAGAAATATGTGGTTTGAAACATCAAATAGCCCCCTATATGTTTCACTCCACCTCAAATGAAAATGTTTGGTTATATGCCACTGACTGCAACAGACAAAGGTTTGACTTTTGATATTATATGCATTAGCCCCTACCTCCCTCACCCAACTCAGAACCAATGCCCCCCCCCCCCTCAATAAGACAGAAAAAAGTGCACAAATGAACATAACAAAAGTAAAATTAAAATAAACATACCAAAGCTTGACTTGTAATTAACAGTAGTGATTTAAAATACCTTGATATGTACTCACGCAATAATGCTGCTGGTTGGACTGACTTTAGTAATATCAGGGTTGTTGGTGAAAGTGTAATTCTGGTTGGAGTTTTGCACTACCCCGTCAAAAGACATCTTGAGAATTTCTGTCTCCCCAACAGACCCCATGGGGCTTGTGCACACTGCTCCTTCATCAAAAGTGCTGTAAAATTCCCCAGAATGTAACAGGTTCTTTATACTGAATTTCTTAAATTGGTTTTTGGAAGAGTACTTTCATTAATCCCATCTAGTTCTCAATAAATGAAGCATGAAAAAATGTCAACACAAAAGGTGGTCACGATACGGTTTTTGATTTTAATTCCACCCTTGCAGCGATATGAGATAAAGCACTGAATATTCAGTGCTTACCGAGTCCTGCGAGGGAAAAAAATCCTCACGCTACTTAGATGGGATTCGAACCCACTACCCAAGCATTCTAGAGTAGTTGTAAAAGCTTAGATCACCGAGCATGCTTCGATAGTGACAACAAGACAGTTTGATTCCTGTAATTAGTAGCGAGTGCAACTGAATTGATGCAATAATTGCATGGGGGATATGTTTTGATTTTCATTCAATTCATATAATTTATACATTTGACTCTTCACACCTGTTGTAAAAACAATGAGAACTTATCAGGTGTGATAAAGTATAATTAAAAGCCAAGAGTTATTGTTATTATGTTTATTA
Source organism: Pycnopodia helianthoides (assembly GCA_032158295.1). Lineage (NCBI taxonomy): Eukaryota > Metazoa > Echinodermata > Asteroidea > Forcipulatida > Asteriidae > Pycnopodia > Pycnopodia helianthoides. The sequence continues at coordinate 27,334,016 of CM063244.1, forward strand.
TTCTCCACAGAGAGACTGTTCATTTGAGTAAGGAGAATCTGTGGATAAGGCATTTTCAGACCATTCAACCCTAATGTCTTAACATCAAGAAGGAAATGAATAACAACATTTTGTTTCAGCCTTCTCCTTTTTCGACCGATATCCCCCTTTTTAGTTTGTCTCATTCACTAGTTATTAACTTTTCCTCTCATTTCCCACCATTGATTTTGTCTTCAGTGTTTCCAATCTCTTGTAGTTAAACCATCCCCTTCCCTCTACCACCCCTAGTCTCCTTCTTTATTGTTCATCCTTTACTTTTTCCCCTCATGCTTTCTGGTTCTCTCTCTTTTCCTCTCTTTCAAATAAGCCATTTGCGAGTTAGATTTGAAAAAAGTCTAGTACAATGACTTGCTTAGTCACAGTCACTGCTTACATTTGAATTCCTCAGACTATAGAGACAGTTGCTATGTCAAATGGATCGGGGCAAGCTTTTGTATAGCAACCTCTAGATGAGCAAACCCTGGTACCATTGTGCCGTACACATCCATTCATAATTGTGTATGGGTGTTCGCCGTCTCTTACGTAACTACGCAAAAGCTTGCCCCGAATCATGTGACATAGCAACTGTCTCTATAGTCTGAGGAATTCCAATTTAAGTGGTAACTTGCGATTAAGCACGTCATTGTACCAGACAATATTCAAATCTAACACGCAAATGGCTTATTGCCTGCTTCTGTTACACCAGTATACCTGTTTCTCTGTCTTGTGTTGTCATTATTAGCATTCAAGGAATACTCTGCTATAGGGTCAAAGCATCAGGCCATCAACTGGTATTTGCATTGCTATTATTATTCTACTTGCCTTATTACATTGCAAATCTTATCACCAATGAATGCTTCAAAATACCGTCCTGTATTTAGAGCCGTTCCGTTGATTGTTATATGAGTCCCACCAGCTGCTGGTCCAGAACGAGGACTGAAACTTGTAATAGATGGAACCTGGCAGGAAAATCACAACCAGAAAAACGAACATAGTAGGAGTTCAACATCAGCCAGACCATGTGTCCCTCTATTTGTCAACAATCAATTGCAGCATTGAACTCACTGTAAATCGATAATTTGTTTTGTTATCTGGTTTTTAAATAATCTCATCTAGGATGTCAATGACAACTAAAATCTGTTACTGATGGATTTTGGTGGACAAAAAGACAAATCATAATTTGCTATCCCTCACACCTATCATGTTTATATATATTACAAGCACTTTTTCCCTTGTCCAATTTAAAGATTCCACCCTCTAAGAAATCATTCAAATAATGTTTAGCTAACACTACCCCAGTTCCCAATAAAAACTCATATAGAAGTAAGAGCCCTATAAGATAAATATATAGAGTGAAGGTGGACTGTCCCTAATACTTGATATAACTGTACATCCCATTTATAAGTTATTTGAACTTGAAATTGACTAGGACTTACGCAACGGTCTTGAAGGTCAGCAAGTATAGCACCAACCGAAACTAAGTGATCCCTTCAAGAAATTTATACGCACAGCCGCAATGGGCAATGCGTGCAAGGAAGCCCCGCCATAGACACAAACACAGACTGCGTTCCTCTATACCCAATTATTCAACGGGCAAAAACTTCATAAACAATGAAAATCTATCACTGCACCTTGTATGAAAATGTGACATCTCCTGTACTCAGTTGCCGGTCACCATTTAAACCTGTCACTATCACAATCAGCTCCTGTGGTGTCTGGTCATCAGGGTTGTTCCTTGTTAAACAAGTCACACTGTGGTCAAAGTTAAATAGGAGCCCCAAATTCATCATATGTCCAATATTAATCAAAATGACGAGTCATGCAGTAGAGTATTGACTTTGTTTGAGAAGTTTTCATTCAAAAAATAATTTAAAAAAATACTGTAACACAGTTTAGATATCTTAGCATGTTCGTTCCCGATTCATAAATGTATTTAAAAAGGTTGCTTGATTATACATACTATTACCTGGAACCTGAGTTGTAATACAACTCCAATCCAACCAAGTCACAAACCCGACCCCCTACAGTAACTCCTTGAATGTCACTGAATCGTCGACCAAAGTCCGTCCCATTCAGTGTAAGAATAGTGTTACCATTAACTGGTCCCGCCAGAGGAAAGATCTAAGTTTAAGATAGAGAAAAAAGTGTAGGTTACTGTGCCATTGTGACGAAAAAAGGAAATGACATAAAACAATGCTTTTAATACTCCGGCTGGCCATGGTCCCCCCACATTTTAAAACAAAAATAATGAGAATTTTAAACTAAATTAGCCCAAACCAAGCGGCAGTGGTGAGTCTGGATCTTCCTAAGTTTTCATTAAAGAGAAATTTGAGCCTCTGTCAAGAAACGTAGGTAAAGATGGAAAATTATGTTGGTTTCTTAAGCCTACAGTTGAATTCTTATGCTGTCAAAAACTTTAATTTTTCTTGGGAAGGGGTGATATAGCCCTCCCCAACCACTGCCGCGGTTGATGGGATACTGTTGTCAAGATTTTTACACTGAACAGCGCCAATGGAATTATACCGTAACTAAATGGCTATCCTACTTTTTAACACCTTGCTAAGCACCTGCTAGCTGTAAAGAATAATAATAATAATAATTAAAAACTTGTAAAGCGCCATCTATCTAAGACTAAACTTATTCCAAGGCACATAAAAACCAAACAAAAAACAGAGAGAGTAACAAAAAAGATTCCAAATTACTTAGCTTAGAAAGAAATGAGAGCACATTGAATAAAACGGATTTACATAAACATGTCGGCAAAAACAAGTGGTAAAAAAAATAACAAACAGAAAGTCAATCATAAGAAATATTGAATCTAGGTGAGTTTTTAGCAATGTTTTGAAAATGTCCAGAGACTTTGTAGCTCAGATATGTAAAGGAAGAGAGTTCCAGAGAGTGGGTGCAGATACAGAAAAATGCGTGAACGCCGTTGGAAGTGGTTGTTTTAGGGACAGTTAAAAGAAGATTGCGAGTTGGCGTATATGGTGAGATAAATTCTTTGATATAGGGAGGAGCCCTATCATTCATAGCTTTCCAGGCAAGCAAAATTATTTTGAGGCCAGAATTAGTGCAAATTTATGATTTCCACCTACCTTAAGTATAACAGGGACCGGGCAGTTGAGTCCGTTGTCACGAGTAACCATTGAGTTAGTCATCAAACACACTGCACTGTCGATGACGGCACAGGTCCCATCACACCAAACACAACCAAGCTCTCCCCGAGTGGTTACCTCAGTTACACAGCGGCTACAGTCTGGACGCTGAGACTCACATTTGTAGAGGGTAACTTTAAAAACAAAATCAATTAGTATTGTGGCGAAATAGTCGCCTGGTGGCGCAGTTACTGACCCAGTTCTTGCAGCGGCGCCGTGCATGTGGCCAGCGCGTGATCTCTGCGTGAAGATCACATGGGCAGCATGCAGCGCGGATTCGGCGGCCGCGATACGCACTAGAGTGGGGCAGTTGTACTTTGGCGGGCTTTGGCGAAGCATCAAAACTTAGACCCAGGTCAGTGATTGCGCCGTCAGTAACTTACATGTTGATAAAAGATTAACGGTCAACAGAAGGAAGGAGCCAGACAAATCATTAAAGTAAGTGTAAGAAGAAGAGAGAATCTGAATAAAACATCGTTGAGTTAAATAGAATACGGTGCATCAAGGAATTTATTTGAGTGTGTTTTAGTATGTAACAGAAGATAGACGTATACCTGCAGGGAGACTCTTAGACCGCTCGAGTTTACGTTACATTGGTGGCAGCGTCGCGATATTTCTGTTAGTATTACTAGTAAGTTTGCTTGATGTTTTTGTTTGTGTTCTTCAACTTGCTTTAGTACATGCTTGTGCAGAGTTTTGTTTTGGCAGTGATGTAAACCGAGCTGACTGGTTAATAGTTTTTATATAGAGAAACAGTTGCGCCAGTGGTGTAAACCGAGGCACTTGCTGACTAGTGCCGTCCAGAAAGAGAAAACCAGTCGTGCCAGTGGTGTAAACCGAGGCGCACTCACGAAAGGTAGCAGAACGACAGTAAGAGTCCAAGCCGCCCGGATAGGGAAAACCAGTCGTGCCAGTGGTGTAGACCGAGGCGCACACACAAAAGCTGTCAAGAACCAGTGCCCAAGCCGCCCGGGGAGGCCGTCCGGAGAGCCGCCCGGAGAGAGCCACCCGGAAAGACGACCGGAAAGCCGCCCGGAAAGCCGCCCGGAGAGATCGACTAGCCAGAGACGATCCGTGGAATTGCTGATGTGTAGTGTACATAAATGAATCGTGTCAGTGGTGTAGACCGAGACACACAAAAGCTTCCAAGAACCAGTGCCCAAGCCGCCCGGAAAGCCGCCCGGAGAGCCGCCCAGAAAGACGCCTGGAAAGACGACCGGAAAGCCGCCCGGAGTATTATTTTGTTTGTTTACTTAGACCACAGTTCGGCATGGAATCCCAGCAGCCCTCTATTATGAGGTTGCAACGTTTACTGGAGGAAAGGTATGAGGAGGTTACAAGAGAAATTGAATTAATCTCTCAAAGCATGCAGGAACGCAACAGTAGTCGGAAAAAGACTGCACCTTTAGGAGGAAGAACCAATGGCGAGCCATCCAGTGAATCTAATGAGCGCCATCAGACAGGTCACACCATACGGCAGGTTGAATTTAGCGGAACAGAATCTACAGGTGTAAGGCTACCTAACAGCTGCGCTACTGACTCAAACACAGGTGGGGGTATGATCCCTAAAGATACAGCGGCCGTTCAAACGGAACGGGCAGGAAGATTTGAAGACCCCAGCCCTCGGTACCCGTCTGCTATAATAAAGAAGGAAAATGAATTTCCGAAAACAACAACAGCGTCAACAAATCAGTTTGTTTCCACTTTTGACACAATGGAAGGGTTAGGAATATACACGATCAGCCCCGAGCCACCACAGAGGGAATCGACCCGCAGAACATCACTGTTTCAGCCTTTTATTGAAGCTCAGAGACTGGAAAGTGACAATGGGTACGGACAAAATCCAAGTACGCCTACAAGGACAGAGGGGAACGGATCGGTCTGCAGCGTCCACAGAAAAGGGTTGTCTACACCAGACTTTATGGGCATTTTGCCCACCGCCTTGCCGGCCGAGAGTGGACATGAACCGACAAAATATAAGTCAACCGAAGCAAGTGTACCATTGACTGCGTCGGGGAAATCAGCCAAGGAGGGTAAGCCACAAGAGCCCCAAAGTGATGATGTCATTGCTAAATCTAATCCGGTACCTTTTAAAGATCAGGAAGCAATTAGCATAAAAGACAAGACATTGGACAATAATGGGAACAGTACCAAGCGGGTAGAGAGAACTAGGCCATTGATCAAACCCGACAGATATGATGGAAAAGCATCATGGCCGGCCTACCTTAAGCACTTTGAGCTATGCTCAGAGCTCAATGGATGGAGTGACAAAGACAAGTTACAGTTTTTGGCCGTCTTGTTAACTGGCTCAGCACAGCAGGTATTAAGTACAATGCCAAAAGATGCGACTGGAGATTACGATAAGTTAGTGAAAGCGCTGCAGGGCCGTTTCGATCCACTGGGAAGGAAAGAACTCTATAGGGCTCAACTCAGAAACCGCCGACAGAAAACTACAGAAAGCCTTGTAGAAATGGCCGAGGAGATCCGACGACTGGTGGAAAAAGTGTATGTGGACCTACCGTCTGAAAGCAAAGATCACATGGGTAGAGACCATTTTCTAGATGCGTTGGCTGACGGGGACATTAGAATAAGGGTTATGCAAATGAGAACAACAACACTTGACAGCGCCGTCGCAGCCGCAGTTGAATTAGAAGCCCTTCAAAAGGCAGAAAAAGAACGTCGGATGATGGACCTGAGGAAAGTCAATGTGAGACAGGTAACCCCAAATGAAACAATTCAGGCCATTCAAACACGTACAGAGCCAGCAGAGTTGCAGCAGCAAATATTGAAAATGTCAGAACAGCTTGGGGAACTTCAAAGACAGCTGAACAGAAGGAAGCCTGGCGGGACCCGAAGGTCAGACGGAAGGGGGCCTCAGTGCTATAATTGCAAGGAGTATGGCCATATTAGACCTAACTGTCCCTTACTGGAAAGGGGTGATATCACTACACCAGCTCATGTGAACGTCCAACAGTCTCAACACATTGAAAAACAGGAAAACTGTTAGTAGCTGAGCCTGGGGGCCAAGACTCAGCTGTAGCCAAGGGGCCTAACAGCACTCTTCAAAGGGGAGAGGTTAATGCAGTTGGAAGTGGGTTATTTTTAGATGCTTCTTTGAATGGAGTAGATGCAATACTTCTGATTGACACGGGGGCTTCGGTATCAATTATATCTGAGAGAATTGTCAATAAATGGTCAAAGAAAGAACAATGCAGCATTGCCAAAACTTGCGTGGAGGTGAACGTCGCAAATGATATGAGTTTGGAAGTCTCAGGGGAAGTAACAGTGAATCTGAAGTTGGGTGGCCACCTTGTCTCTCACAAATTTATCGTCGCTGACATTAGCAATGAGGTGCTCCTGGGTTTAGATTTCTTGCAATCTGAGAATTGCTCAATTGACATAACCAGCAACACTCTGCAGTGGAGGGGAATAGAGTTACCTCTCAGGGACACATCCGATCGACAGCGGAGCTGTCGTGTGACCGTTATTGAAACAGTGGTAGTACCGGCACAGACAGAAATGGTAATGGCAGGAAGACTCAGCGAGAATGCAGGAGGAGTTCCGTATGGGATGATTGAACCGGCCCTTGGTCTTGTCAAGAGAAATAATCTCATGCTAGCACCCTCGCTAGTCAGCACCAAGGAGGGAATAGTGCCAGTAAGACTGATGAATCCAACTGACACTCAAGTGACTATCTACAAAGGAACGACGGCAGGTACATTCCAAACAGTCGACGCAGTTGGGCCCAACCTGGATGCAGGTGATCAAGTGAAATCGGAGCAAATCAACATCGTCCGATCTTGTGATGGTGATAGGAACTGCAAGGGAGAACATGGCCAAATTCCTGAACATTTAAATGACCTTTATCAGAGAAGCACACTTCGCTTAGACGGAACAGAAGAAATTCAGGTAAAGAACCTCCTGATCAAGAACCAGGCGCTGTTCTCTAAAGGAGATGGAGATATTGGTAAGACAACTTATACCAAGCACCGTATTGAAACCGGTAGTTCACTTCCTGTGAAGCAACCACCGAGGAGGTTGCCAATTCATCAGAGGGAAGTGGCAGAGAAGGAGATAGCCGACATGCTAAAGAAAGGTGTCATCAAGCCAGCATCGGGACCGTGGGCGTCACCCATCGTCCTGGTGAGAAAGAAAGACGGGAGTGTGAGATTCTGCGTGGACTACCGACGGCTGAATGCTATAACACGCAAAGACGCATACCCTATTCCGCGTATTGACGACACCATTGACACCTTAGCAGGCTCCCGATATTTCACTACTCTTGACCTTGCATCCGGGTACTGGCAAGTGCCGATGGCAGAAGATCATAAAGAGAAGACGGCGTTTGCAGCTCACTGCGGCCTTTACCAGTTCGAAGTGATGCCCTTTGGGCTATGTAACGCCCCTTCCACTTTTGAAAGACTTATGGAAAATGTATTGCGCGGTCTCCATTGGCAGATATGTTTGGTCTATTTAGATGACGTCATAGTATACAGTCAAACTTTTGAGGAGCACGTGGAACGACTTCAACTTATCTTTGAGCGGATAAGGGAGGCAGGACTCAAGCTAAAGCCCAAAAAGTGTCACCTGTTTCAGCAACAAGTATGTTACCTTGGACATGTTGTTTCAGACGAGGGGGTGCATACAGATCCGGAGAAAATCCAAAAAGTGAAAGACTGGCCGATACCTGAGAATGTGCGTGATGTCCGTAGTTTTCTTGGACTCGCCTCATATTATCGCCGATTTGTGCCGGCTTTTGCTGAGTTGGCTGGTCCACTGCATAGGCTAACAGAGAAGGGTCGTGAGTTCAGCTGGACTCGTGAGTGCCAGGGAGCTTTTGATCAACTAAGAGGGCGCCTTATTTCATCTCCAATTCTAGCTTACCCCTCGGCCGGGAGAACTTTCATCCTGGACACTGATGCCAGTGATTTTGGCATAGGGGCCGTGCTTTCACAAAATGGAGATGGCGTGGAGAGAGTAATAGCCTATGCCAGCCGTTCCCTCAGCAAGAGCGAGAGAAATTACTGTGTGACCAGGAAAGAGCTCCTTGCCCTGGTGCACCATGTGAAGCACTTCCGTCCATATCTGTATGGACAACAATTCCGAATTCGAACTGACCACGGAGCGTTAAAATGGCTTTTCGGGTTTAAGAATCCCGAAGGGCAAATAGCCAGATGGCTACAGGTGTTGGCCGAATATAATTTTGTTATAGAGCACCGACCTGGACGCAAGCACGGAAATGCTGATGCTATGTCACGAATGCCCTGCCTGCAGTGTAAACGTTCCCCAGTATACTGGGAGCAGCCTTTTGGGCTGAACACTGAAGATAGGCAAGATGAAGGGCCAGCCACAACCACTTCTCAGACCGAGGATACATCTTGTGAATTGTATACAAAGCAGCAGGGTAGTAGTAGAGAGCGTTGTAAAGGGTTGCAAGAGCAGACCGAACATGCAACTCCCCAGGACATCCGACAAATTGTAGCTGCTGCCAGAGAAGTCGAACCGAATTGGTTGTTGGGAATTTCAAATGCAACACTTCGGCAGAGACAGAAGGAGGATCCCATACTGAGCAAGTTTATAGACTGGCTCGAATGTAAGGTTCAAAGACCGCCTTGGCTAGAGATTTCGGCAGAAAATGCCCGCTTTAAGACCTTGTGGGGAGCCTGGGACCAGCTCTGTGTTCGAAATGGAATTTTGCAAAAGAAATGGGAGGATGATACCGGCAAGGAAACCCGTTACCTTTTGATAATTCCAAACAAGATGCAAGAAGAATGCCTGAGGCAGTTGCATGGAGCCCCAACAGGGGGTCACCTAGGCATACGGAAAATGCATGAGAAAGTCAAAACCCGTTTTTACTGGTGGAAGATGCTGGACAGTGTCAAGAAATGGTGCCGGATGTGTTTGGAGTGTGCTAAACAGAAGATGCCACAGAAACACCAAAGGGCGCCGCTGAAACAGCAAGTCTCCGGTGTGCCACTAGAAAGGATAGCGATAGACATCACTGGTCCTTTCCCAGTCACAGATGGAGGCAATCGTTACATTGTGGTTGTATCGGACTATTTCAGCAAATGGACAGAGGCCTATCCAGTGCATGCCATAGATGCCGAAACCATCGCCCGTGTGTTAGTTGACGAATTCATAAGTAGGTTTGGCGTACCTCGCCAAATACATAGTGACCAGGGCCGACAATTTGAAAGTAAGCTCTTCAAGAATTTGTGTGGATTGTTGGGTATAGAAAAGACCCGAACAACACCCTACCACCCGCAGAGTGACGGTCAGGTGGAACGCTTCAACAGGACGCTGATTGCAATGCTCGCCTCGTACGTGGCCACTAATCAAAAGGATTGGGACAGACATGTGCCATTGGTCTTAATGGCATACCGCGCTTCTCCTCACGAGAGCACGGGCCTTACCCCAAATAAGATGATGTTTGGAAGAGAGGTTGACTTGCCAATTGATGTGATATGTAGTCAACCACAGGAGGAACATACCGATGCATTAGACTTCAGCGAAGAGCTGAGACAGCGGCTGGAATCAGCCCACGAGATGGCTCGAATTCAACTGAAGAAGTCCGCCTGTTATCAGAGCCGGCATTACAATCTTAAGGCTGACAAACCTGTGTTTGATGTTGGTAGTACAGTAATGACACGAGTTGGAACGAAGAAGGTTGGATTATCTCCAAAACTCCAGCCAAAATGGGACGGCCCTTACATAATAACTCATTTATTGAGTGATGTTGTGGTAAGGATGCAACGAGGGCCCAGACATAAACCCAAGGTTATCCATGTCAACCGGCTGAAGCCGTTCTACGGCGAGGTAGATACATCTTGGTTCCAGCTTCAACAGGAGGGGGAAAATGACCAGCCAACTGAGGTTGAGCGATTAAATGAGAGGATGGAACCCAATCTGTTGAGCCAGCATGGCGCAGGAGAAACTCCAGACCCAGATACCGGGCAGGTAGAACCCTTGAGCCAGCTTAGTGATGGAGAAAACCCTGAACCGGAGGCAGAGGAAACCAAACTACTGAATCAAACGAATTATGAGGGAAATCCAATAGATAACAGTGACGTAGACCCTTTGAAGCCAAGTAAAGACGTGGTATATCCAGCAGACCGTGATCACGAGACGGAACCACAATTTAATGGAAGTGGCCGTACGAAACGAAAACGAAAGCCTCCAGACCGTTATGGAGAATGGTGTTACTAGCATTTAATTAATCATGTGCCAATTGTTTTACTCTGCTCCTTTTATGTGTGCATACAGGAGGGTTAATAATGGACACCAGGGGCCGAAGCAGAGATCAAGACCGGGAGCGAAGTCGTTCGCCAAGAAGACAGAAATGCACTGAATGCCTAAAAAGCTTCTCTTCATCGGCAATTCTGCGTCGGCACGTTGAGGAGCAACATCAGAAAGCGAGAGAGAGGTTTGCCTGTCCGTACTGCCCAATCCGGTTCAGTAGGAAGCATGACTTAGACCGCCATTGGCAGCACGCCCATAGGGAGCAAGCATCAGTGTCTGCCAAGAAAGACGAAGTGCCGAGAACGCCAGGAAGAGACTTCGATGTGCTTAGCATCCACCCAAGCAGCCCCATCCAGCAGCTGCCTTTCACCGGCCAAAGACCCGTATTGCAGCCATTGACGGTACCCCCTTCCCCTGTGAGGCTCCCGCTGCAGTTGATTACGGACCCTCCTATTCAACCCGTAGGACCACACACAGCCCTCCCTCCAGTCGTCAGGCGGATCACGTTGGAGCCAGAGGAGTGGACTGCAGATAATCACGAGCGTAGTGAGCCGACTCATCGAGATGTAGCCGTACAGACATCACTAGCACGGGTGATAAAAGAGCGCACCATCAAAGAGCTACTGGATGGTAGCACCGTCGTGTCGCGAGTAGTGACCGAAAAGTACAGTTATGAATAAATTCTCTCCTTTTGCTAGCTGTTCTCTTTCTAAACGTTTTTAAAAGTTAAAGTAAGGAGGATGTTTAGAAACCTGAAATCCAGTGTACTTTTGGTAATTTCACAAACCACTTTATTTTGTAAGTGCTTTCTTTGTCTGTTGTGTTAGCCATCTCTGAAAAACCTAGAGACCGTACTGTTTTGAATTGTATTAACTTTTAAATTGTTGTTCTTAAAGGCGCATATCTTGCCAGAGTTTAATAAAAAATAAACACAAAAAAAAAATAAAAAAAAAAGTTATAACCTGAACTAAGTGAGTTAAGTGAAGTTGACATGATGTGAGGACACATCATCCTCTTAAAGGTGGAGGTAATGTGGCGAAATAGTCGCCTGGTGGCGCAGTTACTGACCCAGTTCTTGCAGCGGCGCCGTGCATGTGGCCAGCGCGTGATCTCTGCGTGAAGATCACATGGGCAGCATGCAGCGCGGATTCGGCGGCCGCGATACGCACTAGAGTGGGGCAGTTGTACTTTGGCGGGCTTTGGCGAAGCATCAAAACTTAGACCCAGGTCAGTGATTGCGCCGTCAGTAACTTACATGTTGATAAAAGATTAACGGTCAACAGAAGGAAGGAGCCAGACAAATCATTAAAGTAAGTGTAAGAAGAAGAGAGAATCTGAATAAAACATCGTTGAGTTAAATAGAATACGGTGCATCAAGGAATTTATTTGAGTGTGTTTTAGTATGTAACAGAAGATAGACGTATACCTGCAGGGAGACTCTTAGACCGCTCGAGTTTACGTTACAGTATATTAGCCAACTTTCCATGACAGATGCAATTACCATTTAAAAAATTTGATGCAACCTAATTGATTCAATAGTAGTGTCTGAGAACTTAAAAAACTTAGATTTCTGAAAGTCAAATTTTCGTACAGTGCAGCCAAGCACCCAATAAGCATTTCTGGGTTTGCGGATTATTATTAAGTTTTTTTATTTAAGTTCAGCTTTATTTCTGAGTTGCACAAGTATGTTTTGAAATTTGACCTTTGAACCCATGTCTGTCATCCAGCAGATGTACTTGATCATTTTTATCGGTCCACTCCACCGTCAAACTGACATTCAGCTCTTGCTCATCGGCTGTGTATGAGAACTAAATACATAAGTAAAAACAGAAAAGAAAAGTAAATCAATTGTTTAATATCAGCTTGAATGAAACCGACAACAAGGAAACTTTGCTGAAATTCATTGAACTATTTGTTTAATCAATGAGGAAATTGAGTTCACATGAGAGTAAACAGATTTAAATTGTTAAAAAACTTAATCATTTTGAACACCCTTCTTCAGTACTTTTCATAAAAAATTACAAAAACTTAATTCACATTCAAGGCTCCAGTCCAATGAGGGACTTGAACCGGGGTTCACTGAAGTGAAAGGCAGGCAAGAATCCACAATGTTTCCTTAATGTCCGATATGTGACCCTTGGACCACCCATAATATCCCAGCAACTCTCATTACTATGGGGTCACAAGCTCTGCACCCAAAGTGGGTAAGAACCCCTAGTCTTCATGTGGTAAAAAACAGTTTGCAAGAACTGGGAGTGGGTGTGTGCTGTCCCTTATTCATGTACGCTCAGATTTGAATAAGTAAACACAAGTAGCACCTACCGAGTAATCTTCACAGGTCACAGCGTCATTCTCTCGCGTGGCAGTAGCTGACTGTTTGCCGCCCTCTATGTTTAGACTACACTGATAACTCTTTATCTATTCGGGAAAAAAAATTATAAAGCTTTTTTTTTCTCTCGGCATCTCATAATATTACATCAGGTATCAGGGCTCAATTGGGGAAAAAATCAGCAAGACTGCAGGGCTTGAAGCTCAACTTATTACTGAACCAGAGAATTTGTTTACAAGACCTGAATTAAAATGAGAAAAACCTATATACACAGTTTCACATGTAAACTGTTCTTATTTGAACAAGAAGCACTAAGAGAGAGCGAGCAAATTGTTACAGTTTTCTGCTTAAGCAGCTCTTTGATATTAGGCCCCGATATAGGATTTTAAAAGGAGTTACTTTCTGACTTAGCTCATTAATAAGTATCAAGTCACATACCTGCTGAGGATTTGGAAGGTTATCAGTCTTTACAATAATTTGTCTGTCTACTCCAGTAGGGACCAAAATTTCCCCTTCTTGATCTTGTAGTTGAGGGCATAAATCGGGTCCTTGCATGCTGGAATCCTTATGCTAAAACGTATTTCAAAAAAAAAAATTATTTTAATCTTGTACGATTTTTTTATTGTTCTATATGTTCAACTAATTTCTTTGTGATTTTCTTATTACTCTGTTTTACTGCTGTATGCAGGTCCGTTATATAGGCATAGCAGCTGTATTACTGATATGGCTACGCTGAGTAAATAAAACATCAAGTTTTAAACCACAAAGGAAACTGACTGGGTAAATTTGAAATAACTTTGAATTGAATAGGAAGACCGCCAACATTGGGGCTAGATAGCAAAGTTAATCCAGAGGTCAGAGGTTCAAATAGTCAAATAGCTCCAGTCAAATCTTCTTTGTCAACCCCAAATTGACTAAATAAAACTGCAGATGAATAAATAAAGATAATGGTTCTATATTATTTTAATTCATTCCAAAAAAGCATTTTTCTCCTCATCTCAATCTGTAATAATGACAGCAATTTATAAAAGCCATCTAGTTTTTCTGCAATTTAGACTGAGACCCTTGTCAAAACCTAGGCTTCGTCTCCGCCCCCATGTTTAATCTCTGTACCAAAAGTGACCTACTTTTAAATTACTGAAACGGTAGTTTCAAAAAGGGCATCAGTATTATGTAGGTCACCTACCAAGACAGGAATGTTAAAAAGTCTGATCTGTTTTGATAAAATGGATATATAATTATATATCGATGCTAACACACACAGGCAACTTGACAAACATGGCAGTAACTTTAGGTCTACAAGTTTTACAGTTTTTTTTACGAGGTGTATATGTACTCACATTCAGTCCTGTCACGATCACTTCGTCTTGTCCAGAGCAAGAGGTGCTCTCATGGGTGCATCTATTCTCAAAGACACACCAGTCACAGGCCCAGGGAGTACCAACACAAGACACACAACTACAGAAATCAAATAGTTTGTATAACTTTGATGAATTGTAGTTACAGGGTCACTCAAATTACAGAACAGGGATACTCAAGTTACAGGTACAGGGTTACAGGACAGGGTTTATACTCACATTACTCAATCTAAGGGATTACTTGAATCTACAGGGTTACTCACTTTACGAGGTTATTCACTCCCCAGTGTTCCTCATTAGATGGTTATTAACACTAGAGGTTTACTCACATTAGATGGTTATTCACATTACTCGCATCATCGCATCGCGGGGTTACTCGCATCGCGGGGTTACTCGCATCGCGGGGTTACTCGCATCGCGGGGTTACTCGCATCGCGGGGTTACTCACATCGCGGGGTTACTCGCATCGCGGGGTTACTCGCATCGCGGGGTCACTCGCATCGCGGGGTCACTCGCATCGCGGGGTCACTCGCATCGCGGGGTCACTCGCATCGCGGGGTCACTCGCATCGCGGGGTCACTCGCATCGCGGGGTCACTCGCATCGCGGGGTCACTCGCATCGCGGGGTCACTCGCATCGCGGGGTCACTCGCATCGCGGGGTTACTCGCATCGCGGGGTTACTCGCATCGCGGGGTTACTCGCATCGCGGGGTTACTCGCATCGCGGGGTTACTCGCATCGCGGGGTTACTCGCATCGCGGGGTTACTCGCATCGCGGGGTTACTCGCATCGCGGGGTTACTCGCATCGCGGGGTTACTCGCATCGCGGGGTTACTCGCATCGCGGGGTTACTCGCATTGCGGGGTTACTCGCATCGCGGGGTTACTCGCATCGCGAGAGTACTCGCATCGCGGGGTTACTCGCATCGCGGGGTTACTCGCATCGCGCGGTTACTCGCATCGCGGGGTTACTCGCATCGCGGGGTTACTCGCATCGCGGGGTTACTCGCATCGCGGGGTCACTCGCATCGCGGGGTCACTCGCATCGCGGGGTCACTCGCATCGCGGGGTCACTCGCATCGCGGGGTCACTCGCATCGCGGGGTCACTCGCATCGCGGCGGGGTCACTCGCATCGCGGGGTCACTCGCATCGCGGGGTCACTCGCATCGCGGGGTTACTCGCATCGCGGGGTTACTCGCATCGCGGGGTTACTCGCATCGCGGGGTTACTCGCATCGCGGGGTTACTCGCATCGCACGGGGGTTACTCGCATCGCGGGGTTACTCGCATCGCGGGGTTACTCGCATCGCGGGGTTACTCGCATCGCGGGGTTACTCGCATCGCGGGGTTACTCGCATCGCGGGGTTACTCGCATTGCGGGGTTACTCGCATCGCGGGGTTACTCGCATCGCGAGAGTACTCGCATCGCGGGGTTACTCGCATCGCGGGGTTACTCGCATCGCGCGGTTTTCTTGGCATCGCGGGGTTACTCGCATGGCGGGGTTACTCGCATCGCGGGAGTACTCGCATCGCGGGGTTACTCGCATCGCGGGGTTACTCGCATCGCGGGGTTACTCGCATCGCGGGGTTACTCGCATCGCGGGGTTACTCGCATCGCGGGGTTACTCGCATCGCGGGGTTACTCGCATCGCGGGGTTACTCGCATCGCGGGGTTACTCGCATCGCGGGGTTACTCGCATCGCGGGGTTACTCCCATCGCGGGGTTACTCCCATCGCGGGGTTACTCCCATCGCGGGGTTACTCCCATCGCGGGGTTACTCCCATCACGGGGTTACTCCCATTACGGGGTTACTCCCATTACGGGGTTACTCCCATTACGGGGTTACTCCCATTACGGGCTTACTCATATTACGGGCTTATTCACATTACAAGCTTACTCACATTACAGGCTTACTTACATTACATGGTTACTCTTGATACACTGATCACAGGAATCAGAAATCTAGTTTCCTGAATGTTGTCATAACTTATGTTAAAGTGTTACTAGAGCGATTTTTGAGAAAGCAGAGACGATTGTAAAACTTGCAGATATGATATTAGACTACTGTTTAATGAGTTAGTTAAATTATTTGGGTTCTCAGTTTGTCTGTAATATTGCATCAAAAAAAAGGGTCATTATTGGGGATTTGGCAAAACTTGAAAGCATTTTGCCGTTGAGGGCGTTTGATTGGTTAGAAAGACCATGACGTCACAAGGTGGGCAAGGTTGTTGATGGTGTTGCGCAATCACTGACTTCGTGCATGAAAACATGCATCGAAGGCTTGCAGAAGCACAGACATCATGCATGTGAAGTGTAAATAAGACTTTAAAATGCCGAAAACGTGTGCTTTTTGAGGCTGCACAAGGAACAGCGATAAGAACCCTAACCACAGCTTCCGAAATTGTCCGGCTCATTCAGCTATTTAGGAAGAATGGGTACTTTTTGTAAGCTGAAACGTGATCCAACTTCAGCGTTTCGAAGTCGATCGTGTGTAGTCGTACTGACTCACTACTGTGTAAGGTGACCTATGACACCCTGGATAGGCCTACTTCGTCCACACGTCCACACTTCTCACGGATAGTCCAAAGGGGTGCAGTTCAACGTTGAAGGCCACAAAAAATTGCCACAACGTCGTCAGGGAAAAAAGCCGAAAGACAGACAGCGAAAGGGCCAATCGGACGAACGAAAACGAGGAGCTAAATCCCACGGGTAAGTGTTTGGTAGGAAACAGTGGGAAACGGGGGACTGTGCGAGTCGCCAACAATCCGTGTCCGGATACCGGGCAAAACCATTGGGCTGTTTGAAGTGTCAATGATGTTCGCCGTCATGTCAATAAACAACGACAATGCTATAAATCCCTCTGTAAAATAGAAGTGGCGAGCTTCCCTATACCCTCATTGATCCTTTCTTTGCCTACACACAAGACATCAACGGAAAATATTTTTTTAATTAAAGTAAGGGGTGGGTGTTCAATCCACTCGAAACCTTTTCATCATGATGGCAAATGATATTTGATTTGTGCTCAAAAGAAATCATCATGTGGTAATCATAATGACTGAAATAATGGTGAGTGGATAGTGGTGAGTGGATTCCCCTTTCAAAAATAAATACCAACTGCCCCCCCCCCTACAAAAAAAAAATAAAATAAATTTAGAAGAATAAAAAGCAAATTGATTTTTGGGGTAAATTTTTAATTTGTTTTCAATGGAATATTGTCCTTCTTTTAGATGCTAATGGAAATCTTCAAGACTGGAGAAACAACTGATCCATCAAAAGGCGGACTATCAATGACTGGACCTTCACGTGGCGATGAACCCGCATTAACTGCACCAATGGATAGCTTATTGGAAAACATGAAACGGTTAATCTTTTTAGTCTGTATCAAAATTTAGGATTAAAAAAAAAATTCTCAACTTATGGGATTTAAAAATTGGTTTTGTACAAGGCTGAAAATGACAAGCTCAAGGAATATGCAAATTTTGAAACAGAGATTCTGTGGCACAATAAAAAATTGTATCTACTCTTTTATTAATCTTTCATTTGTTGATGTTCTAACAAATAGATGAAAATAAAACGTTGATCACAACACTTATCTACACGTGTAAAAAATGTACAAATACAAAATCCCATATTTATTAAATGAGGAATAGTAACAATTTGACTTGACTTGCCCCGTGGGCTACTGCAAAATGAAAGTTAATTTCAACCTTTGGACATTTATTTGAATACGTTTTGTAGCCAGTAGGGGTGTAACGTTACGATATGATCACAAAGTGATTATCCGATATGATACGATATGATCAAAATACGACATGATCAAAATGTGTGTAAAACAAACACTACCGTCATAATAAAGTTATCACAATGCTTTATCACAGCATTCCTTTATCATGTTTGTTGTCAATGTATCAATATACCCCTAATACCATGTGTACTGTAAAATTTCACTCTGACGAGTTACATTGTGTATAAAGGCATACAGAACATCTCTAATTCCAGAAAACTGGAGAAAACACTTTTTATATATGCAAAATTTTCGTTTGCTCTGCAATGCTTGTTTTGATTTCATCAGAATTGCATGTCCGTGTCTAAGGTGAAATTAAACAAAATATTTATAAAGAAATGCATGTTCATGAAAAGTGCAGTCACATGGTAGATCAAGAAAAAATGTAATCCAGTTCAGGATAGCTGAAGACTTTGTACAATCTGGGTTTGGATGCATCTGTCAGATTGTATTCATTACACAGGATGAGAGTGGAGCCCGGTTGAATCTTCCCAAATATCCCCAACACCATCTTTTTTACTTGACGATAGGCCACGTACATGTTGATATTTCCTAGAGATTAATGAGAAATAAATATATGGAACAAATCAGCACCAAGTGAGAAGATTAAGTATAATTATACCGTTTGTAGCCATTTATTTTGCGGTCAATCCATAAAAGGTAAATTGTATCTACTTGTTTATTACACAAACAATATAATTCAAAAATGGATGGATAGTTGTAGGTTCCCTCAAATCTGTGTAATGGATATTTTTCTGATCAGATTCTATGTTCAATTTAATCTTATGCTGCGCAGGTTTACAATCATATGAGTGTTTAAACTACATGATGTAGATGGAATGACAAAAAAAACAATGTTTTTTGTTCAAACTGGTAATAAAAGTTGAGAGTTTTAGCATACAATCACTTTTGTCTTGGAAACACTACTTACTGGTCAAATGTTCCCCATGCTGTAAACCCCATCTCCCATATTGAGCCTGATACTGCAAAGATGCTGTCTGCAAAACTGCTGGATGCACAGCACGCTTCAAACCTAGGTCTATCCCAAGTTGTTGGATGACGGACTGCCACAAGTACACCTGGATCAGGAGGGAGGGGGTGGGGGAGGAAAAATATAATTTAATGTTATCTTCCTATGTGCTGTGGGCAATAGTATGGGGTGGGGTGGTATTATTATTATTTTTTTATTGGGGGGGGGGTCCTTTATTCTCCAAAGGTTTGTTTTGTGTTTTTTTTTAGTGTGTGTGGGGGGGGGGGTGTATGACCCTGATAATTCAAATATCTCTGAATAATTCATCCATATGTGGCGGTCTCACTCTCGACGGCACACCCGGCTTGCCCTCAGTCGACTCAACGAGCGGCAGTTGAATACAAACTCGGAGGCAGGTCCGTTTTGGGGCAGTCTACCACCAGGCGCTCTAAGCTCCACCCTATCCTACACACCTGATACACTTCATAACACCCAGCGGGACCGATGACGGGGTTGACTCGATTAAATATAATACAAGCACAAGAGTTGTAACTTTCACTTCCTTTATTCCTACCAGAAGGAACCTTTAAGTAAGGATGACGCCTATATAGGTATAATTACTCCTAGTCAGGTGATTACACGTTTAATATAAAAGGGTTGATTGTTCATTGGTAAATAATTACTACTTGTGGAATTAACTGGCAAGAATAGACCCTCAGCAGGCTTGACCCTAATTGGCGGAGTATGAAGTAACACTTACGGGAACTCTACGGCGTTGGCAACGTGTGAGGACAGGACGGGGCGGATACGTCAACACGCAGCAACAAACAGCGGCAACCCCACACGGGCAAGACCAAATAGCAAGACCCAGTCGCCGTCCCTGACTCGTGTTTATATACCTCGTGCGGCCCGGACAGTGGTCGTTCTAAACGCCCGCGTCTTCAACAGTGGAAGACGTCCGGTAACCACTCAAGTAACTACTATGGGATATGATCTAAGAAAGAGGGCGTCCTATATTTCGCTACATAGCCACGCTCCAAGATTGGTCAGTCCCTGACCTCTAATCTGACATCCTATAAAGGCGAAATACAGCATAAAAACTTTAATATAACAATTTTTTATACAATCTTTAACTTTAGGCGTCATCCACAACTTTACATAAACTTTCTCTTACTTCACCTAAACAGGCGTAACATGAGCTTTAATACAACAATGAAAAGCTTTAACTAAAACAAAAAGTAACCCTTTACTCAAAAATAGTGTACAAAACTTTGGAAGAACATATAAACTTTAAGTAAACGCGTACAACGGACTTCTAAGGCTCCTGCACTCTTCTTCTCCACGGCGGGTGCTGCCTAGTACTCCTCGGTCACCCCCATCATAAAGTTAACATCAAAGGTCCGTTTTGTCTTGTCCTTGGTCAGCTTCATCCCATCCTTGTAAACACACCTGGAGGCGGTCTCTGTCACCTTGCTGATTCGTCCAAGCATAGCTCTCTCCAGTTGCTCTTGAGTGGGAGGTTGCCCGGCAGCTACCACTCCATCATCATCTGGACATCGAACCAGGCGACGAATACGGCTTACTTTGGGTACCGCACTGGACTCCTTCGGTTTCTCTACCGGTATGGGACGCAGGAACACTACCTCGTAGTCTCGCTTTATCTCACCGCAGATGGTCTTCCCTTCCTCACCATACAGGTAGGTTTCTCGTATCTCTCTTATGCGAACCGTCTGCCCAGGTAGGAGCTTCTCAGGAAGCATTGGTTGTAGCCAGGCTGGGATGGGCTTCTCTCCCGGTGAAGATTTGTTGTTCCCCTCAGACTCAGCCAGACCCTTGTTCCTGTCCCGCAGCATCTCCATCATGCCCAGTGCTTTTCCACTCACCACCTTTCTGGGAGCCTTGTCTGTAGGTATGCGCTCCAGGTCCCAATCCATAGGTGTAGGAGACAGATCTAACACGGCTATTTCCTCACGTTGCCCCTCAACTTCAAGCAGGACTTCATCGTTCGCCGTGAGTACCTCTTCCTCTCCTGCAGCTTCTGGTACGTCCACTATCACGCCGCCATTCGCAGATAACTCACCAGGTGTCTCTTGCGAGCTGGGGGTTGGGCCAGTCACCACTTGTCTAGGTGCCTCTTTCCCAGAGGAGGACAAATCCAACGGTAGATCCTCAGGCGCTCGGGACACCGTACAAGGTGCAGGTTTCTTGACTTTATCTACCTTTGCTCGATCACTCTCGGCAGCATTCAGACCACGTTTCTTTGACTCTTTACGCTGTGTATCATCCTTCATCGGCTTCCTAGTTGAGGACGCCTTCTTAGGTGGAGATTCTCTTCTCTTCCTGCTTCTCTCCGGGGATCTAGGTGACCTGGGGTGTTCTCTTCGTGTACCACTATCACTGCGCATTTTGTGATCCCGCTCCTCATATGTCTCACCTTTAATGCGCTCCATCTCTTCCACTTTATCTGAGTGACGTTCTCGGTAGTGTACTCGAAGATTGTCCTTTCTGTTGTACCTGCTTGGACACCGAAGGCACCAGTAGCGAACTCTTGGGCCATGTTCTCCCCTCATGTGACGGTCCATGCACTTCTTGAGCATCAGCATCTGACATTTGGGACACTCCACCTTCCCTTCCTTGGGCTCCGATCCAGTCTCTTTCTTCTCGTCTCTCACCATGTCTCTGTCTGTGAGAGATACAACACGAAAATAGGCTGGAGTTACTTTACTGCTACTTCTACTTGATACTCCTACTGCTATATATTCCTATATTGTATACTAGCTCCGTCTATACTGATGGGCGGGTCTAACTACCGCCTTCTTATGACTATCTCCTACTGTAGGAAACGCTGCGGCTTTCTCCGCCGTCTTCCTGGGTTTCGTCGTGGTGGGTGCGACGTCTGCACATCGTCATGCTGTCCTGCAACTTCCGGAAAATCTTCCGTGGCTGAAGGTTCCTGCACAGGAGCAGGTCTCTCCATTTCGTTCAGGGTTGTTACCCCTTCCTGTCGTGCGGAGGAGACGGGTGACTGAGATAGTGTCACTTCTCCAACACCCGCACTGGGAGTTCTAACGTCTCTTTCCTCCTCTTCAGACCTCACTTCACTCGTAGGTAGAACCGTCTCAGGTTCAGGTTCTTCAGGGACAATCCATGATTCTAAGGCCTCACCCTCGTAGGGTTTCAGACGATCGTAATGGATAACTTTTATCCGGCCCCGTGGCTTACTCTGGATTCGGAATACTACGTCGGACAATTTGTCTACAATCAGGTACGGTCCCTCCCATCTACGCTGTAGCTTGGGTGACAGACCTTTAGTTTTCGCTGGATTATGCAGCCAGACGAACTGCCCCCTAGACAGTTTTCCCTCAACTACACGCCTGTCGTAGTTCCTTTTCTGGCGCCTAGCGCTTTGTTTGAGACAGTCTCTTGCTCGATCGTGAGCGGAACGTAGGTTCTCCCTTAGCCTCAAAGCATAGTCGGTTGTGATTTCTTTATCCTCCTCAGTCGGTAGTTCAATTGTCAAATCAATTGGCAGCTTAACCTCGCGGCCTAGCATCAGCATATTGGGTGATTCGCCTGTGGACTCCTGAGGCGTTGATCTGTAGGCGAAGGTCGCAAAAGGGAGCTTTGTATCCCAATCACGTTGACGCCTATGTGGCTCTATCATCAAGGAGATCATGGTTAACAGGGTCCGATTAAACCTCTCTATCATTCCATCGAACTTGGGATTGTAAGGTGTTGTGCGTGTTTTTTCAATCCCAAGGATGCTGCACATCTGAGTGAAAACCTCGGACTCAAAGTTCCTCCCCTGATCTGAATGCAACCTCTGAGGAACCCCGAATCGACACACAAACTCTTCTACTAACTTCCCTGCCACGGTCACTGCCTTCTCGTCTGTTACCGGGTACGCTTCCACCCATTTGCTGAAGTAGTCGCCCACAACAAGAATATACCGATTCCCTCCTTCTGTCTCTGGAAGTGGCCCGACTATGTCCAGGGCAATTCTCTCCATCGGTGCTCCTA
Source organism: Pycnopodia helianthoides (assembly GCA_032158295.1). NCBI lineage: Eukaryota > Metazoa > Echinodermata > Asteroidea > Forcipulatida > Asteriidae > Pycnopodia > Pycnopodia helianthoides. Next base: position 27,356,889 of record CM063244.1, read on the forward strand.
CTATTACTTGCTGCAGAGGTGCCCTTCTTTTCCTTGCAGGAGACTTTTTACTGGCACAGACATCACACTGCCTAACTGCGGACCGTACATCAGCTCCCATGCCTGCCCAATAAAATCTTTGACGAACCTTCGCCAAAGTCTTCTTCATCCCGAGGTGTCCACTGGACTTTCCTGCATGTAGTTCCAAAACTAACTCCTTACGGTAGGCGCTCGGTAGGACCACCTTCCATCTAACTTGACAACCATCGTCAGATTCCCAACGCCTAGATAGCAATCCATCTCGGACCTCTAGTTGGTCCCACAACAGCCAGTATGATTTCTTGGCAGAAGAACAGGATGAGAAAGCGTCCCAAACTGGCCTTATCTCTGACTGCTCTTTGGCCTGCAGTACCCACTTGATAGAATTATCGCCTTTCTGCGCATTTCTCCACTCATCTCTGGCGATGGTAGGTTCTATAGCAACGACTCTTATTCCCGACTCCCCCGAAGTAACTTGGCTGGCATCTGCACATTCACTTGGCTCCTTCTTAAGCTCAGGTGCCTGATCTGTCCTCCCGCACTGGGTGCACGGCTTTCGTGATAACCCGTCCGCGTTTCCATGTGAACGGCCGGCACGATGTGTAATTGTGAAGTCATATTCACTAATCACCTGAAGCCACCTGGCCATTTGCCCATCAGGTTCCCGGAAATTGGTAAGCCATTTAAGGGCACCGTGATCCGTTCTAATGGTGATCTTCCGCCCATATAGGTACTGCCTAAACTTTTTCAGGAATACGACCACTGCCAGAAGCTCTCGCCGGGTCACACAGTAATTGCGCTCCGGTTTACTCAAAGTTCTACTAGCGTAGGCAATCACCTTTTCCTGTCCTTCCAATACTTGGGAAAGCACAACACCTATGCCAAAACCACTGGCATCGGTGTCGAGTATATATTCTCCATTTGGGTCTGGATAAGCCAGAATAGGCGCTTCTTGTAGGCACGTCTTTAGTTCTTGAAATGCTCTGTCTGTCTCTTCATTCCATTCAAAATCCCTAGCCTTCTCGGTCAGTCGATGTAGTGGGCGGGCCACATCTGCAAAACCTCTGATGAAACGTCGGTAGTACGATGATAGGCCTAGGAAGCTCTGGACTTCCTTTACGCTTTTAGGCGCTGGCCACTCTTTTACCGCACTGATCTTTGCAGGATCCGTTGTTATCCCATCGCCAGACACTATATGTCCCAAATACAGGACACTCTTCTGAAACAGCTCGCATTTCCTTGGCTTAAGCTTTAGCCCTGCTCCTCTAAGGCGCTGAAACACCGTCTCTACGTGGGTGAGTTCTTCCTCTACCGTTTTAGCAAAGACAATTACATCATCGAGGTATACAAGTAGTGTTTCCCAATGAAGCCCAGCCAGAACCCTCTCCATCAACCTCTCGAATGTCGAAGGGGCGTTGCAGAGACCGAAGGGCATTACACGCCATGAAAACAGTCCTCCGCGCACCACAAAAGCTGATTTCTGCTTCGCTTCTTCGTCCAACTCCACCTGCCAATATCCCGATGCCAGGTCCAAAGTGGAAAACCACTTCGAACCTGACAAGGTGTCTAAAGAATCATCAATTCGGGGGATTGGGTAGGCGTCCTTAATGGTTACGCTGTTAAGGCGGCGGTAGTCGACGCAGAACCTTTTGGTGCCGTCTTTCTTTTTCACAAGGACTACATTAGACGCCCAGGGGCTGTCTGAACACTCAATGATGCCGTCTTGAAGCATCGTTTGTACTTGAGTGCTAATTTCCTGTTGCTCCTGTGTAGGATAACGTCTTGGGCGCTCCCGTATAGGTCGAGCATCGCCTGTCACTATTTTGTGACGAACGAGACCAGTTCGTCCGATGTCCTTGTCTCCCTTTGAAAATACATCCTGAAAACTCAGGAGCAATTTAGCTATCCTGGTGTGATACTTGGCGTCTACTCCTTCTTTGCATCTCTGGAAAAGGTCTTTTAGGTGCTCTGGCACGTCTTTGCTGTCACCGACTTCCGGCGATTCTATATGTCTTTCTTCAACTTCATCCTCGCCTACTGACGTGAGAAACCCTGCCATTGTTCCTCTCCTTAACACGCACTGTCTCATTCCGGGATTGAACACTCTAATAGGGAGTACCTTGTCAGTAGCAGTCACCAATGATCGCGCCATTACCATACCCTTGTCAGCAATTTCACCTCTCTCCGCTGGTTCCATGATGCCCAGGCCAGTCACCTTCACCTTTCCGGTAACCTGCCCAGGTACAATAGCCTCATGTCCTGGTGGTATAATAGTCGTCTTCATTACAATCACTCTAGCACAAAACTTGTAGCCTTTGGTGTCAGTGCACCTCACTTTCTCTCCGTTGATCTTCAGCTCAAGAGAGTGGAAATCTAAACAGCCTCTACTTTTCACCAAGAAATCCATGCCCAGGATTCCTTTCATTGTGCCTATGTTGCCAAACACAATGTCCAATAAGAGAGCAGTTCGCCCAACTTGTACTTCAACAAAGGCGCTCCCAATGGTCTGCAAAAGGCTACCATCGGCTGTTCGCACTCTGGAGCCCATGGTCCTCAATATCGGCCTTTTTTCTGGTGGAATTTCATAGAAGAATGTAGACGACAGAACCGTGTCTGTGGCGCCTGTATCAACCAGAAGATTCACCTTCTCCCCCCTCACTATAGCTGGGACGTATAGGCCACTATTTACCCCTGCCATCCTCGGAGACATACATAGACCATCTGTGCCTGCAGTCTCTAACTTCTCTCCGCCACATCTTTTGTCACCTGTTGGCCCTGCTGTACACCCAGCCTCCCCTCGGGCCCCTGAGTAGGCTGCTGGTCGTTTCCCTGATACCTTCGCTTTTGGACTGCTGGGCGACTGCAGTTCCTTGCATAGTGCCCCTTCCCATGACACCTATAACAGATAACATCCCCTGCTATCCTTTCCACGTCTGTTTTATTTGGTCTATTGTTGGTAGGCGTGCACCGACTCATCATTCCCATCTGAGCCTTCATTTCTTCCTGCGCCTTGAGCATGTTCTTCTCCATCCGACGGAAGTCCTCACGCATTTCCTTGAAAACGACATCAGGATCTTCCTCCAGCACCCTGGCGAACTTCGCTTTCCTACCCTCTCGATTTTCCTCTATTTTATGGAAGCTTTCTGTTGCTAGTGCAGCCCTCACTGCCCTCCTCTAGTGTAGAAGGTGTTGTGCGAAAAATACCTTCTCTAATCGCCTGACTCTCAATTGCATCCGAGAAATGTCCCCTTGCTAGGCGATCACGGCCCTCATCCGTCAGCTCTGGATAAGCCAGGGCCGAAAGCTCCTTAATAGATTGACCTAATTCTTGAAGGGTCTCTTTGGGACCTTGTCGTCTGTGGCGCAACTCCATCAAATGGTTTTCAGCTAGACGCCCTGGTCCAAACCTCTTCTCTAAACTGTCCACCAACTCGGTGTAGGTCTGTTTTCCTCCCTTACAGGTGCCATTCCCAAGCACCTTAAGTGCGACGCCCTGTAGACTCGCCGCTAGGAACACCTTAGCCTGGCCCTCCGTCCACTCATTCGCCGACTTGCACGCCTGGAAATGCTGTAAATAATCTCTCCACGGAGTCTTCCCGTGGTATCGGTCGGGAGTGATGTTTGGTCGCCGTAAGGTGGCACCACTTCCGATCTTGCTCACTTCGTCTTTGGTAGTTCCCCTAGACGGGGATTTCCGCCTGAACGAGCATCATCTTTCTTTTGTTGAGGCTCCTTGCAATCCTCCGCGTTGCTGCCACAGGTAGATGCCAAACTGCTCAAACCCGTCAACCCTGCAAGATGGCTGTCCTTCAGACTGTTTCCCAATGTAGTTCCGGTCAGCGACACATCATTCCCCGTCGCAGCACCTGGAACCGTAGTAGGCGCTGGTGTACTTTGAAACCTGGCCCGGGGTTTTGGCGTTGGTCGCCGTCGTTGTACTGGAGTAGGTGTCAGTAACTGCATACCCGAGTTTCCCTCCCCGGTGCTCATCGACGCCTTCAGTGACGGCTTTCCCAAAGAATCACCGTAGCCTGAATCACTCTTTATGTTACTCGCCTGAAGACACAGCTTAATCATCCGTAACTCCGTCTCAAGCAGCCTACATCTCTCGTTCACTGTTAAGTCCTCATTACTTTGGCTGTCCTTTACTGGAGTTACCAACTCTTCATCGAAGTCCATCAGTAGATTTTTCGCCATTCCACCTGTAAAGGTGCTGTCTCCTATTTAGGTGGAATTCTGCTCTAAGTGTATAATGTAGGTTCTAAGATTTGCTTTGGCGCCTATCCCACTTCTGACACCATTTGTGGCGGTCTCACTCTCGACGGCACACCCGGCTTGCCCTCAGTCGACTCAACGAGCGGCAGTTGAATACAAACTCGGAGGCAGGTCCGTTTTGGGGCAGTCTACCACCAGGCGCTCTAAGCTCCACCCTATCCTACACACCTGATACACTTCATAACACCCAGCGGGACCGATGACGGGGTTGACTCGATTAAATATAATACAAGCACAAGAGTTGTAACTTTCACTTCCTTTGTTCCTACCAGAAGGAACCTTTAAGTAAGGATGACGCCTATATAGGTATAATTACTCCTAGTCAGGTGATTACACGTTTAATATAAAAGGGTTGATTGTTCATTGGTAAATAATTACTACTTGTGGAATTAACTGGCAAGAATAGACCCTCAGCAGGCTTGACCCTAATTGGCGGAGTATGAAGTAACACTTACGGGAACTCTACGGCGTTGGCAACGTGTGAGGACAGGACGGGGCGGATACGTCAACACGCAGCAACAAACAGCGGCAACCCCACACGGGCAAGACCAAATAGCAAGACCCAGTCGCCGTCCCTGACTCGTGTTTATATACCTCGTGCGGCCCGGACAGTGGTCGTTCTAAACGCCCGCGTCTTCAACAGTGGAAGACGTCCGGTAACCACTCAAGTAACTACTATGGGATATGATCTAAGAAAGAGGGCGTCCTATATTTCGCTACACATACATAAAAGCCACCTAACTATTTCTCCCCCAGATTGTACACACCTTATATATCTAAAGTTAATGTTGACCTTACGATGGGGAAAGCGTGCATACAGAACTTGATGTTTGTACTATAACTTAATTAAGGTCAACGGTTATTGAAACTTTATATCAATCACTTTACAGAACATTACCATAAATTAAGCTGCAAAGAGATATTTGATATTTTCATTTCAGTTTCAAAGTTTTTAACAGGTCAAAATTAAAACTATTTGTTGCTCCATCTTGTTTATTTCACAATTTAAATTTCTTATTTATTAGGCAAAGGAATTACACAATCTTGCATGAAAATAAATGCACAACTAAAGGCTCGTATCTGTTCTGTTTACTACTTGGCCAAGCACTACACACTATCGATGTACATTGATGTACATGTACATTGATGTACATGTACATCATGTAAATGTGTGTACTTACTGTACACCCACACAAACATAGTCTGTGTGTAATGCTGGTATAGCGGTACTACTAACTGTAGTCAATCGGCGAACTTCACCACGGCAAATGTTTTGATGTCACACACGTTAGTTTAAGTTTCAATGGAATCAAGTCAAATCCTGACCAGGCTGTACATGTATTATGACCCCCTTATCGTTTATAAACAACTCACCAGTCTGTGTTTAAAAGACGATCGTTGTCCTGTTCGGCTTCGTCTTTGCCAGCTGCGTCTTTGCCAGCTGCCTTGGCCTGCCTACCGGGGCGCGCGAGTGGCTCCAGCCGGTAGGGGATTAGACTTGACTCAAGTCCCAATACCGTGCAAGGCCCTTCCTTGCATCATCGCCAGAAAACTATTTTTTGCGCTCTGCATTCCAAAACCTGTTCCGAGCTACATTTTGTCGGTGAGGGTGCACTGGTAGTATATGTCTGTACTGTGGCTATATGCTGGCGCGTTACAAGTGTGTTGGGGACCTCGCACGAGAAAGGGACTTGAATCAAGTCTAGTAGGGGATCTGCACCGCGGATTTCTTCGTCGTCTCTGACGAAATGAAATCGCTAAAATTACTGGCAGAATCACTACCACAGTATCGCTGCTACTGTCATAAATGACTACAATAATCTACTATAATCTTCCCAAGAACTGTCTCTTTCAACCATGGTGGAATTTGTCTGAAAAATCGCCGAACAAGCTTGAGTGCGGGAAAGTACATGACGCTGTTTAGTGTGACAACACAAGACCTACACCACTCTGTGACGTCATGCAGTTGTTCGCGAAAGCTGTGTGCCAGAGACTCTACGTGGGGGGTCTTTTCGCGATTCGGAGTGGCGAGTGCAACAAAATCGGTCTGTAAAAGTCGTTATTTAGGCAAGACTAAAAAGGCCAAATCGTTGGATTTTTTTTATGTGACATAATGAAGTATCATTCTACAGTTTTATTGGATAAGGGAACCGTAGCAAATATCGCTCTAGTAACACTTTAAAATAGTTTGCAATTGATATCAACAACCTCAATATTATACAGAATCAAGAAAATAATTCAATAATTTTCCATGACTCACCTTTTATGTGTGGAGCAATCATAAAAACTGAACTCTCGATCCACAAAGTTGACTCCTGTCTCTGTTGACTCGACACTCAACAGCATCGATGAGTGATCCTCTGAGTATAGAAACACAGTTTGACAAAAGAACTATTAATTACTCACCTTTGTAGAAGACAACATTTTGTCATAAAAAACCCACTTTTTTTGCATCAACCAAATTTCAAAATTTACCCTTGCAGTGTCACAGGCTGATGTTGGACTGTGTGTTGGCAGGGCCAATTAAACTGGTCCAAATTATGATACATTTGCACTGATTACAACACACCACATGGCCTTCAAATGACTTAAGTTTTGAAAAATTTTCCCCAACTGTTTAAACAGAATATACAAACTACAATAAGCAGTAAATTACTGCTTAAAAATGCATGGCAAGATGTGTATCTAATACATAGCACCGCTAGAGTAAAATTGCATGGAAACAGACTGATAACTTGCCTACCTTACCAAAGCTCAACAAAAACCATAAAAAAAGTCAATATTTTCCCTTACCACTATGGCCAAGCTTTACCCCTAGATAGCAAGTGTTCTTAAAATTTTCTATGCCTATAACAGTGAAAAGCTTGACTGCTTCCGAGTTAAATAAGAAGGTAAAGTTATTATGGTGAACTTCAGATTGAAGAACTGACCAACAGAATGTCTACAAATAGCCGAACCAAGAGCTGGCCTGGTGTATGGGCAAGACAGTTTATTTCACCTAAAGATCACCTCAATGAAGGAAATTAAATACAAGATCATTTCAATAAAGGGCACCAAGGCAATGGCCAGGGAGAGAGCAATGAAGATAAAACAAGGAAGATATTAAGCAAGTTCTCATCATAGTTTGAAGTGATCGATCAGTCTATTAGACCAAAGTTCTAGTGCCCGAGTCATCGAGTGTGGGTTCATATCCTGGTCATGAGACTCGTGTCCTAGCACAAAACACTGAAACAACACCTGCTTTTCATAGCCCGGAAAAATACGGGTACCTGCTAGGGTAGAGATTGTTAATCTGGATGACTGGCAACTGGTGCTGCATATTCCTAAGGAGTTAAGATGGTTTCAGGAAGGCTTAATGCCGCCAGAATTGTGTAAGGCACTTTAATATTTGGTTTAAAAGTGGATGCTGACCTCCATTCATGATTTCAGGTATCAGATTACTAGGTGGTGTCATACACTGATGAAGAGTGTCTCCACTTTTATCAGCTTGGTTGCTAAATTCATCATTAAAGTGGCAAATATATTGCTGGCCGCTAAGCAGGTCTGGTAACTGCTGCACTGTCAAAGTTATCTACAATATAAAAAAAAAACACAATGAGGAGTAACCAATAATAGCATTAAATTTGGTAATGTTACCATCTTTGCCATATACCATCATATACCAAGTCACTGATATAGCAATAAGGAATACTGGTTTTTGGTATATGCTAAAAGGGGTACTATTTTGTCCTTTCAGCATTTGTTTCATTATGTTAGGACTAATTGTTTTTAAATCTACCTGTTGTTCTGCAACACTGATCGGATGGCTGTCATACGGAGCTACATCAGTGATCTCAATACACTGTGGGTCATTGTAAGACAGCCAACGGGACGGAACATCTTGCAGTGGACACTCATGATATCTTGTACATCTGAAAAAAATTAAAACAAAATCGTTCATGGGCTAATAAATTGTGACACAGTTTGATTTCATAACAGGCATTGTAAACTATAGACGAGGTACTTACTGTCTCTGCAGAGTACACCAGCCACAGTATGGGTCTCCATCCCTCCCTGCATCCGTACCAATACACGTCTCACACGTTGTATACTGACCACAATTCTCAACACGCATCTTAATCAACTGCAATATTAAAGAAAAGAAAAGGCATCGGTCCGGAAATCTCTCAAAAACCTAGCAGGGTCTAGATCATCCACAGAGTCATTGTAAATGGATTAAAATACTGTACCAAAATCCATTGCAGATTCTTTATATTAAGGCTATTAATATTATGGCTGCAGAAGTTGAATGAAATAGGTTTCAACACTATGTTATTATCCTACCCTTGAAACATGGTATCAGTTACAAGCTGTGACAATGACATGGCATTTTTACTGGTGTAGCCTCTTCTCTGATTAGCAAAGTTTTCTTGTGCTTAGCGAAGTTTGCTCTTTGAAATGAAGACATACTTCAGGCTAGGGCTAACAATTCATCCGATCCTGGCTCAGGCTAGGGCTAACAATCCATTCTCATTTTGACAGCTAAATGCTAAAAGCACAACATGTCCAACAAGCTACCATAGTGGTAAGCTTTGGATTTATTTTTTTGTTATGAAAAAGTACCCAAATAATTGTCAATGAACTTCTTACCTTTTGTTCAGTTAGTAGGTAGAGTTCTCCAGTTGTGTCATTGATCTTGCTGTCTCTCTTCACTGGATTGGTGGTGAATCCTTTTAGGTCATCATCAAATGGTATTTGAATTTGTTCATACACTCTGGCTGAAGATCCACTCTCAACATGAACCTGGAACATAATAGAACAAACTATGCTTTAAAAGGCCTCTATCCAGCACTGTTTTGCTTTCATCAGATCACCTCCAGATTGGTAAATCCCTCTGAGACTGTTTGAAATCTGGGCGTTGTATTTGACCGTCAGCTACCCAAGTCCTCACACATCACATGCTTGCAGTAACCTTACATATCAACTCGGTAACATTTCCGGCATGACAAATATTGCACTTGAAGGGTATCAAACACAGTGGCATTTTCCACCATTTTTACGGGAGGTTAGAGACTTGTATTTTGTTTCCCACTTTCACACATAAGGACTCTATTCGAAAATGAGTTGATCACAAAACTGAATTTGATCTTGGAGTCCCTCTTTGAAAGCAATGTAAGCGAGAACCGAAGGCTCACATACAGCACGGTGTAAAGAGAGGGGGGCAGGGGGCCCCGCTCAAAACCCTTGGTTCCCCCTCTTGTGTCCCCCCCAAGGTGATTTTTAAAAAAATGCACAAATAAAAGGTTCAATACATTAAAGAGCCCCCCCCCCCCAGTTATGTCTCTGCCCCTGCTTTCACCACCAAATGAAAATGTCTGGTTACACCACAGCTACCAAAAGACACTTGAGCAGCTTGTACAAGCACCCCATCAACTCAAAACTTTGTTTTAGTGAAAAACTACAAGTTGTTATTGATACAGACCCAAACAGTTTAATCATGGAGCAAAATGTTGCCTGGAATCAATGACAGCTCAGTTGGTGGAGCACCTGCACATTTATCCGGAGGTGGTGGAGTCAAATCCCGCAGTAACTTAACTAGCAGTGCTGGAAGAGATCTGCTCTGGGACTCGGACAACAGGGACTCCGACTCAGACAACAGGGAATCAACTACAGTACTATCATAATGTTTGATAACCTTTTCCTAAAAATAATGCAATTTGCAGCATAAAAAAATAAGACTTCATGTTTTTCATTCATGGCAGACTGACCTTTAAGAGCTGTCCTTCTGTGGTGCCAATGAATGCTACAGTGTGGCTGAGTTCAATGCTGGTGATAATAGAGGATGTCAAATAGTCTGGTAGCTCCAACACTGCTGTAGATACCACTGGGATGATACCGCTGGCATACTTGTAGTTCCAAGCATTACAGTATCGCTCAGGATCTATAGGTGGCTATATCAAGAAAAATTCAACCGTAACTACATTAGTTTCCTATATACTGTGAGTATCTGTAAAAAGTGATAGGAAACTATATCAGTATTTAAATTGGAAGCATTTATCACAATGAATGTTTGCATCGTTATAGCAATAGCAGTCACAGATAAACCTGAAAAATTAGTATCGTTATAATTTGTGACAATTAGACATGTTATAGGCCTACTGCATCATGTGGTATATATCTTCTGACTGGCAGATTTTACCATGTTGTTTTGATATTTTTCTTCTTTTTGCATACCCAACTAATAAGCACATTGGGAGTTGCCTACAGAAGAATATGTATCATTTTATAAATACACCACTAACAACTTAAAGCAAACTTGAATCCTCGATTCTGATTGGTAGACCCATTGCAACAAGCGGTGTAATATATACCTATATTGCATGGCCCATATCACACCCCGCATATTGTGCTGTTTTAACTCTGTGCATTCTGCCATTTTAAACTATACGGAAAACGTACAGCTGTTCCAACACCGTGTATTGCCTTAAGCTGCATGTATTGTGTCTGCGTACCATATCCAACTCAGCCTTTGGCCTTGTTGGCTATGGAAAGCAGAAGCGCTTTATTTACTCCAAGAGTACGCATGTGATAACTAATATTGTATGGATTGTAGCAACTCTTGTTAAAGGTTGAGCATTTAAAAATCTCACATTTGCTTATTTTTGGTTGAGGAAGAGAAGGGTTATTAAATTTTGAATAATTTTAAAATGCTTATGCATGAGGCTTATAAATCTGTTAACAACATATGCTCATGATTGGAGGTATGCACATTACACAGTAAAAATTGTCAAATAGTTAATAAAAACTTACATATTGCCCAGAACAATAGCTGCCTTCTAGATATCCTGCACCAACCCCATTACCAGTCAGACATTCATCCACAGCAGCTTCAAATGCAGCTTCTATGTCACTCATCTTGTACATACACAGTGCTGAGCCTTTCATGGGTTGTGGGACATCAGTATTCCATGGGTTTGCAGCATTCTTTGCAAACACAGCATATAAAACCTCATCATCAGCATTCAGTGATAATGACTGATTTAAATATGGCCCTGCTGGTCCAACATGGGCAGCTTGAACCAAACTGTACATACTGTCACATTGGATGAGAATCTCTGTGTATGAATCAAGGTCATCGCTGTCTTGGCAAACTCGACTTATTTTTGAAACATGTGCATCATTACTAGCATCCTCTTTCCGGAATGAAACAAAATATGTAAATTCTTTCCACACAAAAGAACTCACATAACTGATTGGAAACACGTCAAGTGCTCTGTTTATATCTACCCTGATAATGTCATCATCAATCCCAGCAAACATGAATCCTTGACCTGCGATCAGTAATCTTCTACTAATAGGTGGGACACTCCAAGTCTGACATCCTTCTTGACAGTATGTTGTGGCTACATACAGTCTAAGATTACTTGCACTATCAGGTGCAACAATACTTTGTGTGGTGTAATTCTCAAACGATGCTACATTTTGGTCAGAAGAGCCCAGAGACAATAAATCTGTCTCACTCCTCGACGTACATCTTCCATCCCTTTCACTGCCACAGGTAATAAGTCTGCCTCCTTGCAAAACCAGAATCTTATTGTAATTGACATAATCCTCCCCTACACCTGTTGCTGTGCTGATATTCACAACCTGTACCAACTTCTCATCCAGTCTGTAGATGTAGTTGACAGCTCCGACATAAACATTACCAGTTTCAGGATGAACAGAGAAATGATCCAGCTGAGTTTTAACAAGTTGTTTGACTTGAACTGGATTTTTGAAGGAAGCTATTTCATAGACAAAGAGGTTTCCAATCCATGGCTGAGACTGAGAATAAACGGCTGGAAGAAAGACAAAGATGAGTGACAAGATAACCAAATTTTCCATTATGAGTAAAGAAGATCCCGCGCTAAATCCTATAATTGATGGTCTCTCCTCAAGCTGTTTCAACCTGACAAACAAAGTAAATAAATAACTATAAAGCTGGAATTTTAGGAGTTTATTGCTAAGAAGGTTTTTTTAAATCATAGTCCATAGACAGAGAAGTTCCCTGGTCTTCCAAGAACAGACAGCAGAAAAGTATTGGAAATTAGACTGAGAATTTGAAAGAGCTGTGTAAATTTTGCTCTAGCCTGCATGGTGTCCGGTTCCTTAAAGATCTCAAAGTAGAAAATGCGACTTGACTTTGGCAAAGACATTCTTAAAAAACAACAGCTTTAATGTTTAATGTATTGAACCATTCATTTATGCATTTTTTTTATATCTATGTTTTTTTTGGAGGGAGGGGGGAGGAGGGCCCCTACCCCAGCCCCTGTCACTGATACATTAAATATTAAAATGCCACAGTATTGGATGTTTTAAAACAATATATTGTATACACTTTGGTAACTTGTTATTATTTTTGCACATTGCTTGTTTAAAAACTTTTTAAAATCAGAGATATAACACAGCAAATTTAGGTTAAGGGTGAGATTGATAAAATAGCTTTTAATAGATAACTTACATTGTATAAACATGTTCATGGTAGGGCAACTTCCCTTTAATAATTTTGTTTGATATACTGTAGTTTTTGAGAAATGAGTAAAGGAATTTGTTTATTTGAAAACTGTGGAAGCACATCATGGGAATTTTCACCATTTTCTCGTGACTTGGATGACTGATTGAGCTTAAAGTTTCACAGGTTTAGTATTTCATGCATAATTGGGTCACACATTTCATGTATAATTAGGTCACACAAAGTGTGGATACTGGTCTTTGACATTTACCAATGTTGTCCTTTATCTGAATTTCTAGGCACTCATGCAAAGCAGTCATATAGAACCATCTATGAAACAAGGTATAAAACCTCATTCAATTAGAGGAAACTTTTGTACACTTGTTTGGGTGAAACAATTTTAACTGAACTGATATTTATAGCGGTGTCACAATTTCATCAAACATGGGAAGTACATGTAGTGTGCGTGATACCCTTTTTTATACAACAAAACAAGCTATATGATAAAGGAGTTGATAATGCAATAAAGAGTTTCCCATGGTAATTCTGCAGCCCTTTGACACTTGCATTATTTGTTCATTATAGGATATTAACTACCTCTGTGTGACCTTTTAAGGAAATGGTTTACATGACTAAGTTGTTATCAACATAAAAAGTACTAAAAGACTTCTTTATCCTAGACTAGCGCAAAGCTGCATTATAAAATTTTATAAAGATTTAATGAGTAATAGAAACAGTTTGAAGGGTTTTGTAATATGGCAACACAATACATTCAGCGAGAGTTCATTATGTTAAGTACTGATAGTTTGGATTGTTTGTTTCAAGTGGCCATTTCTTTACAGTACAAAAGATCATTCAAGGCACCTGGGATGGCAAGTTGTGTCTGACGATTACAGATTCATGTTTACTGTATAGATCTTCAAAAAAGTATTGTCACATGTTTACCACAAGGCACAAAGTGAGGAACATGCCAATGTGATAAACGTCTTACATTTTAAAATGTGAATCTGGAGTGTTGAAATTTTGGGCTAAAATTATGTATCTGACTGCCACTTTATCATCTCCCTTAGTTTAGGTCAAATTATATCTTGTCCAGAAGGGTTGACAGAATGTACACACAGAGGAACGGCACTTTGAATTATTACAAAGTGTTGAAATCATGAAAAATAAACCATTTTAGGATAATGGCAATGCTACTCACTACACTCCATTTTAGTTCCCGTATAGGCAAGAGTGTGCAATGAAATATGTGATGAAATATGCGCATGGATTTTCCTATAAAGGTCAAAATTTAGCGTCATAGCGCTAGCTACCACTTCCTTAAGAGGAGTATTTAAAAAACAGGAAATAAAGTCCAGCATCCATTAAAATATCTAATAAATCCCCAAGAAAGTGGCAATCGGATACAGACATTTTTTCCAAACTTGTCACAGCCCACAGTGCTCAAATTGTGCGACAAAACACACACACACACACACACACACACACACACACACATGTATACATGACATAGTGAACAGTATGTGCCTAACAGAGAAGGAAGATATAAGTAAAGCATTGAAACTTGAATTCAGGTCGACTCTGTGATGGGATCAGTCCAAAAAACTCACTTATTCAATACTCAATAGTGTGTTCTAAATCATACAACAGTTTCACATTTACGTTATTACAAACACGTTTAGTGAAAAATTTGTTCAAGAAGTTAAAGGGACATGTTGGAGTGGGCGCTTTGTGCTATAAAAAGTGTTTGTTGTGATTTGTAATGAAATAAATATGGTTGGAAAGATATAGTTTTGAAAGTATAATATAAGGATTCACACAAACACCCATCGCAATTGTTTCGTTTTCCTTACTTCGAGAGCTAACACGGTCCAGAATTTTGTGTAGAGTCAAAAATTTGGTTCTATGAAATAATTATTGGCAAACTGTTTGAAATACAGAGGTAGGCTAATTTATTCAAACAGGTTGCAACTTTTCTTGGTACCTTGCTGATTGGGCTTGCTACACTACAGTTGCATAGTCATGATTTGTTGCAAGAAGTCTTTTTATTCTGACATAATCGTAAAGGCTCTACTGTTAATTTGGTCAGTTTTGGGTAAAATAGCAAATGGGAGAAGGGTAAGAACACACAAGGACCCCACCATAGCAAACAAGAACAGTGCACAGCAAACTACTTCCGCCTAGTTACTTGTGGTTAAAAGTAAAACTGTTTAAAGTTTGCTTTAAAGTTTAATGTTATTTAAAGCCAAACATACAAACAAAATGTATTTCAACAAAGGTAAAAATTCACACAACAGTAGGTCTCAAAAATCACTCACCCTGAACTTGTACTTGTAGTTGTAGCGGGGCTCTGCAAGTCTCTCCGCTCCCCTGTCGATATAGCATGCTGTGCCCCGAGGTTGTTTTCGACAAACACGCATGCGCGTGTTTCCGGTTTTCAGGGACCGTCCGGACACTTTGATTCGATTCAATTTCAATTTCTTGCGTTCCCGTCTTTTTTTCCCCTCAAAAATACGGCCACCAGGAACGACTCTCATAGAATGACAAGCTTGATACTCGTCTGCAAAATGTACAAAGATTGAGACTGGAATCCGAGTTTTTTTCACACTAATGTATTATGAGGCATATTCAATTAATCACTAAGCAGCGGCGGCACCAGACCTGTTAATCTGGGGGGGGGGGGGCAAGATGGGGAAAAACTTAAATTTAGGGGGGGGGCCACACACAAAAATCTATAATGTACTATATAAGCCTAATTCACTCCAGAAATAAGATTTTGCACTGTGTGAATGTGACGTGTTGTGCGAACTGCGTGTATATACAATGGCTGCTTGCGGTTTTTGGGCAGACAATTCATTTCTATTTATAGCAGTTGTTTCCAAGCTTTGACAGATAAATAAATCCACATTTTATTAACATTGCCGGAGATGGAAAGTGTATTGGGCTTTTTTGATGGGGCCAGCTAATTATGATGGATGAAATTGAGTTTATTATTTACAGCGCAAACAACATTGTAACAAATTGGGTGCAATGGTTTGGGATTAAACTAAACAAAAATAACTGGGGGATCCCCCCCCCCTAGCGCCGCCGCTGTCACTAAGCATGATCATTTGAAAATGATATTCTGATTTGGAGAAGAAAAAGATGACCGGATTTTTTTTTTTTTTTTTTTTTTTTAGCTTCTCAAAAACTCCGGCCTGGATATTTGTTAATACGCCAAGCAATAACTCTTTAAACAAAGCCAATTATTTATGGTATCAAGTTAACTGAGCAGCTATATGGTTTTTGAGGCACTTGCATGGTGAGGTATCAATGCATACTCGGTTTGCGGTAACACCATGTGTATATCTATCTACTTTGCTGTGTATATTTTTGTTCTTTAGTTTATAAAGTAGAATTTGAATGAAAAACACGGGTATCTGAAAGTGACTTGGATGACGACTCATTCATATGGAGGTTTTCCGTGGGAAATAACATGAGAATGTTTAAAAAGTCTTTTACAATACTCATCGATTATCATTATTTTGGATGCCGATTTTCGGTAAGAATAATAATAACCATCAATATTCTTGCCATGGACTGTTCCAAAACATGGGAATAGATTTTGTTCTTGAAGAACTAGTTACACACCAATGCAAGGTGTTTATCTTTATTTTTTATCAACAAAATAAAAGAGTTTCTTTACATTGTAAAAGTACTGATATTGCCATTAACAAGCTTTAAAATGCGTACCCCCCCCAACACAAAGATAATTGGTAACATTCTGTTCTGAATAGGAGAAAATTTCTGAATACAAAAAAAAGAGCTGTCAGACTAAAACGATGGGTTTTACTGGTCTGTGGAATTTTGTGAGTATATATAGTATATATATACGAAATGTTTTCAGTTGTCTTAAATTCCAATTGAAATCAAACTTTCAAACTCACTTCAGTTCATTTGCCAATAATGCATTGACTTATTCCATAGTAATTATTTACAAAAAAATATTTTTTAGTGCAGCCGTTAAATGAATGGTTAGATATTACTCCAAAGTTCAAAACATCAAAAAAACAAAAAAACAAATGCATATATATATAGATATGGTGTCTTGCATAAATATGTATACTTTCTGTCAATTAAAACATTTCCTTTTTTCTCGGTGAAATGAAAATATATCTATACTCAATACGACAAAATTGATTTATGACATTTCTGAGTAAAAACTATTACAGAAACCAAAGCTTAAGGGTAAATAATAAACATCAATTTTGAAAGAGTGTGTTCGTTCCCGTCCTGTAGTTTTGAGGATTTGGTTTTTGGAAGAGTTCATTCATTTTTTTAAATACCGCCCTCTAGTTTTCATTAAACCTGCAATACAATATCATATAAACATGGGAGGTCACTTTTTAAATGGTTTTTGTTTTTTAAGGTAATTT
>CM063244.1:27374166-27413365 GCA_032158295.1 Pycnopodia helianthoides
AATTACAACATTTCAATGATTTTGTACAGTATTTTTTTATTTTGAATGGTAAAACTGAAAAAAAGAAGAGGAAATCAGCTGATCAGGCGCTTGGGCAAAGAGAGACACTTTTTAAGTCAGGTTTTGAAGTTTTTATGAATTATGACACCAATTTATGTTGCACCTCAAAAGGGTCTACAAGTTGCTGCTGCACACTCAACATCCACTGCCAGAAACACCGGGGCAAACCCCTTCTCTAAACAATAAGTGTGCTGGGTTCTTCCACGTGCATTACAGGCATTACACAACACACTGAACCAACGGCTTTACATCCCAGCTGAAGGCGGAAGCAATAATGAATAAGTATCTTGCTTAAGGTCACAAGTGTTGCGACCGGGACTCGAACCCACACTCTGCTGATCACAAGCACAAGAGCTTGAGTCCGGTGCGCTTGACCAGTCAAAAAGAGTACAAGACTGGCAGATAAAAATATTATATCATAGCAACTTTCTATCGAGAGTGCCTATGCATGGGTAAAGGCGAATGTGCCGTGCAGAACCTGCATATGCACTCAGCTGCTTACAAACTGCAGCTGATTTACATTTTGTAAAGGGATTTTAATGTCCCAAATTGCTGTGCTGGGTTCAATTTCTTGGTTATGATTGGACGATGCATGAAGGGGCGGAGCCTAATGGATCTGTCAATTA
Source organism: Pycnopodia helianthoides (assembly GCA_032158295.1). NCBI lineage: Eukaryota > Metazoa > Echinodermata > Asteroidea > Forcipulatida > Asteriidae > Pycnopodia > Pycnopodia helianthoides. The sequence goes on from CM063244.1 coordinate 27,374,853, forward strand.
CTAAACGGCCAACACATGTGAAGTACTGCAAAGGATGGGAAATCATTTGCTACTCTACACAGCCTCATCACCACTGGAGAGTGTCACTTGCACCTCCTCAAGGAGGTATCCAAGATGGGCTTCTTCATATTCTGGTTCAGACTCAAGAACATCCAGAATCTGAAAAATGAGACAGACATGGATGACAAGATTTTAAGATTCCACCATCTTGATTCTAGTTTAATTTACATAATTCAAACCCCCATACAAATATTTGTTATTAGCCATCACTATAAAAATAATTGAATAAAAACAATTTTCATGGGACTTGGGAAAGTACTGAGTACACAGTGCTTTACACGCATCAGTGTATGAGTAAAACCAAACTAAATTCTTTATCTCCGATGCAAATTTAACATCTGTTAATCATTGTTCCTATTATTACAAAAAGTTGAAATAAAATGAAAGGAATGAAGACACAGTAGAGGGAGAAAGCATAAGGTGGATGTGACCAAACTGAGGCAGGAAGGGAAATGACCAGGTACCTTCCTGGTTAATAAACATCATTAGATATGATTGCATAGGGGTCCAGACAAAGGTGACTGCAGTAAGATTCCTCTTGTGCTACCTTGACTCATACTTCAAGAATCAATGATGATTGACCTGCAGGGGAAAAAACAGTAAAATATACACGCACAAAATGAGAAAAGAATATAGAGAGGAAAAGTTAATTTGGTAAGTTATTCAAAACTTACCTTTGAATTGTATCTGCTGACAATATTCCAAAGTTGTTCAAGTGTATTCAACTTGCTGAACAGACCACTAAAATTCTGAAAAGAAAATCACAAACAATTCTATGTAAGTATGAATCAAATCTAATTCAATAATTTGCCTCTTTCTGCTCATTTATTTGTATTTGCTTTGAAATTAGCATGTTTGTGGTGGGTCGGGGTCAACAGTTTATTGCAAGGTTGTACAACTGATAGGTTTCTGTTTTACCTCGCTGGCTTTGTACAGCTCCTTGTTCAGCTCCTGGGTGGGCACCGGTGACAAACTCCGGACTCCATCATAGAAGTCCTGTACAACATGCTTGTACTTCTGCTTCTCTCTGCCATACAATAACTTATTAACAGAGGACTCCTGTCAGTAAAAAATAAGTTTCAAATCAAACTACCAATTTCGAAAATAGCTTTCTTGTTTTTCTACATCTCTTAATTTAATCGAAAGGTGTTATTCACAGAAAAAGACGGGGGAGACATGTATACTCTTTTAGTTACCTTTCCGAGCTTATGCGTCTTGGTATCGTGTGCATCATGGAACAACTGACTAATCACATCCATGCTTGCCCCAACAGAGCGAGAAGGTCGGATATCAAAGATGTATTCTGGATGCTTGATAGCGTTGGACCAGAAACGCAAGGGCAAACTACAAACAAAAAGTCAGTTTTTATTGCACATAATGCAATCCCGGCGCACTAACACAAATAGATTTGAGCATGTAACTGTCTTGCAGCAAAGGAAGCTATAAATTTAGTCATCATTTCAATTTTTTGTAAACCGCTCCAGTAAGTTTGTTTTTGTTCACCCGAAATCTAATAACAATTTACCTAGTCAGTTTTTTTTGTAGTTTATTATTTGATATTTGAAATAAAAAGCCCTTAAGGTGATCCCTCTCCTTGTGGGGCTTCTGACTGGCACCCCGGACAAAGATTTGGACAAGATATGGATACCTCTAACAGTAGAGCTAGATGACTCAGTTGGGAGAGCGCCAGCACAATGATCCGGAGGTCACAGGTTCAAATCCCGCTCTAGTCAATTTCAATTTGTAGTAGATGGGATTTGAACCAACGACCCCCGGATTAATGCGCCAGCGCTCTACCTACTGACATCTGTTGTTCTAGTACTCAAGAAGCAATATTATTCCATGTCAATAATTGGAAATTCACTTTAAAACCCAAACAAAATGTCTACTCAACACAGTCAAGTTTTCACCATGAGAACAAGAAGAGATGAAATTAACAAGTAACTTACATATTACTCTTCCAGATGTGTGTGATTTCAGGGTCACTTTCTTCCAGATCATGTCGAATGGCCTGGCTGTCAAAAAAGTCAAAGAGGTACTTGATGGCCTTGGGGGCGCTCTCCACCGATAGAATGGTGTGGAACATGTCATCAACGTACTTCTGTACAATTCCCTGTTGGAAAGCAAAGAAGAGTGAGATTTAAATTACAGGAATGGACAATGGGAAAGGCAGAGGGTGAGTTCGAAATGCCACCCCCAAAAAATATATTTATAAAAATAAACAAAAACAAGTCACAGATTTTGTTTACAGATTTACCCTCTTTCAAATAAAAAGAGCTTTGTACAGCAGTGGTAAGAAGTCATTGGTCCCTAAAAAGTTGACAGACTATTTTGTGTACCTTTGTTGACATGAGTCTTGGGAATGAGATCTCTCTGATCTTCCGGCGGCTGATCTTATTTCTGAAGGTGACAGATGTCAACCTGGTGCAGCAATCTTTGCGTCTTCTTCCCTTGCCCTCCTCCTCATCATCATCATATGCACTGCCATCTTCTTTCACCTTGGACACGAATATTGTCAAAGCACTAATGAATTAGTCTCTTGCTTTGGCGATTCCATGTATCACACAAGTTGTGCAACCCACTACACCTAGCCCAAAGAACTTTCTAACCGATTTGTGGAAATTCTTAAACTTACAGATTTTTAGATGTTTCTTGTTGCAAAAAATTTGTTAATGGCCTCACATTTCGTCCCTAATGGCAGAGTCTTTTTCAAAAGCTGAGAAAGACTCTGCTAGGATTAACACTTGAGGCTGTAAACAGTTGTTTTGGTTTGTAAGCAGTTTGCAGCTAATTCTATTTTCCCCCAACACTTCTTGATGCGATATTCTCACCCCCCCCCCACATACTCACCAGATGCCAGTCTTTGATACCTTCTGTTGTCTCTACCTCTACAACAGTATACCGACGTTTGCTGTATCGTTTATTGCTAGCGAAATCATCAAATCCAACATTTACTAGCAGGGAAAAACAAATATAAATAAACAATGAACTATTTCTTACATTTAGAATGTTGCATTTTTGTTTTTGTTTAAATGTTGCATTTTGGTTTTCACGTTCAGGAAGGACACTTTAATTTGTCCTTTTCGTGACTTGACTAATATTTTTATATTTACTTTCATGACTCGGCTGATTTTTCTTTTTTCCCCCTCCAAATATTGTGTCCTTTTTTGGTGTAAGGAAAAAAAGGATTACCATTGATCAGAGTGTTTGGTCTTTCTTCATCAATAGCAACAACAACCCATGACATTGGTTTGGCTATACAATAAAACCCATGAGATTATCAGAGGGGGAAACCCCTTTCATGCCCCACTGGTTGCTTTTGTGTGTGTGTGTAAAGTTTATTCAAAGAAAGTTATAATAGCAACAAATGGATTGAGCATGGTGTGACGTACAAAAGAGCAAAAAAAGCCAGGGTGTTTGTTTCCATGTAACTTTTCTAGACTTTGCCAGTGAAAACAGTGCTAGGGGTATTAGGAAATTCTCAAGCCTGTGGAACAAATATATTCTCCCACAGTAGATCTAGGGACTTATTATTATTAATGTTGCTTAAGTGTTAACATTTTGATTGATAAAAAGGCATGCTCAGGCTAAACAGAGGGTTCTGTAAATTCAAAACATCTCTACAGTTAGTGATGGAACAGCACTACTTAAAAAGGGGCTCCAAGGTCAAATTCAGTTTTGTAATCCACTCATTTTCCAATAGATAGTCTTTATGAATACGGGGGAAAAACTTAGAAGACTCCAACCTCATGTGTGAAATGTCACTGGGTTTGATATCCCTCATGCATTTTTTGTCAAAATCCAAAAACGTTTGATGGTGTCACATTTCAAACATTAGGACCTATAGTTTTTATATTTTTGTACAAAGAATTTTCAAATTATTCCTAAAGTTTATGATATTCAATCAAAACAGCGTTGGATTCGACCTTTTTCTACTAGCGCAACAAATTCTTCTTTGGATTGTACAGACCCATTTGTTTTTTATGTTCGCTGACATCACGTTTCAAATTTTGCTATAAAACAGTATACAGTTATTAAAGTGACATTTTACACAGTTTTAATGTGAGGTAAGAGACTTGTAATTTTTCCAGACTTTCATGAGGACTCCATGTTTTGAAAAATGAGTGTATCACAAATCAAAATTTGATATTGAAGCCCCCTTTTTAAGAGTGAAATAACATTTCCAAAGCCTGAAGGAATGGTAAATGGTACCAGGTCAAAATCTTTCAGAGCAATCATGTAGGTTATCTTATAAATGTAAAGTAGAAGTAATGGTCTCATCCATCTCTTCCTCATAAAAATGCAAGAAACACTTTTGAATAGTATCAGCCATTTGGTTTTAGTAAGGAGAACCCATGATCATGTAAGAAACAACTTACAGTATGCACTTTCTTCATTTCCCTGGGAGAAGTTTAGAATGGGTCTGGAAAGAGTTGCATTGTCAACGACTTGCTTCTCTACAATCGTCATTTGATCGTTATCCCTAACCTGTAGGTGACCAAGGATAACAGAGTACCAGTTACACAAAACAACAATGACTATGACAGAGAAGACAACATCAACAACAACACAGACAATTAAGTTAAATAATAAACAAACAAAAAACAGCTACAAAAAAGTGATCAAATATTTTAATTGCAAAAAATTAGTTAGTGGCCTGACGTTTCGACCCTAGCAGAGTCTTTCTCGAAGGCTAAATGACAAGACAACACACATACATGCATACAAGGGGGACAAAAGCAGTCAAGTGGAAAAACATGAATAGAGAGAGTGGAGAGAGAAAAGCAAGAAGCATTCAGAAAAAGCAGGGGGTAAGCAGGGATTATGAAGACAAAGGGGGGGGGGTTGTAGGGAAGGGGATGGCTAGACCACAAAGAAGTTGGAAACACAAAGGACAAAATGGAAGGTTGGAAGAAAAGTAAATAATTAGTTAATAGGGCAGACTAAAAATATGGATATCTGTGGGGGAGAAGGGAGAGGGCAAAGACAAAGGGTTATTAGTCATTTCCTTCTTGGATGTTCAAACCATGGGGTTGAATGGTCTTTATGCGCCTTATCCACAATTTCTCCCTACTCAGACGAACAGTCTCTCTGGAGTTACCTAGTGCCTCAATGCCCTGTAAATTCATGTCAAAAATGGAGTGGTTAGGAAGATTGAAGTGGTGTCCTACAGGTGTATCCAGCTTGTGGGTGTTGACTGTTGATCTGTGGCCGTAGAAACGCCTCTTCATTGTAGTTCTTGTTTCACCTATGTATTGAACACCACAAACTCTGCAAGATATTAGATAGATTAGATTAGTTGTGGTGCAGGTGACATGACCCCTTGTCTTATGGGTGGTACCACCTGTATGGCTGGTAAAGGAGTCAGATTCCCTGATGTGTTGTCTACAAACGATGCATTTTGATGTGTTGGAACACCTAAAAGTACCCTGTGGCAAAGGGGGATTAACATCATCATTAATGGGTGGGACTTCTGCCCGGACGATGAGATCCCTGAGACTGGGTGGGCGTCGGAAGGCAACTATGGGTTCTTCCTGTACAGCACGCTGAAGCCGATCTGATGTATGAAGGATATGATGGTTGGAACTGGTTATTTTACGAATGGGAGGAAGTGAGGGGTGAAAAGTGACAACAAAAGGAACTTTCCCCTTGGAACTCCGTTGTTGCTTGGGTCCTTTGGAGAGTACAGACTCCCTAGAACGAGCCTTGACTTTCTGAATCGCTCGATGGACTGCTAGGGAGCTATGACCCCTGGAAACAAGGTGTTTCTTAAGTTCCTGCGAGTGGTGGAAAAAATCAGAATCATTAGAACAGATTCGACGGAGTCTGAGGGCCTGACTGTAGGCTATGCTGGTTTTGCAGTGTCGGGGGTGACAGCTGGTGGAGTGGAGGTATTGATGCTTATCTGTGGGTTTAAACAAAGAGATCTGTGGTTAAGCCGTCTTCCGTCTTTATAACTTTGACATCCAGAAAATGGGTGTCCTTGGTCGAGTATTCATTCGTGAATTTGATGGTCCTGTGGAAGGAATTAATGTGGTTAATGAATGATATGAGGCTTGCTTCATCACTAGTCCAGATGAAAAAGATGTCATCAATATAGCGCCACCAGACCCAGGGGCGGCAAGGGGCCGACGACAACATGCGCTGTTCAAGTTGACTCATGAAAAGGCAGGCCATTGAAGGTGCCATACGTGTACCCATTGCAGTGCCATGTACCTGTAGGAAATTCTTACCTAAGAACGAAAAGTTGTTTTTTGTTAGAACATGTTGCATGAGGGATACAATGTCAGAAATTGGCGGTGACACGTGACCACTCTTAGACAGGGCTGAGGAGCAGGCAGCAATCCCTTCATCTTGGGGGATGTTAGTGTACAAAGAGGACACATCAAAAGTACCGATGATAGCTGTGTTGGGGACCTGCTTCCGAATACCTGAGATTTTACGAAGAAAATCTGGAGTGTCATGAATATATGATGGAACCTGTGGCATAAGCGGCTTGAGAAAACTGTCAACAAAAAGAGATATATTCTCAGTGGGGGAACCATTGCCAGATATGATGGGTCTCCCTGGGTTTTCTGGCTTGTGTACCTTGGGAAGAAGGTAAAATCTTGCTGTTTACCAGCCATACAGGTGGTACCACCCATAAGACAAGGGGTCATGTCACCTGCACCACAACTAATCTAATCTATCTAATATCTTGCAGAGTTTGTGGTGTTCAATACATAGGTGAAACAAGAACTACAATGAAGAGGCGTTTCTACGGCCACAGATCAACAGTCAACACCCACAAGCTGGATACACCTGTAGGACACCACTTCAATCTTCCTAACCACTCCATTTTTGACATGAATTTACAGGGCATTGAGGCACTAGGTAACTCCAGAGAGACTGTTCGTCTGAGTAGGGAGAAATTGTGGATAAGGCGCATAAAGACCATTCAACCCCATGGTTTGAACATCCAAGAAGGAAATGACTAATAACCCTTTGTCTTTGCCCTCTCCCTTCTCCCCCACAGATATCCATATTTTTAGTCTGCCCTATTAACTAATTATTTACTTTTCTTCCAACCTTCCATTTTGTCCTTTGTGTTTCCAACTTCTTTGTGGTCTAGCCATCCCCTTCCCTACAACCCCCCCCCCTTTGTCTTCATAATCCCTGCTTACCCCCTGCTTTTTCTGAATGCTTCTTGCTTTTCTCTCTCCACTCTCTCTATTCATGTTTTTCCACTTGACTGCTTTTGTCCCCCTTGTATGCATGTATGTGTGTTGTCTTGTCATTTAGCCTTCGAGAAAGACTCTGCTAGGGTCGAAACGTCAGGCCACTAACTAATTTTTTGCATTTATACTACAGGTCCTTTTGGTTGGTAAGCAGTTTGCAACAGCTAATTCTAATCTCTCAAATATTTTAATTGTGACCCAGGCTCAAAACAGATAATGAAAAAGACACAAGGAAAAAGAATTTTATTTAGTATTTTCCACACATTTGCTCTCATTTAGCAACCTGCAGCTACTTTCTGTAAAATGTGGATATTAATATTAAAAGAACTGTAGGCTGATATTTAAAATTTTTGAAAAACTAGTGTTTTTGTTGATTATTTATTTTGAGGTCCAATACTTGATGTATTTCATCCGCATCATGACACTCACATGGAAATCCTTTAGGATATTGATTTTCCGCCATTTGTCAGTCGGTGGTCTGGGATCCATGTCTGTCAACACAAGGCGACCACTGACACCACGACGCCATTCTGATGATAAAGCAAAGTCAATTCATATTCTTGTCAATCATATTTCACTGTCGATTTATTTAAAAAAAAAAATGCAGCCTGAAAAAAGCCTTAGTAGTAAACTAAATTCACATTTAGCGAATCAAACTTAATTGTAGTACATGGAAAATCCGATCTGATTCTTTGATGAAGTGTTACTTATGATGTGGGCTAAATGACTCCACAACATACTTGCATTTATTCCATCTTTGATGGGCGGGGCAAAGGGGAAGGGGTTACCCAGCAACTTCTTCGCTGAAGATGAATTTCACATACCGAGACTGACTTGGTTGGCGCTGGGTCTGCTGGAGTAGGGTTTGTTGCAATGGATGGCATCTAAGATCTTCTCCTTGACCTGCGAGATGGTGTCCACGTCTAGTACCTTGACTTCCTTGATAACAGTTCCTTTTACATCAATGAGCACAATGACAGTCTGAAAGGATACCAGATCAAATTTCAATAAACTGACAAGAAAGAAAAAATTCTTAAACCGTATAGTGAAATTTGCTGGGTTTTTTTCTGTCTAAGTTTTAAGTTTTCTGTTTTACACTTTTTATAAATTTTGTGAGTTAATTTTTTGTTTAATTGTCTATGCATGTATATTTTGATATGTCTTTGCCATTGTGTTAATTTCTTAACTGTATAGTATTAAATTTTTAGTGATTTCAGTTTAAAATTTAATGTAATGCGCTTCGATCCTTTGGAGAGGCGCTATATAAATGTTGGTTAATAATAATAGTAATGACAAATCTTATTAAAACCAATAAATAAATAAAAGAACCCATATTTGTATCAGACATTGATAACTCACAAGGGCATTGAATTCAACATCCTCCTGCAAGATCTTCTCAAAGTTGAGAGAATATCTTGACCTGCCGGAGAAGACATCAACTGGACCACTTTCAGACACGTGCTTGATGGCACGGTACATGACAAACAGCGGATAGGCAGTGTGATTCTGAAAACAGACCAACATCAATTAAACAGAGCTTTTTTGTTTAAATATTCAAATATTCCCAAAACAAACAACAAAATAACTGAAGTCAATATCTACACATCTAAAATAAATGTTTTCCCTACCATAGTTGACATGAGATACACTTACAAAGTAGAAGTATCAAGGTCCAATTTTCATTGTTGGCAGTTCGATTTAATTTACACCTTCACACAAAAATTCAGAAATTTCTTTACTCATTGAGCAATCTGTACCTGAAGTTGATCATAGAGGCACAGAGCAACCCAGTTTGATAGAAGCTTCTCTAAAATACTCTCATTCCTGGGAAGAAAAAAAGAAAAAGAATGGGAGAAAGGAAACAATTAACTACGTAAGAAGGCGTGTCATGGCCGAGCGGTCAAACGCACTGGACTCAAGCTCTAGTGTTTTCGATCAGCAGAGTATGTTCTGATCTGGTCATCTTCTGTAGAAAAGTATTTATTGATTATTCAATTAGTTGTTTTAATTTGATGTGATGAGTAATACCTTTGGAAGAGTTGCCGTGTACGGCCGTTGTCAGCGGCTGTCTGGATAAGCTCTGTCATCAGAGTGATCATTACGCTGAATAATAAAGTACAAATGTATTGAAATGAGGATTGCTCTGCCAAAGAGAGAGAAAGGGTAAATATAAGCAACAGGTTTTAAACTTCAAGTTTTCAATTACAATCTACAATCTTATTATTTGGTTTTTGCCCTTACACCGATGTGTATTTTTAAGCACTGTATATTCAGTACATTTCCGAGTTCTATGAAAAAGAACCCACTGGCATTCAAACCCACGACCTTTGCCATGCTAGAGCAGACGTCTTACCACTAGACCACTAAGCTAGCTCGGTAGGTGGAGACAGTTCAAATTCTATGTTTTAGCAGTGGGTACCCCATTGTTTTAAAAGATGCGGTACCCACTGCTAAGTTATAGGATTCAAACTGCCTCTAGCCACCGGGCTAGCTCAGTGGTCTAGTGGTAAGACGTCTGCTCTAGCATGGCAAAGGTCTTAGGTTTGAACCCCACCCGAGTGACATGCCTGTGGTTTTTGTTTTCACAGGACTTGGGGGAAGTACTGAGTAAACAGTGCTTAAACACACACTGGTGTGGGGTAAAACACAAACAACAGTCTTAGAGCTTAATTTATGTAATATTAGTTGAGGTAGTCAAGGCTCAGTGGTTTGGACATCTGCTCTAGAATGCGGACATTGTGGTTTTGAATCTCATCCCAGAAGCTTGTGGATTTTTCCCCCATAGTACTCAGAAAGCACAAAGTTTACATTTGCTTATCACACATTCAAGCAAGGCGTAAAACCCAAATATTAATCTTATAACTATTTATTTTTAAGGCTGCTATTTTCAGGACACTTGACTTTGAAGCAAAGAACATTTTAGGGAACTATAAAGGTTTCCGTATTTAAGAATAGAGTTTTCTTTTGGGGTGATACTTTGGGGTTGAAGTTTTTGTTCGTGTCAATTTCTATGTACAGCTGAAATAAATGAATGAAACAAAGTTGAATAAAATAAGTACTTACTCAGTCAAATATGTCAGCTTGTTCTCCGTGACCATGATGACTGTTAGCAGAGATGCTATCAACTGCCTGAACAATAACATAGAATTTACGGAGTGAATAGAATTATTTGCGTAAAAACTGTTTGTTGTCAAAATATCAATATGAAGCTTGAGGTAAAACAGCTCGTAAACAAGATTCAGTGTCCTGAAAAGACATTGCATCGTTATGATAAATTCAAAAGCATACAATCATCTGAAATTCTAGATTTGTCATTAGATGCTGATTTATAGGCAACATTATAAAGAAAAATACAATAGAAGTCACATGTGAAAGTTTCAACTGAATACAGTGTCCACTTTCTGAGAAAACAGCAACAAACTGTCATAGTATTTTCACAAGAACATCAAATCCATCCACATTTAGCGAATTGATAGCAGGTACCAAACTGCATCTCCAGTGGCAGCATTCACAAACTGACACCAACCCTCAGAAATCTGAGAAACAATCATGTATGAACCGTTTCTCAGATTCAAATGTTTTTCGGTTGAAAAATGATCCATACTATATTACTTTGAAGGTAATTCTTTCTCAAAAAAGGTTTATACTATTAACAGCTGCAGTGCTTCTCACCAAGTAAGTTTTTATGGTAATTAATTTTTTGAGTACTTTTTGAGTACCAACCTGTGACCAACGTTTAAGTAAAATTGCACTCATAAATATTTTGCTGCTCTTTACTTTCCATTAAGCACTTAAATCAAGGTTTTGATAAATCTTTAAAACTGTCTTACTTTTGTCTGATGGATAACTTTGAGTTGCTCTCTGCGTCCAACGTCTGAATCAGAACAATTAAGAAGTCCTTGTTGCTGAGAAGACGAGAAAACTTCATCATTGCTCTCTGGAAATTTTCATCTGGATGCTAAAAATATAGATAAGAATAGACAGGACAGAGAAAAATTAAGATATTATTTTGACATTTTTTCTTGGCTTTTGAAGATCTGGTTGAGCTTTGGTTCATTAAAGAGGGTTTCCAAGATCAAATTCAGTTTCCAATAGAAAGAGTCCTCATGAAAGTCTCCACCTCTCATTAAAATGGTGTAAAATATCATTTTATTTGATACTCTTTCAAAAAGCAATTTGAAGCACGACAACATAGGGCAGCAAAGACAAATGGATATGTACATTCCAAAGAGGAGTTTCTGCACCAGTCAAAAGCTCAAGTTTAATGCTGTTTTCATTGAATATCACACAAATTCAGAAATAACCTAAAAATTCTCTGTACAGACCATAAATTTGAAATTTAAAGTCATCAAACATTGTTTTTCTTCAATAAGCACTTTAAAGGGTATACCAATTAATGTGAGGATAGAGACTTGGACTTTTATCCATTTTCATAAGGACTCTATCTTGGAGTGGATCACAATACTGAATTTAGAGAGTGTTAGTGAGAGAGTGTTAGGTGAGAGAGTGTTAGGTGAGAGAGTGTTAGATAAGAGAGTGTTAGATGAAGAGTGTTAGTTGAGAGAGTGTTAGTGAGAGAGTGTTAGTGAGAGAGTGTTAATGAGAGAGTGTTAGTGAGAGAGTGTTAGTAAGAGAGTGTTAGGTGAGAGAGTGTTAGGTGAGAGAGTGTTAGGTGAGAGAGTGTTAGGTGAAGAGTGTTAGATAAGAGAGTGTTAGATGAGAGAGTGTTAGATAGAGAGTGTTAGATGAGAGAGTGTTAGGTAGAAGAGAGTGTTAGATGAGAGAGTGTTAGTGTGAGAGAGTGTTAGATAAGAAGTGTTAGGTGAGAGAGTGTTAGGTGAGAGAGTGTTAGGTGAGAGAGTGTTAGGTGAGAGAGTGGTTAGGTGAGAGAGTGTTAGATAAGAGAGTGTTAGATGAGAGAGTGTTAGGTGAGAGAGTGTTAGATGAGAGAGTGTTAGATGAGAGAGTGTTAGATAAGAGAGTGTTAGATGAGAGAGTGTTAGGTGAGAGAGTGTTAGATGAGAGAGTGTTGGTGAGAGAGTGTTAATAAAATATAAGATAGTGTTAGTTGAGAGAGTGTTAGGTGAGAGAGTGTTAGATGTGAGAGATGTTGAGATAAGAGAGTGTTAGATGAGACAGTGTTGGATGAGAGAGTGTTAGCATGAGAGAGTGTTAGGTTAGAGAGTGTTAGATTAGAGAGTGTTAGATGAAAGAGTGTTAGATGAGACAGTGTTGGATGAGAGAGTGTTAGATGAGACAGAGTGTTGGATGAGAGAGTGTTACATAAGAGAGTGTTAGTTAGAGAGAGTGTTAGATGAGAGAGTGTTAGATGAGAGAGTGTTGGATGAGAGAGTGTGGATGAGAGAGTGTTGGATGAGAGAGTGTTGGATAAGAGAGTGTTAGATGAGAGAGTGTTGGATGAGAGAGTGTTAGATGAGAGAGTGTTGGATGAGAGAGTGTTAGATGAGAGAGTGTTGATGAGAGAGTGTTACATAAGAAGTGTTAGTTTAGAGAGTGTTAGATGAGAGAGTGTTAGATGGAGAGTGTTGGATGAGAGAGTGTTAGATGAGAGAGTGTTGGATGAGAGGTGTTACATAAGAGAGTGTTAGTTTAGAGAGTGTTAGATGAAGAGTGTTAGATGAGAGAGTGTTGGATGAGAGGTGTTGGATGAGAGAGTGTTAGATGAGAGTGTTGGATGAGAGAGTGTTGGATGAGAGAGTGTTAGATGAGAGAGTGTTGGATGAGAGTATAGAGTGTGTACATATGAGAGAGTGTGATAGAGGTGTTGTAGAGTGAGAAGGGTTAGATTAAGATAGAGAGTGTTAGATGAGAGAGTGGTTGATGAGTGAGAGAGTGTTTAGATGAGATAGATGGTGTGGATGAGAGAGTGTTACATAAGAGAGTGTTAGTTTAGAGAGTGTTAGATAAAAGTGTTAGATGAGAGGGAAATTGTTGGATGAGAGAAGTGTTAAAATGAGAAAAGTGTTAGATGAGAGAGTGTTGGATGAAAGTGTAGTGGTTAGATGAGAGAGTGTTTAGATGAGAGAGTGTTAGATGAAATGAAGAGTGTTAGATGAAAGAGTGTTAGATGAGAGACTGTTAGATGAAAGAGTGTTAGATGAGAGAGTGTTAGAAGAGATGGAAACAATTTCTTTTTTTGTGTGGTCGTCCCCAAAGCAAAACGAACCTGGAGAGACAGAGCTTATCATCTATATGCTTCTCTATTGAATCGACTATTTGTTGTGAGTGCCTTGATAAACCTTGGGTGGATATGTTGCGGGTTATAAATTTTTGCAGTATTATTTTTAGCTGTTTCGTAGTGCAGCGCAGTGAAACAGCTCTTGTTTTCGTTAAAGTTTTTGTTTTTGTTTTTTAAATTTTCATTTTTCAGACTTCCGGAAGTCATTGATTCGTTCTAAGCGGGCCTTTTGCATAGTTCCTAGAGAGCAATTGCAATGAAACTTTCAGTGATGAGAGGCATTGGGGCAATAAGGCCCCGCAAACAATGATGTCATGACGACGTCATCACTCGTCACGTGACGTCATCTCAAAGGTTTCTATTTTAAACATTTGAAAATCTGTATCAAATCAGCCTCAAGAGACCGTAGGTTTCTGTTTGCGGGATTGGATAGGGATAAATAAGGTCTTCATTTTATTCAGTGTGCGTGACCTCATATGACCTCTACTTCTGGTCCAAACCGGAAGTGCCTTGTAATTCAAAAGTGCTAAATGTTATGAACATGCTTTCAACGGTGTTAGTGTCTGGCAAGGGTGGGCAGTTAAAAAAAAATACAGATGACGTCATGATACACACGAGCGCCCTCTAGCGACTGGTTGAAAACTGTTCAAAATGGACTTTTTGAAGATGTATGTGAGGAAGTTTTGTGTAATCACTTCAACATTTACACAAATGTTGACCGTCAGGCAGCCATCATATGTGTGAAATTTCAGATCAATGACGTCATCGGGGGTCACGTGACGCGGCATTAAAGATGCCTTTTTCAAAGTCGTATAGCTCCCGAAGTATTAGTGCGATCATGTTGAAACTTGGTAGGTTGCTAGATATTGGCAAGTTCTTGTAAATTCTGAAATGACGTCATGATGATGTTACCACATGATTTTTAATGATTTTTTGCACCTTTATAATCTAAACAATTTTTAAACAGGCTTGATATGTCATATCTGCTTTGAACACAAAAAGACTTTCATAATTACTTGAGTAATTTGAAAATGCTATTGGCGAAACAGCTATGCATATGTGCACAAATGCAATTAAGCTCTAGTTACCTTATTCCTTATTGTCCCTTCAAGTAGGACTTTTTTTATTAAGTCGGTTACACATTGAAGGAGTTCAATGAGGTAAACCTCTTTAAGTTCATCTTTTGCAAAATACTTGTTCATAACTGATGAAGTAAGTTATCCGTCTATGTTGTTAAATGAAACTTTATACAAAGACTGTTGCAGAGTTCTTCTGCACTTACCTCTTTATCCTCGGTGTCCGGTTTCTCATGCCCAATGAACAGCATGTTGCTTGCGTAATCTCTGTGACTGAGAAACGGCATTCCAATTCCATCCAAGTCACTGGTCAAATCTGTCAAGTTTGTCTGAAGATCGGCAAAGGCTGAAGAAAAGAGTGATTGAAACATAGTACGGTTATCGCTTGATAAACACTTATTTGACGAAAAGCACTGCAGCTGTTGATAGTATGAACTATTTTGAGAAAAGATTCTCTTTGAAGTTATGTGGTTTGGACAATTTTCAACCCCCAAACATTTGAAACGTCTCTCAGATTTCTGAGAGTTGGTGTCAGTTCGACACAGTGAATGCTGCAGCCAGAGATGCAGTTGGTACCCGCTGTGTCACCTCACTAAACGTGGATGGATTTGACGTTCTTGTGAAAATACTGTGACAGTTTTTTGCTGTTTTCTCAGCAAGTAGACACTGTATTCAGCTGAAAATTTCACATGTGACTTTAATTGTATCTTTCTCTATTTTTATCATGATGTTGGCTATATATCAGCATAACATTGACAAAAACCAATGTATGACCCGATCTTTAAAAGCATGTTACTGTGGCAAGACTATCTAAACTAGGTTTAATATCTGGTTGTGAAAATGTTTTTTTAGAAGCACTGAAACGTTGACACAGCAATGTTTTCTTTGTAGGACCTCAATACCTTGTTTGATCTCATCTGACAGAGCCTCTTCCAGGGCTCTCATGTCCTTCTGGATGAGTCTAGCCTCTCGTTTGGATCCGTAAAGCTGAGCTACGAAGCACAAAACAAGGAAGAAAATGCACACCAGGACTGCTCCACTGATTACTGGGACAAGGATTTGTACCAACTCCACTGGGGGATAGGAAATGTAGCCTATACGGAACTCTAGATTGCTGTGAAATACCTGAAAAGAGAACAGGAACAAGGTGCAATCAGGGCTAATTCTAATGTGTTTTGGTTTAAAAAGTCCCTAACACAATTATGATTTCCGAAAAATATATCTAGACTACTCATCCTAAATTTGGTTGTTCCTCAGGTAAATTACAACTAAGATTCATTTTAAACTTACCCAGACCACAGGAAGCCCTCTCTCTTTGTCTTGGCCATTGAAGTCCCCGGCAGATGGTTTTTTCTCAGGTAAATTACAACCAAGAGCTGTTTCTTTAATGAAGGTCACAGGACATCTCACTGTTCCGACATAAATGAAGACCTCTTGGGCAGTAATTGCATTGTCAATTCGTTTACCCTGATTTCAGAAAGATTTTAATTACCACGGTGGAAAAAAAATCACGACTACACAACATATTTTCTCAATTAGAGCTAGATTTCTTGACTGCAAGTTAACTCCAGACTCTTTTATCCCACAAATACATAATGGTATCCGCTCTGTGCAGCACTGAGATAATCAGCGCATTTTCCTACAAAAAGGGGGGGGAAACCTACAGGTTTTCCAACCAATTGGACAGATTCATAGCTAAAAAAAAACACACAAAAAAACAAAAACGAGAGTAACAGACGAGCCTCCAGACTGAGAGCCAAACTGATCCATATAGTCTGTCTAGCACACAAACATTCAAGCAAACAAACAAACAAACAGTCAGTGAAGACTAGTGAAGACTGAATGAAAGTCACGACCAAACAGGCAAACTGACAGCCAAAGTGATCCATATGCAGTCTGTCTAGCACACAGAAAACATACAGACAAACAGACAGTCAGGAAAGACCAAGGCATTGACACGTAAAACATACTGTTTTAAATTGACTGGTTGTGCATTTTGGTCTGTACCATCATTGATAAAACCTCACCTTGATTGTCATCAACTCTGCAGTCTTCTCAAACATGTCGTTTTCAAACTCGTCATACTCTGGATCAGGAAAGAACTCCAAGTCAACGTCGTTGTCTTCTGACCATGTCAGGAGGTCACTCACACCATCCATAATGAAGCCAAAGGTCACATTAAGTTGAGATAGAGAACTGCTTATGGCTGAGGTTATATTCGGCGTCGGGCAACGCATGAACTCTTGGCCTTCTGCAGCACAACTCTAGTGATTTGATGTTTTATAAAAAAGTTAACAAATAAAATGTACCCCAACCAGGATCAAGTACTGCACCTTGTACCAAACCTCAAATAAAAAACCTATACATTGTCAAAGCCGAGGGCAAACAATGAAAAACCAACACTTCTTGACAATCAGTACCAGGTGCGTAGCAAGTGGCGCTAATCAACATACAATCTTGACAACAGTATCTATCAACCACGGCAGCGGTTTGGGAAGGTAAATCACCCCCTTCCCCCCAAAATAAGGTTTTTGACAATATTAGTTCTACTTGTTGGTATGGATATCATGTCCTGAGCAGGCGCTGTATACATGCAGCATAAGAATTCCAGTGTAGCCTTACAAAACTATGGAAATTTTCCATCTCAACCTACGTTTCTTGACAGATGTCATAGAATAAAATAATTATATCGACACCGTTTGCATGAAGAGGCAATTTCTGAAAAAAGTATACATTTTGGCAAACCGATGTTTTTACATATTTTGAATGTTACTAATGACATTAATATTTTCCCCAAGTTTCAAGTGATAAAACGTTATACTTTTTTAATTACACTAATTAGCACAAGAACCATTTTACCAAGCTATCAGTTTTTCTTTTTTACGAACAGATACATTTAGATTTGCCATATTTTGTTACATTGAAGTACATAGCAATGGCACGGTGCCAAAAACGACTACTCTGCAATTTTAGTTTTCACGAACAGACACTTGTCGTTTACGCATTGGTTTGTACACGACGCGCTGCACACAGACCTCGTTTTACAGTTTTTACGAAGAGACACTTGTGTAAAACAGTTAATTACTCATTAATTAAACTAGCTATAAATAAAATAGCAAAAGATTTGCATGATTAAAGATCTCCACTTTCATGCTTGGAAAAACGTCAACGTTTCAAAGCTTTGTTGTATAGCCCAATATGCCTCTTCGTGAAAACGGTGACGATATCTTTAAAGAAACCAGACTGATAGTGTCCCTTTGGTTCGAGTTAAATTTTCATTATGTCTTAATTGTTGAATCTGCCAAAATTGAGCAAAAAGTGGGGCGGCTGTGGCCAGCCGGCCATCCCTTTTGCTACATGCCTGATAGGTACAGCTATCAACAAATTATGTGCTTTCTTTTGAACTCATCAAGGGCACTAACCATAATTATGTTACTTCATTTGCAAGGATAATCAAAGCATACTTTTCTGTTAAAACAAAAGAAGGAAAATTAGGATGGAAATAAAAAATCTAAGCTGGTTATGACAAGTCAAGGTCTGACCTCAGTCTGTTTCTCCAGAGCATGATTTCCATTAGATTTACAACATAGTTATGATGAGAAGATTCGAGTACTGTTTGAACTGGTGACTCACCTCAACAAACTCAATATTCTCGGTCCGTCACTGCCAACAGATCTCTTAGTGATCTGTGTAGCAACTGTAACAACAAGTGAAGCCATCTGGGTAGTGTCTAGGTACTTCCCTTTCACAATCATCTCTCGACCCCCGCTGAGTATTGAAGAAAAAAATTTATTAATGAACTTAAGACATAAGAAGCTAATCTGATTAATGGGTAAGATTTTTAGTTTAAAAGCCTCCACAGTAACAAAAGAACCATTTTGCTAAGTTGTTAAAACAAATATAAGCTTCAAGCACTTTTGTACTTATTAAACCATAGCCTTAACTTACAGAGATATTCTTTTGAAGAATGTGGTCAAATGAGATGTTTTAAACAACATTATGAAAATAGCAGTTTCACTTTGTGATTTAACGACTAGTGTTTTTAGATTCACTCACGCATAGATACTGCTGGTTGGACTGACTTCAGTAATGACAGGGTTATTGGTGAAAGTGTACTCCTGGCTTGTTATGTTTGTCCCATCAAAAGACATCTTGAGCATCCCTGTCTGAGTAACATTTACCATAGAGCTGATGCACATTGTTTCCCTGTAAGTCACTGGGCTGTAAAATTAACCATAACCAGTTACGAAGCAGACGAGTCGTCAAAATAAAAAAAAATCAATAATAATAACAACAATATTAATACTTTATTCATTCATATTACAATACAAACAAAATATAGAGTATACAGAGTAAAAAAGATAAAATCCATAGACCCACCAATATACAAATGCAAATTGACGATAAAACTGACAATAATTATCACAGAAAAAAGTACATGGCAAAGACAAAACGCACTAAAAAAATACAAACACGTACAGTAGTTAATCTGTCTGACAAAGTCTTAACCGACCCACAGGTTAAACTCCTTTGAAGGGGCCTCAAGTTTTGCCCCACACCTAGAGAACCTAACCAACTGTCTTTCCAACAGGACATGGCCCAATTCAACTGTAGGTTACGCCTACGTGAATATTTTCATGTAGAGCCATCCACAGATGACGAGCCATCTGTTGAGATCCAACCCACCTGCAACCGCTTCAAGGAAAAGAGTAGTTGGGTACCCCCTAAGAACCGAGATGTAGCTCTAGACGCTTACATCAATTCAGTCAACTCTGAGGTTCTTAAGGTCCCCAACACCTCGACACCCAATAACCTCCCCCAAGATGAACGCCACGCCCTAACACAGCTCCGCCAATCACCAGACATAGTGATTAAACGAGCTGACAAGGGGTCCGCAGTTGTAGTCATGAACACACATGATTATATAGCTGAGGGCCTCAGACAGCTCAGCAACACTGATCATTATATTGAATGTGACACTGACCCTACTCAATCGTTTTCCAAACAAATCAGTGACACTCTGGTTAAAATTCACAATGCCAACGGTGTTGAGAAAGACACGTTTAACTATCTCCTCACACAGGACCCCCGTACAGCACGCTTCTACCTTCTACCCAAGATACACAAGCCCAACAACCCGGGTCGACATATTGTATCTGGTAATGGTAGCCCCACAGAACGCATTTCTGAGTTTGTCGATAGTTTCCTCAACCCCTTAGTCTCCCGCATCCCGTCCTTCATAAAGGATATTACAGACTTCCTCCATAAACTAGAAGAAGTCAAACATCAAATACCCGACTCTGCTATTCTGGTTACTCTGGATGTTTCATCATTGTATACTAACATACCCCATAATGAAGGCATGAGTGCTTGTGTCTCTGCTCTCAGGGCCAATAGACAACCCCGTCCCTCAGTGAGACAAATTAAGGAACTCATCGGCTACATTCTTACTAAGAACAATTTTTCATTTACTGACAGACATTTTGTACAGGTACAGGGTACCGCAATGGGTAGGGCCTACTAAAATGGCACCCTCATATGCCAACCTATTCATGTCTGACTTAGAGGACAGACTCCTGTCCTCTGCCCCCAACCGCCCACTAGTTTGGTGGAGATTTATTGATGACATTTTGTCCATATGGTGTGGTGGTCAAGACAGCTTGGATGAGTTTATCGACCATATAAACTCATTCCACCCCACCATAAAGTTCACTACTGAATGCTCTCTCACAAGTGTGAACTTTCTAGATGTAACCGTAACTAAATCCCCTAATGGCATTATTACAGATGTATACAGCAAACCCACTGACACCCACCAGTATCTTCTCTCCAACAGTTGCCACCCTAGTCACTGTAAGAAGGCAATTGCTTACAGTCAGGCATTACGTATAAGGCGCATCTGCTCCACAGATACCTTGTACAAAAGTCGTTCATCCGACCTAAGGAAACACCTTGTTTCAAGGGGCCACAGCGAACGCTGCCATCAACAGAGCCCTCAACATCCCTCGTCATACTTTGTTGACCAACACGAGAACAAAAAAAGTCCCGACCAAGAGAGTTGCCCTAGTCACCACCTTCCACCCTAAACTGCCTAAACTTTCATCAATCCTCAATAACAATATGAATATACTTCACTCCTCTAACAGGTTATGCTCAGCAATCCCCGAGCTCCCCATGGTTGCATTCCGCCGCCCTAAAAACCTGGGAGACATCCTAGTCAGGGCTAAACTCCCACCAGGTACATGCCAAACACCACCCCTAACAGAAATACTAGGTTGTCACAAATGTGCCCGCTCCAAGTGTAGAACATGTCTCTACATCGGCACTTAAAGTGAAGAGTCATAGCACTGGCTCTTCTTACAACATCAAGACCGACTCCCAATGTAGCACACCTAATGTAGTCTATGTAATATCATGTAAGAAATGTGGACTACAATATGTGGGAGAGACTAAGACCAAACTTAGTCTTCGCTTTGCGAACCATGTCTCTTCCATAAAGACCAAGAAACAGTACCCCGTCTCCATCCACTTCAACAGCCCCAATCGCAACGTCAAAGATGTTGAACTTATGGTGATTGAGGCTTGCAATGGAGATGACACACACCGCAAACTCAGAGAATCGCACTGGATTCACCAACTTAAGACAGTCCAACCCTTTGGACTAAACATCAACACCGGTGTCAAATAAATTCCCAACACCTCCACGTCATTTGCTGCTTACTTATTTATTTTATTTTATGTAATATAAATACAACTACTGCTAATAACCTGTTCTTTCTATGATTGATTTGTTTTCCATTCTTTTTCCCTATAAGTTGTTTTAAAAATCATACTTTCTCCACTGGCTAACTGTCACCGTTCTTTTTCTCAACAAGTTTTTTTGGAGATCGACCTGTTCTTTTCCTAATAACCCCTTCTCTCCACAGACTTGTTCTATAATTACCTCCCTTTCACATTGTTGTATATACTTTGGTCCTGTTCCCTATTGTTAGCTGCATCATACCCGATGCCTTGTGCCCCTTAATCCTGTCCTTTCATGTTTCCCACTTGGTCCAGTAATCCTCCCTACAAATTTATATACATGTATATATATACATACATAATAAATACAAAATATATAGGCCTATATGTGTATAAATGATTTTTAATAAATTAATAAAAATAAACAAATATAAAAACAATGGCAGATGAAAAGCAAAAAAGGAAAACACAAGAAACTGAAAACCAAGGGACAACAGACAAAACAAAAGATGCCTAGGAGAAAGACAAAAGTGAACAAAAAAAACCAAACACTTTCACCAAAGAGGTGTGTCACTCCGACCCCAAAACAGCGTCAACAATAACCACCAACAAAACACAGCAAAGGATTGGCCTAAGGATTACCCAAAGATAAGCATGACGGTTTTCTTTTGTACAATGATAATAATGAAGACCTCAACTAAGAAGTTTGAAACAAAATCCAAGATAACAGCCCCTGCATCAAGTAAGTGATACAATAATTATCTCAATTGTTATGCACAGCCGTCTTGACTTGCCTTGTTATAATGCAAGCTGTATCACCAATGAATGCCTCAATATTCCGTCCTGTATTTAGAGCCATTCCGTTGATTGTTATACGAGTCCCACCAGCTGCTGGTCCAAAACGAGGACTGAAACTTGTAAAAGATGGAACCTGGCAGGAAAATCAGAACCAGAAAAACAAACATAGTAGACATTCAACATCAACCAGACCATGTGTCCCTCTATTTGTCAACAACCAGTTGTTATATTGAACTCCATTGCAAAAGAAACAAACAATTTCTATATCTTGTCTTGAATAATCTTATCTGAGGGGATAATATTGAGGTCTAGAATTTTGTATCGGTGGATTTCAGCGGAAATCAGATTTCTCCAATCTGTTGAAATGCTTAGCTTAGACCACCCATAGTCCAGTTAATTGAATACCAGCAAGTAAAGCACTAAAACACAATTTGGCCCAATTTGTCATAGAGCTGCTTAAGCACAAAACATTTATGCTCACCAGATAAAGGTTACCAGCCAAAATAGCATGTCGTATATACTATTTGTTGCTGGTTTCCTATTTATTTTTGTAAAGTAAATTGTTAAGCACTGCTGCTCAGCTTAAGCAGCTCTATAAATTTGGGCCCTGTGTGGAAGGTAAACTGTCCCTACAACTCTGGTAAGAGTTATAATCAATCCTACCCTATATTCAAATTTGACATCTCCTGAGCTATTCTGCAGTGTTGACCCATCACCTCCCCTGACAGTCAGCGATACCGACACCACACTTTCAACTCTTGATTGAGTTTGGCAACTCACACTGTGAAATAATTCAGATTGTATTAGCATCTTAAATACTGAAGGAAGTTTAAGGGCTCAATCCAGATATTCAACAGTGTTTTTAAAACCAGATTTGTGTTATTATTTTGCAGTAAATTAAATTTGTTAGTCTGTGGTCAACCCCCCCCCCACCCCTCAACAAAATAAGCGAAGCCAGTGAATTCAGCAGTTATTTTATTGATCTCAAATGAAATTCAACAAATTTCAAATGACGGAAGAAGTCACTCATCATTTGGGTTTGATCAAACTTCTTACCTAGCGCCAGTTGCATAATAGGCTTCCAGTCCATCCAGATAGCATTCTTGGTCTCCAACCGTCACATTCACTATTGTATGGAACCCTCTGCCAATATCTGTACCCATTACAGATACTATGGTGTTACCTTCCACTGGTCCAGTCAATGGATATATCTAGCATTCAAACATTGTCAAATTATGATTAGAAGACCATAAGTCTTGTCCTTTTTCTTCTTTATTTTAATTTCTTTTTTACATTCTGTATGTAAACCTTTGAACCTGTGTATACTGTAGGCGACTTTAATCCTGGGGGTGAATTTTGTACCCCCTCAAAACACCCACTCCTTTAAACCTCTGTATGTTTTAAAAATTGTTAACTGACCTTTTGCAAATGACGTCACACTCTCAAACAGCACCCTCACTGATGCAAAAAAAGGCAGATCATTGGTCGACAGCTGCTATTGTAAAAAGTTGCGTGTGACCTCAGCGTACTAGCAGCATTGCGCCTTATGCAAGGAATTTTTTGTTCATAAACTTTATGTTTTTTATTATTTGCATGGTGTATTCAGTTTTGTACTTTTTAAAATATTATTTCCAGTTGAAATTCTTTTTGCTTTTATGTAATGATGATCCATAGAGACCAGAATATTCCGAATGAACTGACCCCTCGCATATCAAAATAAGGAATAAATAAATAAATGTGACTAAACAAAAATCGCAGATTAAATTTTTAGCCTTGGGTCTTAACATTTGCTATGTCAAGTAATAAAGCACAAGGGAGACTGATTGGGTAAATTTTAATAATTTGGGGTTGAACAAAGAAAAATTTACTTCAGCGGGATTTGAACCAATGACTTCCAGATTAACATACCGGCGCTCTACCAACTGAGCTATCTAGCACTATTTTTGTTCGGGGGGAATGGTTGTAGAGCTACCGACTGGCACCCCCGAGCAAAGATATTGACAAAATAGGGAGACCCCCAACATAAAGCTAGATAGCTCAGTTGGTAGAGCGCCGATAAGTTAATCTGGAAGTCATTGGTTCAAATCCCTCTCTAGTCAATTTTTCTTAGTTCAATCGCAAACTATTTATTACATATATCTCTGCCAAAATCTACTCACCTCTTCGAGGATTGGGTCAGGGCAGTTGGCACCGTTAGTAAGAGTAACCCACTCTCCTTCCGCTGTTGTACAAGACTCTCTCAGTTCACACGTAGCATTACACCAAACACACTCAAGCACTGGCCTGGCAGTAACACACCGACTACAATCTGGCTTCAATACGCCACACTTGTAAAGTGTTGCTGTAGCAATAACAAAAAATGAAAACAATCATTTGAAATTCCTATATTAAAAAAAGTAATAGAGAGGGCTCGCAATACAGGGTTACAAGTTGTCTCATAAGTTGTTCATAATTAATGCTAAAATGCCTGCAGCCTTTTTAACAAAAACAAACCATCAAAATTAACAAAGAACACCATCAGTAGACAACATCCCTCCCTTGTGGGATTGGCATGTTACTCTGTAGGTCAAGGGGTCCCTAACCCCACACACTCAAACTCACCATTAAAGTTGAATAAGTCATCTAGAATGTGACGGTTACTAGTCGTGTCCGTCCACTCAATGGTCAGCTTCACAATCAGCTCTGCTTCATCAGTGGACGTGTAGGAATACTGTAGAATAGAAATGTGCAGACATAAAACAAAATTCAACCCATATCTTGGCATCTGATTCCATAATAATAATTTGATTTTCCAATTTTAAATAATGTGTTCTTCTTAATGGTCTGAGAAACAGCGGCCGCGCTAATGGGGGGGCACGGGGGGGGGGGGGGCAAAAAAAATAACTGGGGGGGGGGGGCCCCAGTTATTTTTTTTGCCCCCCCCCCAGTTTTTTCTGGCCCAATACACTTTCCATCTCCGGCAATGTCAATAAAATGGGGATTTATTTATCTGTACAAGCTTGGAAACTTGCTATAAATAGAAATGCATTGTCTGCCCAAAACCGTAAGCAGCTATTGAACACGCAGTTCGCACAACACGCCACATTCACACAGTGCAAAATCTTATTTCTGGAGTGAATTGTAGGCTTATACAGTACATTAAAGACTTTTGTTTGCCCCCCCCCCCCCCCCTAAATTTAAGTTTGCCCCCCTCTTGCCCCCCAGATTAACAGGTCTGGTGCCGCCGCTGCTGAGGAATGACTTAACTTACAGCTTTCATGTCACACACGATGGTATCGGCATTACGCTGAGCAGATGTACTCTGACTTATTCCCTCGATATCAAAGCTACATTCAAAGCTAGTAGTCTGAGAGATGAGGAAACAAATGGAGAGTGGGATTAGCGGTAATTAAACAAATTTTCAGTAACTGGTGGATTTGTTCCACTGGGGACAACGAGGATTAAATAAGTATTTCACATCTTTGTTATTTATAAATATTCATTGCAAGCATTGGTTTAACAATTTCTTATCAACCTATTTGTTTATTATTTTCCTTCAGTTGGAACCGAACCTCTGTCTGCGGTGGTTTAGTTTTTTAATACCACTTGCACTCTAATAAAAAATAGTCAAAAATAGATTCATTTATTTTTGCTCGACAATCACTCTTTCCCTCTTTTAATCTAATTTCAATTCAAGAATAAGTTTTGATTGAATGATGACTGACCTGGGTCTTATCAGGTAGATTTGTAGTCATGACTTGTATACTCTTTTCAATTCCATTGGGCAGAAGGACTTCAGTATTCTGAGCCAGAAGCTGAGGGCAGGAACTCGGACCCTTGGGTGAAGACAAAGCTGGATTCTAAAGAATTAACGTCTAATCATTATTTATCAGAAATTATTTCATCTTCAAACAGTGCACTGTTATACAAACTATTGAATTCATCACTTATAGATTATAAAAGATAGGAAGAGGATGTGGTTTTATGTCTTACACTACTTAACTCAAGGAAACAAATGCCCGTTCAATTTACTGTTAAATTTCAGCATTTGAAAAAGAAAACATTTACGGCAGGTTTTTTGGTCTCACATTTTCTCCTGTAATGATGATTTCATTGGCTCCTGTGCAAGTAGAACTAACATGAGTGCATCTATTCTCAAAGACACACCAATCACAGGCCCATCGACTACCAACACAAGATACACAACTACAGCAAACATGGAAAACAACAAAACAATCTATGAGCATGAAATGCTACAGCAAAGAAATACTACAGAAAAGTAAATAAAAATGCAAATGTACTCTAAAAAATGTAATGTGAAATGAAAAAATAAATCCAAATTAAAATCAGTTATTTCAAACAAAACTAAAGCTTGTTTCAAACTACAAAAACACTCTAAAAATCATATTTGGAAAGAGAAAGAACCAAACACTAAAATAACCACTTTATGTCGGATGAGGTGTTTCTCCGCAAAATCCCTTGGGGTTATTGTGTAACCCCAGATTCCAGACCTTTGTCCCGTTGTTTTACAGATATGGCAAACAAGAATGGAAAGGCTGGCACCATTGTTTGTAACTATATTTGGCTCAAGGGGAGGTACTTAGTCTAAGTGTTCCAAGATTCCAGCATATACCATGGCAGATTTTCGACCGTGGCTCATGGCCAAGGTTATACGAATCACAGTGAGTGCCTATTCAATTTTCTCACAACACCAAATCCAGGAGCTAGTTATGAAAACCTTTGTTGTCTTTCCTTTGTAAAGTCAAGGTTTCATTGTGGCAACGATATTTTCAAAGGAAATTGATTACTCAAGAAGCTCAAAATAGTTCCAAAGTAAATTTCAATAAAAAAAATGTAGAACAGCAAACTCAAGTTTCTTACGAAGTATGAGTTGAGCATTCATAGAAATAGAAACTCGTATCCACAAAGTTGACTGATGTCTCACTGGAATGGATGCTCAGTGTAACTGTAACAGCATCATCTGGGAAATGTAAAAATGAAAACCATAAAACTAACAACTTTTGTGTTATTCTGATACAAAAATGCTTCAAACCCTCAAATGCGGCACCAAATTGGGACAAATGTCTCTTGGATATGTCGTCAGCACCTGCTTCCAATTTTTTTTTAAGATAAAAAGGTTTGTTTTGCATTTTTTTCAACGGTTTCTTTATCTAAGTGTGTTGTTTACATGTCCAGGTATTACCTGGGTAAGTTTATGCTTCATCGTTTGCTTAATTAATTAACTTTTATAATTAGGTTCATCTGCCAATGACAATTGACAAACCGATTTTGAACACAAAAAATGCTGGCAGAGTTTTTCCTGCCCTTTCTAACAAAACCACTGATCCATGTTGATTGACACACCCACTAGGACTTGCGGCATGGTCCATCTTCTGATCTTACGGCGTATGAGCTGACCAGTGTCTATGATGTGGTTAAGACAATGGAAATATCAAAATATGTCAGCAGATGCTGACAACGTGCCTCGGTTGAGAAAATAGCCCCAATTTCGTGTTTGACTAACCTCCTTGTTGAATTGGAGGTATCATATCACCAGGTGGGGAGACACATCTAAGATCCTCATTAGTCTTTGTAGCTTGAGATACGTAGGATCCAAACCAACACTTATATATCATGCTGGTCAGTAAGTCTGGTAACTGCTCTACACTCACGGTAACCTGGTAAATATTAAAAATATTTTTGATTGCACAGAATTACACAAACATTTCTTTTACTTCAAAAGATGTGTCTAGCAATCGGATACATTTTATAATATTCATAAACTACCTTTACTACCTTTTTCAGACTGGAGGGGGGGGGATAGTTTCAGCTATAGAACCAGCAAAAAAATAATCATAAACCTTTATGAGCCTTGGTGGCAGTCTTGAAAGGCGGAGAAACAAATTGTAGTTTTGCAACAATAGAATTGTTTTTACAAGTTTTATACAGTGATACTGGTGGATGAGAGATTTTAAAAGGGAAGAACATAAACATAATTATTCAGGACATAAACTTAGCCATCAATGCCTGATACTCAGTAGAAATACCTTTGCAAAGCATAAAATTTAGGAGTGCACCAGCCGCAAAAAAATCATCTAAATAACATTTTGGATGGAGGTCCATTTCTGCTAAGTAATACCAAACTATGCTTAGAAAATATTGTCATAGGAGTATTGTTATATTTTAAAAATATATCATGATTTGTTTCGGGTGGACAGTTGATATGTCTCTCCTCAGTCTTGAAAGTGGACAAAATACCATAGTTTCCGAAGCAAAGCCACAGGAACTAGTTTGTCAACTTCCAATATATTGACTGTCCATCCAAAACAGACCATGTTACTATACCTCATACATATTCATGACCGAGAGTCGAATTCTAATTGGTCCATTCAACATCACGTGCCATTAGCTATATTTGCTGTTTACCAAGCGCGCACGAGAGTATTCACGCACATGGTAAATATGCATAACAAGTAGACTGTCGCCCGGGATAGCCCGGGTGACAGTCTACTTGTCATGGGCTTTATGATCATGGAACGTTCACCGGGTGTTGTCCGCATTAGGGAACATCGCCTCAGCGACATCCAACACATGAAAAACTTATCCTGGATGAAATTTATTTCACAGTCCCCATTTCCCCTTGCTCCTAATATTGTACCAGTAACTGAATATGTATGAGGTATAGTAAAACAATTATAACATGGTTTATTTCAGTTGATCAGTCGATAATAGCTCCCCCTCGGTATTGGAAGTTGACAAACTAGTTCCCTCGGCTTGGCCTCGAGAAATAGTTTGTCAACTTCCAATACCTGGGGAGCTAATATCGACTGTTCACCCTCAAACCACGTTATATTTGTATACTATTTGTTTTACTATATACTTTATACTTCTCGAGTTCGGCAAAAATTGAATATGGCACGTGATGGTGGATGGACCAGTGAGAATTCGGCTTACGATCATGAATATGTATGAGGTATAGTAAAATTTATGACCAAACCCATGATAAAAGTATGCAAACAGTTGCTCTTACATTTTGTTCTGTGACCATGATTGGTAGATTGTCATAAGGAGTCACATTCGTTATCTCAATACACTGTGCAGTATTGTAGGCTAACCATCGGGTAGACACATCAGGCATGTTGCATTCAGAATACAGGGTACATCTAATCAGGTACAAAAATATTTTTTACAGGTGGTCAAAATAGTTTTTATTAATTTGACCTATCTGTTAAAAAATAAAACCTAGCATGGAGTGAATTGTCCATGGGGTAAGAGATAAGTATTTTTTTTTTAAGAAGTCCTTTAAATTGTAATACATGAATAATATCATATTCTGTTCTTATTACAGAAATCACTGACCATGATTCAAACACACATGCTAATTAGACAAGATACAATAGATATAGTTTCCACTTAATATCACAAAGTGTGAAGTCGGCCATCTTTGTGGGAAATCATCGTTGTTTTTTAAATCCACCACATAAATACCACATGCGGCACACACATTTCTAGCTTTGCTGACGAGAAAAAGTAGAATTCTTGACGCCACCCAAAGCATAAACCAAAACTGCCAGTAAAGATGACATCTATAAATCTGTAGACCCTTCTCCAATGACGTCACTATTTGATTGCTTGCCATGCTGGACTACAAGGCCTACTGCATGTCATAGACAGACATTACTAGAACTGTAGGAACAAGTGTTATGAAACACAATAATGGATGGTACCATGCACATGCGTATCGATCATGTGCATAGTACTCCAGCATGACAGACCTCCTGCACTGCTACAGAACTGTGACATCAGTGAGTAGGGTCTATACTTACTGTCTCTGCAAAGTACACAGCCACAGTATGGGTCTCCATCCCTCCCTGCATCCGTACCAATACACGTCTTACACATTGTACACTGACCACAATATTCTTAATTCACATCTTAATCAGACAAGATACAATACTTGCTGTCTCTGCAGAGTACACCAGCCACAGTATGGGTCTCCATCCCTCCCTGCATCCGTACCAATACACGTCTTACATGTTGTATATTGACCACAATTCTCAACATGCATCTTAATCAGACAAGATACAATACTTACTGTCTCTGCAGAGTACACCAGCCACAGTATGGGTCTCCATCCCTCCCTGCATCCGTACCAATACACGTCTTACATGTTGTATATTGACCACAATTCTCAACATGCATCTTAATCAGACAAGATACAATACTTACTGTCTCTGCAGAGTACACCAGCCACAGTATGGGTCTCCATCCCTCCCTCCATCCGTACCAATACACGTCTCACACGTTGTATACTGACCACAATTCTCAACACGCATCTTCAGAAACTACATAGTCCAAATTGAAACAGAGATCAAATAATGATTTAACTAAGAAAGTTGAGCTTCATAAAATATCAATTATTTGAATTATAAAAAATCTATATTCACATCAAGAATAATATGATGATACTGTAAAGTATAACTAAATACGATGTAAAACTGTTTTCAGTTTTTCCTGATGATCTTGTTGTACTTTTTGTTCAGTATGTACATCTCTCTTGTTGTATCATTAATCTTGTTATTGTACCTTTTGTTCAGTGAGTATGTACATCTCTCTTGTTGAATCATTAATCTTGTTATTGTACCTTTTGTTCAGTATGTACATCTCTCCTGTTGAATCATTAATCTTGATATTGTACCTTTTGTTCAGTATGTCATCTCTCTTGTTGTATCATTAATCTTGTTATTGTATCTTTTGTTCAGTGAGTATGTACATCTCTCTTTGTGAATAATTAATCTTGTTATTGTACCTTTTGTTCAGTGAGTATGTACATCTCTCTTGTTGAATCATTAATCTTGTTATTGTACCTTTTGTTCAGCAAGTATGTACATCTCTCTTGTTGTATCATTAATCTTGACATCTTTAAGGACCGATCCAGTAATATCAAGGTTTACTCTTTCATACAGTCTGGCTGAGGTTTGGTTTTGGATGTGAACCTGTAACACAGTAACAAAAGGAAGTATATTATGAAAATATGTTGATGCTCAAGTGTAGTTTAGACCATAACGTTGGTTACAAAAAAGCGACTTTGTTCACACCAAGGCATTTCCTGGCAGGTGAGATACACTGGTCATATGGAAAATTTTAAATTATGTATCATTATTACCAGATAAATTCAAGTTATAAAAACAAGAATGGTGTGTTGACAAACACGAATGCCCCACTGAGAATAATCTTTTTCTTGAGTAACCACTTGGACAACATTTCTCTTGTTCGAGGCTTAATGACCTTGACATTTTACAAGGAGGTTAAAAAACAATAGGCTTCTGGGAGATCTCAAGACCAATTTACATACTACGTTTGGAGTTGATATGCCAAGTCATTCATGAGTTATCACTTGAACCATTGTTCCATTGTGTAAAAGTCCCCACAACAGTGTGTATGCCTACCCACACACACATGTGTGTAAACACCTGCAATCAGGGACCTCCCATTGTCCCTCTTTTTTTTAGTTTAACTTTTTGGCAACAGCTCTCATTGGTTTTGTACACCTTTTCCCAACCGGGGACCCTATTGTCCTCTTTTGTTATAGGTCCCTGGTTTGAATGTGTATACCTACCCACACACACACGTGTGTAAATACCTGCAATCTTGAACCCTCCTTTGATAGCAACTGCGGACCACAAAATTTCCTTTGTGGTAGTAACCATGGACCTATTGTCCATTTTGTTATACGTCCAAGGTTTGAATGTTGATACCAACCCACACAAACATGTGGAAAGACAAAGCAAACACTTTATGCCCCTTCGGCTTGCTTTGCCGGAGGGGCATAATAACAGCTGTACAAGGTTTGAGATTTGCCTCCCCCCTTCTTGATATCAGAAGTATATAAAAAAAATTGTATAGTGCTATCTCCATGAAAGTGTAACATTTTATGTATTACCAAATCAGAATCCCTTGTGGTTTATTACTTGGTATTTTAAATAAAAAGTCACATCCCCTGAAGGTGATCCCTCTGCTGCCGCAGTTACAGCTTAAAGGGCTTATGACTGGCACCCCTGAACAAAGATATTGACAAAATAGGGAAACGCCAACATAGATAGCTCAGTTGGTAGAGTGCCGGCACAATAATCTGGAGGTCCCAGGTTCAAGTCCCACTCAAGTAAGTTGTCCTTTGTTCCAGCCAAAAATATTTAATGTTTTCTTGCAATGAGCCATGTTCAAATTGTGTCTGCAGAAAGTCAAGGCTCTGCGGCTTTTTAGTTAACGTGACATGTGCTTTGGTTTAATCTTAAAATGCAAGTTCTGATTAATAATATTCCTGATTTTGTCAGTTATATTATTGCAATAACTTAATGGGAAAGCATGGTGAGTGGCAATAGCATAGATATATATTTTAATTTACAGGATGAACTCGAACATGAATGGTCACTGGTGATATAAATCTCCTCTTGAAAACTGTTTAGTTTTAAAACTGAAATGAAAGTTGTACCAAGCTTGAATTATGTATGCAGCATTCATTCTGAATAGAATGATCAAAGTGCAAGGGTAAGAATGCTCATAAATTGCAAGCACCTTTAAAACGTCTCCATCAGAGTTAGTTCCAATGATAGCTACAGTGTGGTTCATTTCAGTTGTTGTAATGATGGATGACATCAGAGTATCTGTCAATAAATCATAAATATCAAATTATTAAAAGCAATCTATTCAAATTCTTTGGAATCACACTCTCTACATATCAATTTATGTGAAATATGAAATTAATTTGATAAATTTTTAGTACATAACTTTCAACGATTTTGAGCTAACAAGAAGTCATGTTGCATACTTTTTGGCAGTGACAAAAGTTGTGCAATGTGTGCAATTTTTTCCCAACAGCAAAAAAAGGTATCGAATACCAACAATTCATTCACAAGTTCCTTTGTTTAATTCACCTGATAGTTCCAGCACAGCATTGGCTATTGTTACATCAATGCCCTTAGCATACTTGTATGTATTGATGTCCTCACTAAAAGGATTACACAGGAACTTTTCTGGACCAACCTAGCCAAAAAAAACGTATAGATATTTATCATTAATCCTAAGATTAAACTTGGTTCTTCTTAGTACACATAAAATCAACAAATGGACATTTTGTACATAAGCTTATCACAAAAACATTGCTGTTTTGTTACTAAACATATTTGCGAAATAGCAGCAAAATTTTGGTTAGCTGTATAAGGCATAATTGTTTTAATTATTTGCTTTAGAGACATCAAAAACTGCTTATTTCTTTTGTAAGTATTTTTTAATGCACGTTCCTTAAAGTTTATCGTTTTGTTTGTCTTGAATTTCGTTTTAAAACATTTTAATTAATTGTATTACCTTGAATGTCTCGAGAGCTAAATGCCTGATGGCAACAGTAATTTAATGCACTTTTAAGTTCCTGTCATCAGTTAGTGTCTCTTGCATTGCACTTTTCTTGTTTTGTATTTTGTTTTGTATGATGACAAACAAAATTAATGAAAATAATGACA
Source organism: Pycnopodia helianthoides (assembly GCA_032158295.1). Taxonomy (NCBI): domain Eukaryota; kingdom Metazoa; phylum Echinodermata; class Asteroidea; order Forcipulatida; family Asteriidae; genus Pycnopodia; species Pycnopodia helianthoides. The sequence continues at coordinate 27,408,439 of CM063244.1, forward strand.
AACACTACACTGAACAATCCTGTCTGGTAAAAAGGCAATTACACAAGTTGTAAACTAAATTTAAAATCCTTTTTCTAGACTAACAAATATTTAGAATCTCAACAATCTTAATGTATACCTTCAAAGGAAGGACTTCTCAAGACTTCTGAAGGCATATAATATACCTCATCTTAAATAAGCACATAATTTGGGATTTAATTAAGCTAACCATAGTACTCACTGGTAATGTATTACAGCTGGATCCATCCAAGTACTGCACTGAGTAGCCATCTCCATCTTGAATGCATCCCCTGACTGCTTCCTTGAAGGCATCTAAAATATCACTCATCTTATACACACACAATGCTGACTGATCAATAGGTACATCACTAGTCGCATTTTCATTCTTAGCAAACACAGCATACAACACCATAATCTCAGCATTCAAACCTAATGATACAGCAAGATCCTGACCTGCAGGGCCAAAATGAGCAGCTTGTACTAAACTGTACACACTACCATCTAATCCTTGGCATTGTAGGGTGATTTCTGTGTAAGAGTCAAATGTTGGACTGGTCTGACAGACTCTGTTCATTTTAGAAACAATGACGCTGGAACTAAAATCGTCTTGTTGGGAAGTGATGAAGTATGTGAATCCATCAAATGAGAAACCAGCAACGTATGTAATTGGGAATGAATCCTTAGTATAAGGACCATCGAATGCAGTAAATAAAGAAAACCCTGTTCCTGATGGGGATATCAACAACTTGTCCCCACTAAGGACTCTTCTGCCAACTGGTGGGATACCTCTATACACATCCTCATCAGCATAAGTCACAGCTACATACAACCAGTCTCCTCCATCTGGCACTGGTCCAGTTGGTCCATCAGTTCCTGGTGCAATCAAACCAACAGTGGACAGAGCTCCAAAACCAGCAACATGAAGCACTGGACGAAACAACACATCAGTCAAATCATCTGGATTCCTGAACTGACACTTTCCTTCATTCTCACTTCCACATGTAATCAACCGATTCTGATGATCTAATATCAAGATTTTATTGTAGTTGGTGAAAATATCACATCTATTACTTCCTAGTTCTTGACATGTACTAACATTCTGCAGCAGATTCAATGAACTATCCAGTCTGTATAAGTAGTTGACAGCTCCAACATATACAGCTCCATCAGGGCCAGATAGAGTGAAATGATTGAATTTAGCATTGTGGTTACCAGATGGATCATTGGGAGGTCTAGGAGGATGAGGATTACTGAATGAAGCAATGTGATAAGATGACAGATCTCCTTGCCATTCAGCTAATACAACACTACTTAATAATCCCAGCGGGATCAAACATAAAGCCAACAAGATGGTTATGTGGCTCCTCTGGGCCTCCATATTCAGCTGAAATGAGAATCTTCCTAAACTAGGGTGGAAAAGCTGAATCCTCTGTAGCTCCCTTGCTGTATCGATCAAAAAGAAAAGAAAAAAATATTTAGGCCTAAAAAGAAAGAAAAACATGTGATATGAACAATTCATCGAGTTTAACGAAGTGACAAATGAGTCAAAAATCTAAAGAAATTGCAAATTGCTTAGTTTTTTTTAATTATTGATAAATGCTGTTAACATTTTCACAAGTTTCAGGATCTAATATGTAGTAGTTTTGTAATTATATTATACTGACTAGGTTAACTGATTATTCCATTATTTTCCATTTTTTGTTTTTAAAAAGTGACAAATCAAATTTCACTACTAAAATCCATTTAAAAATAGCGTGGGCATGGTGCCAAAGTAGGAGTGATTTGACTTTGGGGTTTACATGGAGTGAAAAAACACAGTTTATATGAAGTGACAAACCTAAACACAGCACTCGCAGACAATAATGTTCTTTGTCTATACGAAGTGACAAATGTGTTTAGAAATTAATTACTGATCAAAACATCCGAAAGATTGAAACAATACAAACAGTTCTGCTTTATTTTGTCAGTAAACTTTAAAAGAAAAACAAGTAATTGGTGTACGACACAATAGTTTTAATAAATGTTCAGCTTCAAACGAGATTTTCTAAAAACATGTATTTTTTGCTGTTGGGCTTAATTGTTGCATCATCAAAATTTATCATTTTATAATTGCTGCAGTACACACCGCTAAAACATAGGATTCGAACTGCCCCAAGCTACCAGGCAATCTTAGTGGTCTAGTTGGTGAGACATTTACTCTAGAATGGCTAAGGAGTGGGTTAGAATCCCTCTCGAGTAGCATGCCCGTGGATTTTGTTCACAGAACTCAGAAAAGTACTGAGTATACAGTGCTTTACATACATCGGTGTTAGGGTAAAAATTCAGATAATATCATTAAAATGTTGACAAATTCTTTGAGTGTGTTTTGCTCTTGTCCTTCCTTGAAAACAATGTACACACAATTGTGAACATAGTTTGGAATTCAGTTCACTTTTCATTGTGCTATTATATACTTTTCATGTTTAAGTCAATAAGAGCAATTTGTCTTCATATAATCACAGAGCTACAATTCATTATTGTGAAATATAAGGCATGCATTACAAGGTACACAAGAGAAACACCGGAAGCAGATTGGCAACTTAACTTGTAGTCCTAAAGACCTACACAGAATTCCTGTCTAGTTTACACTTGCCTCAGTTGAAGTGTTGACTTAACCCACTCCATACACTTATGCATGCTCCATGCAGTAGTTTTGATCAGATCCGTAACAATGAATGAACGACTCACACAATAGCCATCCGGTAGTAATATATATTCCTTCCTATTCACTCAAAAAGGAACTAAACCTAGGCAAGCCTACTAGAGGAACTACCACTAAATCTGTATCAAAATGCCTTTTGTGAAAGCATAACCCTGCTGCCCTAAAGGACTTGCTGCCTCAAGTTCAATGATCACATTTGATTTGCATGTGGAAACCAAACATGAATAAAGATTCATTCACAGCCATGGCATGGTTATGGCTGTGAATATCTCCTTTATCACAGTTGTGCAGCACCTTATAAACCATTAGAAGGTGTCACATAAATGGGTCTCTTAACTCAAAAAAATAGCTCTGCTTATTTTGTTGAAAAGCAAACTAATGAGCGCTTTGGTATGCCCCTATGGGTGTGATAAAGCGCGATATAAGATCCCATAATTTTTATTATTATGTTATCGTAAAAAAGAGCAACAAAATTAATAAAATATCCAGTGTTAGTTCCTAGTATCTTTTGAAGGTACCATTCACATTGCACTTTCTTTTAACAATTCCCTGCCTTGATTTTTAACATTTTGATCTTCTCATTACTCATCATCATTAGAGCAACAAGCTGCCAAGGTTTCACCTCACTCCTCTAAACAGTGTTATAACATTCATTATGGAGAAGAAATCAACAGTTTTCTGGCATCAACTTTTTTTATTCAACAATTTATTTCTTATTAAAGACAATTGAAAGTTAGAGAAATTATCTGTCCACATTCATAGTGAACTGTTGGACAAAGTGTTGAAAGCATTAAGCCTGCAGTGAAGGACCTGTTTGGTTCCAACACCCTGCAGTACGTTGTCAACACGCTGGCAAGGTTTTATTTCATAGGCTAATACTAATAGGCCTAGAGTTTGTTCTGATTTTTCAACAATTTGTTTATTTAAGTCTTGTTCACATCCAGGTAATGCCTGGGTTAATTTAAGCTTATTTCTTTGCTTATTTAATCAAGTTTATAATTTGGTTTCAACTTGACATTGACAATTGACATACTGATTTTGTACACAAAGGATACTGATAGAGTTTTGTCCTGCACCCCCCCCCCCACCCCACCTCCTAACTAAATCACTTACCCCTGTAGATTGAAACCCCCTCTAGGACATGTGGCACGGTACAGCTTAGGATATGAGCTGACCAGAGTGTGTACGATGTGGTTAAAGGCCCTGTACACTATTGGTAAGATCGAAAAACACAAATGTTTACAGATACATAACTTACATGATTTAAAGTAAGTAATGGTAGAAAAGGTTCCTTAAAATATTTCTGCCTAAACTGCTATTGTTTCTGAGAAATGAGTAAAACAATAGTTTTTATCAAGTGTGATAAAAACTTGATGTTTGAAAAAACAGAAAACACATGAGGTTTCTTTCCAGTAATTTCTCGTGACCTCGATGACCAATTGAGCTCGAACTTTCACAAGTTTGTTTGTTCATGCATAGGTTGAATCACACAAAATTTGAGCCAAAAGTGTACTTAATACCTTTAACAATTCCCTTGCATTGATTTATAACATTGTTGACCTTCTCATTATACTCAACATCATTAGAGCAACAAGCTGTCAAGGTTGCACCTCACTCCGCTAAACAGTGAAAGTGTTATCATATTAATTATGGAAAAGAAATCAACAGTTTTGTGGCATTAACTTTTTCTATTGGACAATTTTTTTAAGGAAAATTGAAAGTGAAAGAAATTATCTGTTCATATTCCTATTGAACTGTGGGCCAAAGCGTTTGGTTCCAACAACCTGTGGTACATTATCAGCACACGTTGATTTTGTTTTGACTTTTATCAACAATTTTTGTATCCAAGTGTTGTTCACATGTCCAGGTATTGCCTGGCTTAATTTAAGCTAATTTTTTTGCTTAATCAATCAAGTTTATAAATTGATTTATCTACCATTGACAATTGACATACCGATTTTGTACACAAAGGATGCTGGAAGAGTTTGGTCCTGCCACCCCCCCTTCCTATATCTGACCCCTGTATATTGACAACCCCCTCCCTCTCTAGGATGTGTGGCATGGTACAGCTTAGGATATCATGGCATATGAGCTGACCAATGAGTACGATGTGGTAAGACAAGGGGAATATTCATACATGTCAGCATGTGCTTACAACGGTCCCCACTGTATGATAGACCCAGTAACTGGGGCGCTGTATTCCTTTTTCGAAATTTTGACATTATC
>CM063244.1:27413465-27440542 GCA_032158295.1 Pycnopodia helianthoides
TAACCCCATACTGCCAGACACTGTTAGCGTGCTGGAAGTAGAGGGTGGTGGGAAGGTGTATTTGGGAGGCACGGCACACTTCAGTGAGAATAGCCAAGAAGATGTTGCTGAGGTAATGGCCTTGTCTACATTTACAAAAATTTATTCATATTTTGTATTAGAGGTACATGTATTATACAGGATTGGTAAGGTTAAATAACATTGTTTAACAGCTTACTGATTATGAAGTTCATACTACATGTACATGCGGAACCTTTTTTTCTGGTGAAATGTTTCCCTCTGAAATAAAGTCATATGAATAGGTTGCAATATGACGTAAATTGGCCATCTTTACGGGCAATTTGGAACACACAGTCATGCGTTTCGCGTAAGAACACCGTGCAGCACGTGCACAAAACTCATTCCAGGATTGGTAAGCCAGAACATTGCAGCTGCGTTAATACTTGGAGCTCTTGACACGCCTGCAAGCCAAAATGCAATTTGCCTGTCTATTGGAAACTTTCTATTCAAGAAAACTGTATCTAAAAAAACCTTTAAAAAACGCATTTTGATCAGCTGAATTCGGTTGTTACAACAAAAATTAAGGACAATGTGTTTACATTCTGAAAATTGTGCATGGTGTTTTACTACTTTCTCCTGACTCACAGAAGGGATTAAGCCCAAATTTGCATACTGTAGGTAAAAGTATTTGTTATTTCATGTACATGTGTATGGTTGATCACGCAAAACATGAACACTGTCTGGGACCATTTTATCAGCTCTACCAATCCTGTATAATACTTTATTAAACTCACAAGTGACAATTCATGCATCTGACTCTAGATATTAGACAGAGATACAAATATTGGATGCAAACACTGGATGAGTGAATTGTCAAATCTGGACTTAGATTCCATTTCATGAGGCAAAGCCAAGTGTCATGGAAAAGCCAGGGAGGATGGGGGTGGGGGTTTAGGGGGCCACAGCATACACGCCACATTTTTCCAGATTCTATGATTGTGATAACAAATTTATCTTCAAGTAAGCTTGACGCGCAGCTTAAAATAGCGCAATACGCAGAATTTGAACAGCGCGATAGAACAGGGTGTGATATGGACTGTGCAAGTTAGGTTAAAATCAAACTCTTGTTGCTATGGATTGGTTTGCTTGAAGATAATAGATTGAACATGATACTGTTGCCTTGAATACAGTTTTAGAAGAATGATTTCTACATACATGTATCATGTACTAATTAGGGAAAGCGTTGATAGTGTAAAAGACGATCCCAGTTTGCTCAAACTACTGCTTTAAATGATCTATTAGGGGCCTAGCTAAGATCTGGGTCAATTTACATGGTGCTGTTTCCCACAAAATTCTGCGCTTATGGTCCTTTTTATAAAGCATGGATTCTAATCTAAGGGTCTTACTACTTATCGCACACATCTCCATAGTCCACGACAACATCACCCCTTCGAAGACGATTAGAGATCTTGGAGTCACCCTCGATCACCAATTAACCCTAAAACAACACATCAAGAGCACATGTCGTTCGGCTGCCTTTGGAATCCACAAGATTGGAAAGCTGAGACGCTATTTAGACCAAAGTACCACTGAACGTCTGGTTCATGCATTCACTACTTCTCACCTTGACTACTGTAACAGTCTTTACATCAACCTTCCTCAATCCCACATTGCTCCCCTCCAACAAATACAGAACTCAGCAGCCCGTCTAGTTTCTCGCACAAAGAAATCAGATCATATCACCCCCGCTTGTGCTCCTTACACTGGCTCCCTATATCTCAAAGGATCCAATTTAAAGTTCTTACTCTTGCTTACGAAGCTAAATATGGCCTAGCTCCTAAATATATCTCAGAATTACTTATTCCCAAAAAGCAACAATTGTCTCGTGTTCTTCGATCATCGTCTACCGCACACCTAGAATTCAACACTGGTCATATCCCCCGCACTCGCTACGGAAAACGCGCCTTCTCAACTGCCGCACCAACTCGTTAGCGAAAATCTAAACTGGAACAACCTTCCCGTCCACATCCGTTCCTCCACTACACTGGACTCATTTAAGACTGAACTCAAAACCCACTTATTTAGATCAATCTAAGCATGTTTACAGTTTAAGCTCTATACCATCTCACCCATCAGCGCTTAGAAACCCTGTATTAGGCGCTTTATAAATGCAAGTATAAAATTGGACCCAGACTCCTAAAAGAGAGTTTAACCAGAATGTACGTGTGTGTATTTTTGGTTGTGTAGCGGTAATACAACCAGCTTCAAACGAGTCATTGACGAATCACTCATAATTGTGGCTAGACTCTTTTTTTTTATTTTAAGTTTCTAAGGATGAGTGGGATGTAGAACTTAGCAGATTAAGAGCTACATGTACATGTATGTAGTCACGTACTGTACATACATGTAGGGGGGCCTTGGGCAGACAGGAATTTGAACCCAGTGTGGGCAAGTTTATTGTAATTTGGTATGACGAACACAAACATAAATGTGACACGCCTAATGTTGTAAATAAATCATTCTGAGTAATGAAACCAAGCAACTCCATGAAGCACTGTACAGAGGCCTTCACATTTATAGAGAAGATGTGGCGTGTTGTGGCTAAACAGTCAAGCGCATCGGACTCAGCTCTGGTGTTCTGAACAGCAGAGTGTGGGTTAATTCAAGTACCGGTCTTGACACTTGCGTCTGAGCAAAATACTTAACCTTTATTGATTTGTCCTTTGGATGGGACGTAAAGCCGTATGTTCTGTGTGTTGTGTAAGGCACTTAAAAGAACCCAGTACACTTTCCGCTAAGAGAAAGGGTTTGCCTCGGTGTTTCTGGCATGGTTGGCAATTCCATGTGAACAACTGACCTTGCCCGTGTGACCCCTGAGAAGGGGTTTTGGTGCAGTATCTATCAAGAGAAGACAAGATTAAGAAATGTCAGACAGGACTGAAAACCCCATCCAAGTCTAAGTCTCTTGGATGAGGCTATTAGATTCGAATTGGGGTCCAAAAAGGTGAAAGGCAAGGCAAGCCCTAACCGCCATTAGGTGTTTTGAGGCATCCAGCTGTTCTGCATCAAAATGCAACACAGTTGAAATGAAAACCCTTCTAACTGTAGCAAAATGCTGTATTGTAAAGTGAACTGGTTTACGCCAGCCTTGGCCCTATAGGTGTTTACCCTGCTAAATGTACTAATATGTTTTGAAGTTTGCTTGGGACCCTGATTGCACAAGAACATTGTAAGTGGGCATGTGAAACACTGCTAAATGCTGCCCATTGCAACAGAAATTTTAATTGACTGCTATTCTAACTGCAAAAAACTACAACAATTTTTACCATACATTTGGTGCATTTTGTTTCATCAATTTTTGCCAGGGATAGGGCTAAGACAACCTGATCCCAACAACATGTAGAGTTGTTCAATTGTTCTTTCCTAAGCCACAGAGTTATTCTCTGGGCCCTCTGGTTTTAGAAAAATCAAACACTTTTGATCTCTGGCTGTGCTCCGCGTCATCAGTGGGCCCATGTTGCAGGCTGCCAAAGGGGTCTTTACATGCCTGCAGCTCGACCAAATTGTAGGGCGCATCCTCCCCAATTCATTTTCTCAGCTGTGAGTAAGGGTTACTAAGGATGATTAGCCTCCCAAATTATTATTAAATTATTATTAATATGTGCTGGAGGTTTAAATGTGTATCATGGAACAGTGGTATTGTTGTTTAAAGTAACATCGTTTTCTTTGAACTTGTGTTACAGCTCTAGTACAACCGAATGTCCTTTTTGAATTTGTGCAGATAATACAAGCTGTCCAACCTGATGTTGTTATGGGGGAGCTGTAAAGGACGTCTTAGTATCTTACAACTTAATGAGGAGACATTACTTGAAGAGGCTAAGGATTTGAACATAGAGAAGCTTCGGATTTCCATCAAGCAGGTAATGAGAAGACTTGAGGTCATAGTAGGAGCAAGTAATGAGAAGACTTGAGGTCATAGTAGGAGCAAGTAATGAGAAGACTTGAGGTCATAGTAGGAGCAAGTAATGAGAAGACTTGAGGTCACAGGCAATCAAACGATCAAATATGTAGGAGCAGATTATATGAGATGAAGTATGTGAATAATTTTGTGAAGAAATTAGAATGCAATGTAAATATATAATTTATCATTGTACATAATATTCGTGTGTGTGAGGTATTTTTAATAGAAAATATGATACATGTAAATGTCAGAATATTAGGCTCAAAAAAAGGTTCTGTTTCCGATTGCATGTCATTTAAAAATAGGGTCGGTAGGTCGGAAAGTTTTTTTATTCTGTTTTTTTTATTATTCTGATACGATTGACGATACGTCCACGATCGTTCATGTGTTGAGCACAATCAACGGATTTGCACAGCGAATTAGGCAAAATTGCGCGCAAACTGTAGTTTGCGCTCTGCAGATTTGGCAGTTAATTTGCCCGACCTTGCAAAATGTGCGCAATCTTAAATTTGCGCCCTTTAGATTGGCAGTTCAAGCGGCCGATCGGGCAAAAATGTGCGCAATCTGCAGGTTGCGCAAATCCTTGGAATGTGCTTCACACAGCACCGTGTACACACGTGCGAGATGCGCATTGCATTGTGGGTATTTTTCGCTTGTTGTCGAGTCAGTGGACATCGCAGGCTCAAATCACAGAGATACTGTAAGTTTTTCTTGATATGTTCTGGTTTTTATTTCAATGTTTCCTAAAACATGTTAAGTGTCATTTCAGGTAAATACTTAACATATGTGTCCACGGTCAATTTTTTTTATTTTAAATACTTTGTGGGTGGAAGATACAAGTAAAACAAATCAACATTTCAAATCCATATGTAGCCCGTTGTCATGGTAACAGCTCATTTTGTGTTTTGGGCATTTCAGGCCGATTTGGGGGTCTGAAAGCTGTTTTTTGCTCATATTTGTAACTCCACCCTACCAAAATGCAAAGTTATTTCATAAAACCTTTTATATCATCACAAAGTATCATCCTTGGCTTTACTTTATAAAAAATATTATTGCTCTAACTTTCACCCTTTTGCTCTTTTTGCATCATGCATTAGAGCATGTTTTTAGAAATTGCAAAATCAACATTTTTACCCTATTTTTCGCCCTCAAAATGTCAATTTGCCAGGGGTCTCAGATAATTTTCCTTTCTGTCGTAGGAAACCACAATTCTGAACCCAGCATGCATGGAATTCCGGACATAAGGAACATTTTAGCTAAGCTTCAGCTTCCCTCATCAGGTTTTAATATAAAAATATTTTCTTAGAAAACTGTTTGCAATGGAATGGGATCTAAATACTCTGGACTCTGTCGCGTTGTACATGTATCAGGCCTTCCGCTTAAGCTTTTTGTAAAGTAGCCCACCAGACCAGTAAACTGTGCATTTTACTTGCCCCAAGGAAGTTTCAGTAGCCCAGATTTTAAACAGGAATTGCCTGTGTTAATGTTAACAATCACAACCAGTTTAATGATCAAATGCAGTTATATTCAAACACTCAATAACGATCTGAAAAAGAAGAAATAAGCATTTTAAACAAGTAGGTTGCTCAGTTTTTAGAAACCCACAGGGCAAGTTGAGAAGTGGTGTTTACTAGCCCATAGCATTTTTTACTAGACAATGTAACAGTACGCCGGGCTAGTGTTAAGGGCAATGTATGCAACGGAGAGTACAGCTTGGGCTACCGTTGTTGGTACTTGGTAGGATGCCAGTCTCCGTTGCACTGCACCAATCACATCCAGGGTGTGAAGCTTCTCGGTAAAATTTCTGTATCTGACTGCCACTTTTTTACCCATTATGAAATGAAATAGTATTGATGACTGAGTAAAAAAGTAAAAGTCGGATACAAACAATTTTCCAGAAAATAAACTGCAGATCCATGCTTCCGTTTTAAACATATTTTTGTGTGGGCACGTGTTCTCAAGCCCCATAAATAGGGCCAATCCACTTTGTATCCTTGGCCCTTTGACCAATTCAGTCCTTTCTCTTTGCCCCGATGTTGTATTGGGGGGTTTGTTCTTGATCATAAAATTTACCATTCGAATGGTACTGTACTTGTATGTAGCCAATCTGCCAAAATTTATTGTTAAAATGTCTCACATTTAAAAAGCTCAGTACCCAATGATAAAGTTAACAATTTAATTCCGGTCATAAGGAATATGTGAAGAGAGCTTCAGCTTCCTCCATCAGTTTAACTTTAAACCCCAATATTTTGTTATAAACAGGACCTTTATACCATGGACTCTGTACTTACATGTAGATGTAAAAGTCTCACAGCTTTTTTACAATAAATAGAAAATTATCCATTGACTCCTAAACTTCTATCCTCTGCTCAATTTGAAATAGGGAGTCTCAAGGCCCACCGAGTTATTCTCCCTTCAAATATAAACACCCCTACACCTGTGGAGCATCAATCTTTTTATTTTAGCCCTCCAATCTGAGAGGTAAATAGTATAGAATATTTTGAGAGCCTACAAAATATTAATTACGGCCATCGCTCTTTTTTCTCCCTATTTAGTGGGTTGTACCCTTAGTGCAAGGAAACAAACTAGCGCCATCTTCAATTTAAAAGACAAGGTATTTTCCTTTATTATTTTTCAAGCTGAAACTGTTGTTTCTCTTTGTATACCTATAGCATATTGTTGTATCTGTTATCATGGTTATATTTGAATGTGTAGGTTGACTGTATGTAAAACAAGGTTAGGTAAGGTAGAGGTTGGTAGAAGAAGAAAAATATGACGTACCTGTTAATATTTTGTATCAAAGCATGACATGGCAGTCTGTATTTTCCCATTACCGATGTCACTGTATAGGATGTGTTCTATCATAAAGACAATATCAATACTGTTGACCAGAGATTGATTGCAAAACTCAGTTGCTACTCAAAATCATCATTTGCTAACTCAATGTTAGCATTCAGTGTGCACAAAACAAGTTCAGTCTAAATATTCTGCTGATGCAAGAATTGCTGGACGAAATCGTTCCTTATTGACTCAAGCTCTTATAAATATCCTGAGGAATTACATGGATTTATGTTTACATTTTATACTAGGGTTCTAATTGGCTCTTCACATGTTGGGGGAAAATGGGTACAAATAATCAAATCATTGTAAATTAAGTCATAATTTATTCTGATAGACCTAAAGGTTCATTTTCTTCTTGATAATCTAGTTAGCTGGTTAGTTTGGTTCACTTTGATCTGTGATCTCTGGAATTATTGCAGAGTGATACTCCAGATCTCATACTGGTATCAAGTCTGAATTTGACCTCCAGACTCAGAGTGCTCATTACACATTGGTACATATGTATGAGAGTGAATCAAAACTAGTGTTTAAACACAAGATACACAAGATGTTTAAACAACGTTCTTACATTTACCGATAAAAACTTGTTTTCAGTTTTTTAGCTTCCAGGGTAAATTGAGTTTTGTCTAATTTTTTCTAGATCATTTGTGAACATGGTAAAATCATACATCTAGGCAGCTCTATGCTGTATAGATGTAGGTTCCAAGAAGTCTTGATTTCTGAGGAGCTGTGTGCGTGCACCGACAAAGCTGTCTTTCATGGCTGCTTTACTGGGCTCTAGTGATGAACACGTGTTGTCCATGGCTTATTAGCACTACGCACCGCACCACACAATGTTCCACATGAACGACAGCGACAGATGTAGATGTAGGTACGAGAGCAGGGCAACATCAGACCTCGAATTACAAGGCGGCCATGACGGCCAGTGCCGTCCATGCCCTTGTAACTGGTCGTGGTGCCCCTCAAAATAATACCCTTTTCACGGCTTTTCACTTTTCCCTGTTGGCCGCCGTGCCATTGGCTGTCGTGCCCTTTTAATGAAAGTTCAATATTGACTTGTTTTAGTTTTCAGCCGACGATGTATCTTGTGCTTGTGCCCTCCAAAATGTTGAATACTCAAAGGCCAAAGTGGCCTTGCCCTAAACAAATTGTAACTTCAGGCCTGCACCGTATGCATTGACGTAGAGGGGTAGCCCTGTGAATCCAAATCATGATTGGTTTAAAGGGACACACTGGCTTTGCTGGGCTATTTGGGTTACAAAATACACAATGTAGACTAAAACATGATTACAAAGGTCTTCCTAGAATGGAGAAGAATGGTTCATTAAAAAAACCATCAAATTTTGGCGTTTTCGAGCATTTTTCAAAAAACAAATGTCACATGACTTTTCGGAATCAAAATGTGGTTCCGAAGTTAATTTTACTTCCAGTCGTACAAAACTAAATTACTGAACCGAATTTAAGTCTTTTTTTACAATTATTCATGAGTATTTGACTAAAAAGACTATGTATTCAGTTTATGGATACAAATTGTAAATAATGATGAAAAAATTGAACGTAAGATTCGCATTCAGTGAGTCCGTGCAACGGAAGCTTTTGACGCATCAGCGTGGGGAGGTAGCGGGTAAATCTTGGGGCATGTCCCGTATGCGCCCGTACAGCCGGTGTCGTGTCTCGTGTGGCCAGAGAGACATACCACGGGGGCATGTGGAGGGGTAGGGATCCAGACCATTAATTACATTTTGTTTTACAAGGGTTTTAGTCTGTAGCCCTAGCTATTAACCCACTAACTATTGTCACGTTACGTGATGCCTACGCTACACATGCGGCGGGACAAAGACGAATAGCTGCACGAAGTCCACATAATACATGTTGGTGTGGAACGGACTGTGTTTATGTCCATTTTTTTTATTACACGTGAATTTGTGCTTGATGGATATGAAGACTGGATCCTCATGCCTCGCCATTGTCATAATTAATACATAAACAGTTGCAACGGCTGGAAAAGCATATAGGCTGACCTTTGACCCCGTTTTGTTTTTTCACATTTTTCGTTAATTACGTGACTTTTTGATGATTATTTTTTACAACCATCTAAAAATTATTGTCTGTGATTCTACATCACTCAATTAGGTAAATAGTTAGCCGGTGTGTCCCTTCAATGTCACAACGGATTCAATGTATCACATGCAGCAGATAAAAGTAATGCTTTGTGTATTCACAAGGCTCTGAAAACTCTCGCAGTGATTTCAGATTGTTTTTCTTTACAGTTAGGCCCCCAGTTAGGCGTTGATGTCAAGCCCTCTGAGGGGCACCACGACCAGTTACAAGGGCATGGACGGCACTGGCCGTCATGGCCGCCTTGTAATTCGAGGCCTGATGTTGCCCTGCTCTCGTACCTATATCTGTTGGTAGTGCTCATGTCACGTACACTAGCAATACTACCACTAGTTGTTACCCTGGGAAAGAGTTTGTGGACGTGTTCAGGCATTGCGGGTCGCACTAAAAGCCGACAACTGACGATGCTTGACAACAACTGCTGACAAAAAATTTTAAAACATCATTTTAAGCTTGGGCGATACCTCGATATTATCGAATATCGCGATACTAGTTCTGAAATGATTACGATATTGGGTCAATTTTTTTTTAATCGTGATATCGGTAAATCGCAAAATCATTAAGTATCGCGATGTATTTCCTAGCCGAGAAGATTTTGCAACAATAAATCTCCTAGTCGAGCAATTTGCTGCAACAAAGAGCTGCAAGTCACAGACCGCAACCGCAAGATTGCCCAACAGATCCGATCAGACGGGGTTTAGTCTTTGAAAAAACAAACATCAAAGCCTTAGCGATCAGGCGGTCTCACACAGACGGGTGTTATCACGTGCGTTATCACGTAAGTGTTGCATACGTGCGAGTAGCGTGATTAATTAGTTATGCACACATATAGAACAGTCTGTCATGCGCAGTTAACACATTAAATATGTGTAAGTAATAGGCCCAGGTTTTCATACCATAGGTTTAGAGTAAAACCCGAAGAATACTTGATTGGAACAACAGAAGAAATTAGAAGTCATTCATAGCCACAACTCACACCGTGAGATTTGTAGAAGAATGACGCCATCAAAAATTAATTGCGATAATATCGAATATTGCGATATATTCTCGACGATATATCGTGTGTGAAAAAAGGGATATCGCCCAAGCTTACATACATTTGAACATAAGTGAACCATGAAATGTATGTAAAAGAGTCACCTCTAATCTGTTGTATTTTTAACTGTAAAAAAGGTTTATTTTACCCCCAATTAGTAACAACTAGTAGTGTCGGCCATGTTGTCTTTCAACCGTACGTGGACGATACCATTATACTGCAGGGGTAAGAAACAAAATAAGAAAAAAGCAAAAAGCAGTAAATACAAAAAAGAGATGTCGCCAGGCATTGTCAGTTGTTGGCTTCTAGTGCGACCTAGCATTGCAGATGGATCACAGCTTGCCCCTGGAATCATTAGAGCATGAGAGGGGCGAGGTGACGCTGTGCGCTAATCCACAATAAATGTAGCCAATGCCCTTTGTTTAGGACAATTTATACCATTGTCTTTGATTGATGAAAAATAATAACTATGACTATTAGGGCTTATGCTAAATTAGAGTTTAGCAGGGAGTTGTTTTTTTGTTTCTCAGTTCTCTCATATGTCAATGTTATTTTCAAATGATTTATACAGAACTTTTGTGTGGTCAGAGTTTGTTAATTTGATTTCGGTCCCAGTCGGCCAAAGCTACAACACTGCATGTCTTCACCCTGAGTGCTATTTTGTCATTTTTTGTATGTCAAGATCATTTCAAATCATTGCCTGCATCTTTAATAGTAAAGTTCAACTCAAATACCTCATATTGCTTTAGGAACAAGACCAGATGATAATTTATACAGACATGACTCTGCTGTTTCTATGACTGTTTATGACTACAGTGTAAGTCATAATTTTTTTAAGACACCTATTCAATAATTTAAAAAAATTAACACTGTAATAAGTGTTGCTTTGCTTTTTCAATTCATGTTGAGGGGCCCTGTTAGGTAGAGATGACATACGGTACTGGATACATACTTTGCAGTCTTTCTGATTATGATTATAGAGTCTTTGAATTGAAATAAATACCTGTATGTACTGCAATATGCATTATTAATGCCCACAGATACAAACATAATTGTTGACACAAAAACACAGATTGAAAACTATGCAAAGTAAAAGTAACACATTGGCCACAAGAAAGCATTTTAATATTGCCTGAGATACGTAAGTTAATGAAGCACAGATTCTAGTTTTCAGTTGATGGTACATGGTATTGGTACATGTAGGCTTGTAAACTGTACACTGTACACTGTACAATGGTATCAATGAATGAATGCAAGTTAAAACAGAAACCTGCAGTCATTAGCCATGCCCAATCATACATTTTGACAATATTCACTTCCTTTTTTTAACTCTTCTTACTTTACTCTGATCTTTTTTTATTTCATGTCCCCCTCCTCATGTCCCCCAGTATCTTGGAAGCCCATAACCATGGTAACAAGAGACCCATAAGATCCTAGTCAGTCTCAGACTCCCAGGGCAGATGCTGAAGACTCTACCAGTGAAGTTCTGAAGACACTACAGGGAGAGTTGGAGATGTACAACAAACAGGAAGCTCACAATGACACATGAATGAGAAGTAAGCAATATTCTTGATTCACTGGGAACATTTATTTCTTGTTAAAATCTCTTGTTGTGTCAGGTTTAAAGATCTTCATGAATAGACAGTTCAATAATAAGAGGTTCTTCTTAAGTATAAAAAAAACAGGTTATATCGTTATAAGCTGTTTCCCATTATACTAGTTTGGACTAGGATTTCAAAAATGTTTGCATCATTTTTTACAATACTTGGATCAAATTTGTTGTTGTTGAGAATATCAAAGTATAGACAACAAATTTTCATGAGTTTGCAGTAGGATATACTTTTCTCTTTTGAGAACAATAAATGAAAGCCCTCATTTTTCACTGTGACTGGGCTGTAAGCCATGCTGATAATCAGCCATGGCATGCTGGAATATGGCTCTAAATTTGACGCGAAACTTGTTGAGCTTTGAATAGTTTATTCTCACTATAGACAGTGGGCTGGCTGGATACTCCTGCATTGAACCTGTCCCTGGTCCAGGCTGGACAATTAATGTATTGCTATGGACTATTTGGTACACTTTACTCCTTTAGTGATGATACATCCAATGTACTTGCCATCAGGACTGTAATGGTGGATGTCACCCGATTTTGTATCGGTATTCCTTACAACAGAAATATAGATGCTCCCATTCTTGTCCACAACACACACCAATGAGCCTCCCATACCTCCCAGACTGACTTATACCTACTGAGAATATCACTTTACCAGTGTAGTCTATTGATTCTAACTTACTGCTAGCCTGGTTGGTGTAGATGAGTCGCTGATTGTAGGTAGTCAAGTAACCACCAATCCCTGGAGCTGGCAGTGTTCTGATGAGGGATCCATCTGGGTAGTATCTAGGGATCTCTGCCTCGTTACGATAACCCAATGCTATCAGATTGTTGTCATCTACTGCAATACATGATGGGTTACTGCCTGGATTGATGAAGGAGCTGATAATTCCTGTTGAAGATCTTGACTGTTTCATCATCTAGAACAATGAGCTCATCATTCTTGTTCACAGTCACTCTGCTTGGTCTAGTAAGACCTTTGATTGATAGTTCTTGTGGGATGACAGTGGATTGAGGATTGCTCTCTGCTGCAGTGTTGTGACCAGAGGTTTTTTAGAACCGGTTAATTTTCACAGACGTGTGTAGCGAGGAGCGAGCAAAACAAGGGACTGAGCGCTTGCGTGAGGCATTTATCAGGGGTCCAAAGGGGGCGGCGCCCCCTGAGGGCACCGCCCCCTTGTCTGAAAATTGTACATTTTACACCAAAAAGTACATATGTTATATGGGTTCTACTTCTAGACACTAAAAACCTAAAAGACCTTTACTTCCGGTCGTACCGGAAGGTCAAAGTTTGCCTCTGTGTAATTCTTTACAAAAACACTTTCCTTGTAAAAACATTAACTTCTGTATATCAGATCAACTTCAAAATAACACCATGTTAGGACCGTCCCAGATAGCATGCGAACATTGAATCAACGTTGATATTTGGTTAGTGTGGTTGATTTTTGGTAAGTATGGATTATTGTTCATTTGCTAACGTTAATTTAACGTTAATCTAATCTTACGAACAACGTTAAGTCAACGTTTGTTTTAGGTTTTCATGGTTGGTTTGTTTTTGGTTGAAAATTAACGTTTAATCAACGTTTGTTACAGGTTGTCATGGTTGGTTCGTTTTTGGTTGGTAAAATAATGTTTAATCAACGTTTGTTTTTTGTTGTCATGGTTGGTTCATCTTCGGCTGGTAAAATAACGTTTAATCAACGTTTGTTTTAGGTTTCAATTGTTTGCCCATTTTTGGTTGATAAAATAACGTTTTATCAGCGTCTGTTCTTGGTTTGGATTGTTTGCCAATTTTTGGTTGATGAAATCACAGTTAATTCAACGTTTGTTTTAGGTGTTCATGATTGTTCTGTTTTTGGTTGATAAAATAACGGTAAATCAATGTCTGTTGCAGTTTTTCAGTGTCGAAAAAACACAAGGTTATATGAACGTATGCACTAGGTAGGCTACGGTTGGCCATTTTTTAGTAGATCACTTTATCTTTGATTTTAATTTGATAACTTTTTTTAAGAAAACAGTCAAAACCATTGTAATTCTTGAAGACTTTGTTTTGTTATGTACTTAAAACCTTAGGGGATTTCCTCGAGTACATGTCGTTTACATGTACGTCTGAAGACCCTCATTGAATTTTTTTAAGGCAGGGTGTACATTTGGGAATTGCTCTAAAAACTTACTTAGTAAAGAGCATTGTGGAGCTATTGATATCATCATTGTCAGAAACTATACCCCCTTTAAAGTAATGTAGTTTTGGAGAGCGTGGTAATTTTTCACCAAAGAAAACTTTATATAAGAAAAGTTTCAGTCAGGCATGAAACTTCTCGGACATCTGAAAGCACACAATTCTATGCATCGTCAATAATACACATGGTTTTTGCAATGGTCAGAGAGTTAATTACTGGGCATTGCTAAGCATGAGGTGGAAGAAGTTCAGATAAGGCAAACATTTTACTATAGAAGTGTGCCAACTTGGGTGTATATTACAAAAGCTAATTGGCTATCTTGTTGAAGCCTAAATCGTCTCGACTCAGGCGCCCAAAAAGGGATCAGAGTTTTTTTAATTGAAGATCCACGTCATGATTTGAGGGTTCTCATGAAAATACTGTGACAGTTTGTTGCTGTTTTCTCAACAAGTAGACAATGTATTCAGCTGAAACTTTCACAAGTGACTTTTATTTTATCTTTATTGATTTAGACTAGCATTACGTCGAAAAAATCACTCTATGAACCTACTTTGAAATAACTTTAACTCTTTGTTAAAATAACGTTGAGTCAACGTTGCTTTAGGTTGACATCAATATGCAAATTTATAGTCGGGTAATATTAGCAGTCCAAACTCAAATTTAATAAATAACAATTTGGTGTTATGAAGATATTTAACGGTAGTTTGTTCACCCTTTTTCCAAATCCTTGAAGAATCCTTGTAAACTGCGCCAATAAAGTATCTAAACACTTACAAATGGTCAGATATATCGGAACCTCAAATAGTATGCAGAACATTAATTAATGAATCCGATGCACAGTTATCTTCTGCATATTTTGATACCTCTTTTGTTGCGCTGCGAATTTCAAAAGTTGCAAAAGCCCCTATTCAAGCAAGACGTATCCTTGCCGTTCAGGACAGTGATGGAGGACACACTAAGTATTGAGGACCATCTTCAGGATATCAGCAGTTACAGTTTATAAGTTTATAAGCACATTTTTTGAAGTTTTTGTTAATGGTGTTATAGTCAAGCAAAGGTCTGGTTTAAAAAAATAAGACAAGTGACGTCATAAAAGTTTAGAGCGCCCTCTAGCGGCAGCTTAAAAACAGTTAAAAATACACTTTTACTAGATGTTTGTTGCGAAGTTTAGGATAATTGTTTCAAAATTGGTATTCATTAACCTTCATGCAGACAACATATGTGTGAAGTTTTAGATTGATGACGTCATCATGTGTCACGTGGTATTGCCTTAAAGATTTACTTTTTGAAGCCGTGTATCTACAAAACCGCAAGTTTGACTGAGTTGAAACTTGGCATGTTGATAGACAGTGATATTGACCACGTAAATCTAAAGAAACAACATGATGACGTTATTCCTTTTTTTTTTTACAAATATTTGAAATTTTGAATATTTGAAAAGTACAGCTCATTCGAAATGACTACCGCCATGACCGCTTTTCCTCGACTATAACCGCCATTTTGTTGATCGTGGAAAGTTGTTGAGCAATCACGCCTGGTAACCAAACTAAGTGGTACCAATTAGCATACGTGGCGAGGGGCTGCCGGACTGGCGCACACCATACTCTCTATGGTCAAATTTTCAAGATTTGGGTCAACAAATTTTTTGTGATTTTATGGTTTCAATTGAAACAGTATGGACTGCTGATGACATTTTATTGGTGCAGACTCAGTTTATTTGCCATAGTTTGAGATAGACCATGTCGACTGATAATTTAGAGAGTCTAGAAATTTGGCCCAAAATCAAAAAATGCCACCATGCCAGCATGGTCGAATTCTCAATATTTGGGTCAAAAAAATTTCTATGATTTTATGGTTTCAATTGATACAGTACGGACTACTGACGCCGTTTTATTGGTGCAGACTCGGTAATCTAGCCATAGTTTGAGATATACTGATAATTTTGTGAGTTTATATCTGGATATAGAAATCAACACATTGACCATGCCAGCATGGTCAAATTTTCACAATTTTGGTCAACAAAATTTCTGTGATTTTATGGTTTCAGATGGAGCAGAACGGACTGCCGATGACTTTTTATTGGTGCAGACTCGGTAATCTAGCCATAATTTGAGATATACTGATAATTTTATGAGTTTATATTTGGGTATAAAAATCAACGAAATCGACCATGCCGGCATGGTCAAATATTCAAGATTTTGGTAAATTTTTTTTGGTTGATTTTATGGTTTCAATTGATACAGTACGGACTACTGATGACATTTTATTAGTGCAGACTTGGTAATCGTACCCAAGTCAACTCGTCCCGTCTGACGTACATTGTATGCCGAAGCGGAGAAGTTCCGTGCGGTCTGATTTTATAAACGATACAAAATGATGTTCTACTCACTTTTATTAATATCTCTTCTTACGAATTTCGTTTTTAATAATGTTTGATGTTCATCTCGTTTCTGCTTTAAAATTCCGTGCGGCATGAATTTTTAAATGATACGAAATGATGTTCTAATCTCCTTTCAAGTTAAGAATTTTGTTTTTAATAATGTTTGATGTTCATCTCTTTTCTGCTTAAAAACAGACTGGATTAAAGACATTAAAGACATCAAAAGGGTTGATTTATTTTAAATGTTTTACCGTAATATTATTCTTCCACAGTTTTATTTAGTTCAGCCTGTGGTTGCCAATACATTTCTATTGTAATAAACCATTTTCAATAAAAAAACAATATGATGTATAAAACGCAAACGTTCATGTTTCCCTGGTGTTTTTTTCCTTAAAGGGTTCCCAAAAGAAAAATGAAAGGCCTCATTTCCAGGGAATGGAAGGCATCCCTTTTCCCCCAAAGTTTCCATATAGTTCTCATGTTCAGCCTGTTCAAAATAAAAATGTAATCTATTTATAAAGCAAACATAAACACAGACTGGATGGAAATTTGCCAGTAAAACGTAACATTAACCAAATTAAAAAGGGTTTTTGTCCTCTGAATTTCCCTGCATAATGGTTCTTTGTGAATTTGGGGGGAAGCATCCCTTTTGTGCTTGGGTTAACAAGCACAATCTTTCTACCCGTCAATCCTCAGCCCGGCAATCAAAGAGTAGGCTACGCCACCACTGAGCTCATGACTGCTCTATTTGAACGAAGCCGCCCACCACGCGATACAAGTTGATGCAATTTTTGTGTCGGAGCTTAAAACGGAAAGGGTATCAATGCTGGTTCATTAAGAGTCTTTTGTGATATACTGGAAATATGATTGGCTGCAGGAAAAACCAAACAGAAACCTCCAAATTCCTATAAAAAGGCATGATAGAACAACAATTAGGGGTCTTGTCAAAATTAATCCTGGACAGCCATTGGACGGCGCTGGTCCAGGACCAGGTTTCTCGTCCCATATTGAATTCCCTTGTGATTACTTCGTCGGATGGGCTATGAACCTTCGTCGGATGAACCTTGTCCAATGGGCTGTCCGGGATTAATTTTGACAAGACCCCTTATCACTCTACATCAAGACAAGACATCGTCAAGTAAAGACTCAAGAGTTTCATCAAGCAGTGCAAGATTTCAAGCAAGACTTTAAGATTTGCAAGATTTTGCAGCTCAAGATTCAAGGTTCGACCTTCAAGATGGCACCAAGACATTCCTGCATGGTATGCAATGCAAATGTTAAGCCAACACACCGTGCCTTCCAATGTGACCGATGTGAGATGTGGCAGCACCTAGAGTGGACCAGTTTTTCTGTAGAAGAGTACAGGGAAATTGTAAGCAAGCCCTCCATTTTAGAAGTGTTTATCTGTTTTACCTGTCAACGTCCCACGGCATCTTTATCTCCCATCAGCCTGGAATTAATCAGCCTTACAGCAAGCAACCAAGAGCCCATGGAAGTAGATGGTGAGTTTAACATCACTGAAAGTTTCATCGTCCCCAGTGCTCCAGAAGAGGATCCTATTCCCGATGCCCCCCTGCCTGCCGCTGTTCAAGGCCTCAACGAGAACGACACTGCAACTTTCAAGGTAGTCAACAGAGGTTTTCAACGTGGGAAAGCAATACTGGTTGACAGCCACGGGTATAGCTACAATAAGAAATAGAAAAAGAGTGGCTCCACTCCATCTCTCACCACCTGGCTCTGCAATGTTCGCAACAAATCCAAGAGGTGCAGGGTGTCTGTGTGCCAAGACGGCACACAATTCTCATTTGGAATTCACCAGATCCACACCCATCCTGCCCGTCCTGGAGGAGATGTTGCGGTAGAAGTGACTGCAGCAGTGAAGAAGACCGCAAAGCTGGACGTCTTCCGGTCAGCTGGAGTCATCGTGGAGCAGGCCATCAGGTCCCAACCCATCGTACTTGAAGAGAACCGCCAATCGCACCCGTCAAAGCCAACGTGCGTTTGTAAGTAGGGCATGATTCAACTCACAAATGCATCGACTCATCTTTATTGAGGGATTATAGTAAGTTACGTAGTAGGTGGAAACTGTGATTGAAATTGTTAATAATTGTGGGCTGCTTTTAGAGTTATCCTTTGATTTTTATCTATGATTTATCTTGACAAAATTTTATTTGTGTACAACATGTTTCACGTCCGACCTGACCATTTTAGTAATCATAAACTGAATATATAATGTAACACAAGTCAAACAAATTGAGCTCCTGGACAATCTAAGAAGAGTGATTTGAGGAGCTCAAATTGAGCTCCTGAGTATTCTCAGGAGAATGATTAAAAGAGCTCCTTATATTTCTATAAACGAAGGTCTGATGCATAGTGTGTAATTTTTCTTACTTAATGACTTTAATGAGCAACTTTGTAATCAACTACCAACTTGAGCGAAGAGCTTAAAAGGCTGACTATCAACCTTAAATTAGTTCAGTATTAAGGATTTACAAGTTAGTTGTATTTTATAGCTCCATGGTTAAGGTAAATTTTGAAATAGCTACAATTGTGCATACTGAGAGTGATAAAACGGCCCCAAATACTGAGACCAGTCTCTGCACGCTTCACTGGTTAAAAAGTAACATTGGCATTTTCTTGTCAGTTAGTAATTCGTTTTACATTTCAAAGCACTTCCATCCCCCTTTGATCCTACTCATAATTTCTTCCTTTGTATCATCTTCCATTTTCAGGGTTTGGCCAAGGTATTTGTAGTTGTCCACTTTCTCTATTTGATGGTTATCTTTTGTTATTGTTTCCAAAGTTTCTAAGTTGGTCATGAACTCTGTTTTACCCTTGTGCATTTGTAACCCAGCCTGTTGACTTACTTTGCTCGAGCTGCTAAGTTCGACCTTAAAATCTGTTACTGATGTTGTTATTAGAACTTCATCGTCTGCAAATCTAAGGTACTCAATGTTAAATCTATTAGTAAGCATGCGTATGTGCACAACCTTTAAGCCTCGCATGCAATTCGACCCCTTGCAATATGGAGCCTTAGGACAGGAATTGAAAATGTACGAAACAGAAAAGTTTTACAGATTTTCCTACATTATTATATCTTTTAACAAAAAGGGTGTGTAAATGTGAAAAGGGAGTAGTGTCTCAGTCTTAAAATAGTCAGTCCTAAGGTTCGGTCCTTTATCACACAGCCATGACCCTGCTGGTCTTTTATTGAATTAAGACCAGTGAAACACGTGATCACCTTTGGACCAATCAGAATGCATAAACTCTTCTTAGTATCAGTAACCATTAGCAACTTACTGTGAAAAAAGGATTTGAATAATATTGTAAAGCAGATCGATTGGTGAGAATATTTATAAGAAACTGAGCACATAATCTTGCGAGAAGAAGCTAATAATTATGTCTGATGTAAGTAGGTTTGGAATCGTTCCATAAGTTGAAGTTGTGTGATTATGTTTAATGAGTCCTCAACCAATGGCAAAAGGTAAACTTGGTGTAGAAACAGTTTCATCGGAAGCCTCCTCCAGGGATAACTGTATGGTGCCAGACAGTTATGTATGTAATATATATTTATAATTGATCATGCTTTTGAAATATAGAATGATCTCTAAAGTTCAAGTTGTGTTATTATGGACAGGTCTGAACATGTTCCAGCGCCAGCATGCCATACTGGAGCTGCCTCGAATATATGTTTAATTTGTTGTAAATTTTTTATTCTGGTTTATTATTAAAAACAAATACATGGTTGGCAGCCACTGGCTGTAATAACCTTGTTTACAAATCATAAAAAACATTATTAGATTAAAAAAAAATTGCAAAAACAACGCAAAAAAAGACGAAATCAAAAATGGTTTCATCTCACAATGAATATCTAACTATGTATGAAGTTTCAAGTTTATGTGAGTTTGGGAAGTGTGTCTTTGTTAGCGGACAATCGCCACGGAGAAGAAGAAGGAGAAGTAAAAAAAAAAATTTAAAAAAACGAACAAAAACAAGAGGTGTTTGGAGCAAAGCTCTCCGAACACCTAAAGACTAGAGTAAAACATAACAATTAGAATTAAAATGGCATTAATTATATTACACACAAAAACAATAAAACTGTAAAAGTTATGAAAAGGTTCCGGCTTTTACCTACTAAGTTTAACGTACACATGGTATGTACGATCTACTGAATTGAATAACTTGTGTTTCAATTCGCTTTGCATCTCTTCTTTTACTACACGAATAAAACTGTGTGTGATCTTTCCGAATTTTACCCGCGAAACGATTAATTCATGAGAACTTTCATGAAGTACGACTGCATGCTCCAGTTTAGGTTTCTCAATTTAATCTAACTTCTTGAGTTCCGACTTGAGCCTGGTTAAATGGGAAATACATCGATGACAAGCCAAGAAATAATGCTGTCCAAAACAGGAAAGTTGGATTGTTTCAATCGACCAAAAAAATACAACTTATTTATTTACATGTTACTGCAAAGATTACTTCCACGGTGTGTGTGAAGTTTTGGCTTCCCTCGTTCAAACATTCGCGAGTTCCGACCTGCAACCTCTAACCACCGTGCGCCGCTTCAGAAATATGCACTATCAGCTTACACTGAAATGTGAGTTCCGACCTGTGATCACTGACCTTTGCATGCATGCCACATGTAAATGTACACGTACATGTATATGTACATGTACATACATGTACACCACACGTACATGTACATACATGTATGTAATGCTATGTCAACACAACGCGAACATTGGACGACGTTTTATAAAATAAATAATATAGGCTAGGCCCCGATTTAAACGGGTGAAGGTTAAATCTGTAGAGGTTTTAAATATAAATCCACTGGATTGATTATATAAATTCTTTCCATAACTAACCAAAATCTTTCGAAGATTAAGTTCAAATCAAATTGCGTCCGTTTCGGCTTTTACCCACGAAATAACACACAAAGTATGGTGTGTACAACTTGTGTTGATTATTACCTAAGCATTGTATTTAAACAGAAAACTGCCATCGTTCCGGCTTTTACCAACCAAATACTGCACAACGTATGGTGTGCACGATCTACTAAAAGCCATAACAGAAATGAAACTGAGATCATTCCTTCATTCATCCAATGGTCTAACAACAAAAAACTATTCAAATCGCTGCCAGCAGCAGAATTACATGAACAGTAACAAAATTAAAAGAATAGAGTAAAACATAACAATTAGAATTAAAATGGCATTAATTATATTACACACAAAAACAATAAAACTGTAAAAGGCACACCACAAAACAGTAATAGCACCAAACTTCAGCTTAATGAAATAGCTCACGCGTTTACACAACACTGACCCCAGCGATACCCGAACACCTAGTGTTTGTTTTCACAAACATTTTAAGTTTATTTTAATTTGTTTTATGACACAATCACTGTCTGCAATCATTCAGAGAAGTTGACTAGGCCAAATCAGTGTTAATGCCAGTACATCGCAGCGCAGTACAATGTATTAAGGTATATCAGTGATTCTACCCTTGACCCAATTGATGAAGACGTTACCAAAGTGGTTGCGCCATTTTTAGTTGATTCCCAATGAGCAGAGAGTATATGTAGTCACGTATGACATCAGTGCAAGAGGGTCTACAGGGACAGTTAGATATAGTAAGAACTTAACATGTTCCAATTTTCTTTTAGATTTAGTACGACACTGTCACAGAAATGATTCTAATTGAGCTACCAAAGTGTTTCATGTTGCCTCTTTTCACAAGACCCTTAAATGTAATGTACATTCTAATCTGTCCACCGTGTTTTTACCTTCACGTTGGGCAATAAACAGTTCCTTTAATTTGTCTGTCAAACCATGAACTGAGAGGCATAATGATGCTTAAATTTATAAAATTTCATTTTAAAATCCACTGAAATATTGGAATATGGAATACTTTTTGTACTGACTAAGAACTGTAAAGCAAAGTACAGACATGCATTATGACACAATGGGATTTGGTTCATTATCTACAGTCATTTATACTGTATGAACAAAATAATATAATAAACGTTGGTGTAATATTACTCATGACTTCACACGTTTACATAAGTGCCACAGAGTATGGACTTCCTGCAGGCACAAATTGTACATAGCTCACCATGGAAGAAAACTTCAAATCTTACATTTTATAAAGACTGGAAAGTAACAATTGCTATCAATTTTTTGTATTGAGAAAAGGATGTACATCTCATTTATGATAATAATTTTTATCATTTGTTTATTCAGTGCAATCTTTCTTCGACTAAATATTGTATTTATGTTCAATTTTAACCATGGACATGTACAGTTTCTTTGATGTAGTTGTTATTGTATGGCTTGGAGTCCCATCAGGGAGAACAGTGGAATCACTAAATAAATAAAACCAATACAATAAAATTATAATTAAACATGTCATATATCTTATATGAACAGTGAAGCATCTTGCCTGCCAGGAAATGCACTGGAATGCAAAAGGGCACTCTTACAAAAAATGTAACCTTGGCTATTAATATTTTAGTAGCCAAATATTCATTCGTTTTTCTATTAGGTCTATTACACATTGTGTAAATGAAATGAATATATGCATACATTAATTGGTCTTTTCCTTTGTGTGATTTGGAGTCTGTAAATATTCATACATAATTGTTCTCTTAAAACTGGAAAATCAGATTTTCCAATTTGTTTGATAATAATAAGAGTATTAATAATAAGAAGTATTTCTAATGCGCCATGCCATCTTAATAAGATGCTCAAGATGCAGAAAAATATGAAAGTTTTAACCGTAACTTCAAAGGAAAGTGTTATGGGTGTATTTTATTAAGAAAAATGATAAACCAACTTTGCTAACGCGAATGGGTCTACAAAAATGGCCCTTATGTCGCAACAATGCATGTTTGAACTACATACGTAGATGAAAAGGCCATATTCTAAGCTTTAAAATAATCCACGGTATCACGCTATGTAGGTGATCCACGTAAAATCCTCGCGAGCTCTCAAAAATTCGTAAATTTCAGCTCCTCAACTTGCTTTTGACGCCATTCCCGGAATATTCCACTTAAACCAACGATCCTCGACATACTGGTCACCATCAGACTCAAAATAATGCCTTCAGGACGCTCAAAAACCACGAAATCTCGAAGGACATCCGACGATGTACCGCCATCACTGTCACCACAACAGTCCGTGCTCGACCAGCCACCGGCCATTGACAATGAATTTCAGCAGTTTGTCAGGGACGCACTAACTGAGATACGCCAGGGTCAAACAGATCTTCATAAACGGATGGACCGATTTGAAGAACACTTCAACAAAGCACTGGAATTCGAATCAACTCGAATTAATGACCTGGAAAAGCGAGTTGGGGAGCTAGATAAAATGGCCCTTCAAGTTGATCGACTAGAAAAGCTCTGTGTCGATCACTCAGAGAAATTGAACAAACTTGAACGATTCAGCCGGAGAAACAATCTTCGTAAGTAATCGGCTTAACCCAAGATCGGAACGAAGACTGCCTCAGCCTCTCTCATCAAATATTGAATGATAAATTCGACATGACCAACATCAAGCTCGAGAGAGCCCATCGAGACGGTCCGAAGATAACTGGCCGTCCCCAACACCTCCTGATAAAGTTGAACTGTTACCAAGATAAGATTGCCGTTCTGCGACGACAACGCCAAGCCCTCAAGGATGACCCCTTTTTCTGCGTAGAAGACCTTACTAAACAAGACCTTCAGGAAAAGCGTCGGTGGTCCTCAGAAGTGGCAAGTGCCTACAAAGATGGTCACAAATATAGATTTGTTGCCGGTAAGTGGAGAGAAAACGCTGGATCTCTGGCTGTATTCTACAGAGCCACCTAGACACCACTCATCTGCTGCACAACCATCATCATCCATACCTCCCATACTGCCTTTGAGCTCAACCTCCTGCCATACATGTACATTACTCTCATCATCTGCAATTTCCATGGACTGTTGTTTCTCATTATGTACATGTTCTGTTATTTTGCTATGTTGTCATTCTTCATGATTTGATCACTCATTTTGTTTTCCATTGCATGTTAAATCGTCTCACTTTACCGTATTTTATTTGTTTATAGTAATTTAGTTATTGATTTTTTTGTTTGATTTTGGTAGTTGGTCAAGTTTGTCTGGTTTTATATATCATTGCTCCCCTTTTACTACTTATTTTGGGGTCTTTGTTTTACTTTATCCCTGTGATTTTGAGCTCGTTTTGTCTTGTTTTGTTTCTTTTTTGTTTTCCCCCTTGGTTTTCTTCCCTACTCTGTGCTATTTACTTTCATTGTATTGAAATTGTCCTTGTATTTTTTGCCTAACCCATATATATTTTTTTCTGCACTCTGATTGTGTGTAACTGCTTACTCCCCTAAGTTTGTAATGTTTTCTGAGTTTGCTAATGCTGCCACTACCCATGCTGATACTGGTAATAATAACTGCTCTTACTTCGAATGCAATGAATTTAATAAGTTAAACGTATCCTCAGACTCTGGTTGTTTTTCAATTTTTTACATGAACTCCAGGAGCCTATGTAGACATTTCTATGATATTCAAGACTACCTGTGCACAATCAACCACAAGTTTTCCATTTTGGGTTTCACAGAGACTTGGTTTAAAGAAACCCCCCGCCTTATGTTCATATGAACAATTATCATCTTGTCCATTCATCTCGCTCTAATAAGCCTGGCGGAGGGGTTGCCATGTTCATTCATAACTCGCTGAAGTTTCACGTTCGTGATGACCTCACGTCGTCTAGTGACGACTTTGAATCAGTCTTTGTTGAAATACAGCGTGACCATGGTTGCAACATAATCGTGGGGAATATCTACAGGGCTCCTGGTTCTTCACCCGTTAACTTTAATCGGTCATTTGATTTATATTTAAATTCCATAGCAAAGGAGAGAAAGCTGTGTTACATAATGGGTGATTTCAACCTCAATCTTCTCACATGCTCTGAACACCAACCCACAGATGATTTTATCAATGCTGTCTTTTCTTATGGCCTCCGTCCCTTAATCGACAAACCCACACGCATCTCGCCACGCACTTCCACGTTAATTGACAACATCTTTACCAACTCTGACCTCGATGTTTCTTCAGGAATATTCTACTCGGATATTTCAGATCATTGTCCCCTGTTTCAGGTTACACCATCGTGCTTTTCTAAGGTAAAGTCTCAGCAGAATACCTTCATTAAAAGGGATATCAATCCACTTTCCATCAATGCCTTTTGTGCTGACGTTGCTGGTACCGATTGGGATGAAATTTATAACTCACATCAGGCAGACGGTGCTTACGACTCCTTCCTTTCAATCTTTTCTCTCTTTCACAATGCTCACTTTCCTTACATTGTTAAAACTACTGGTAAATCCAACAGAAATCAACCGTGGATCAGCCAGTCCATTATAGATTCTTGCAACTTAAAAAATAAGCTTTATAGGCGTTTTCTGCACAAGCCAACTACGAACAATGAGCGCAATTACAAGACCTTTCGTAATCGCCTGACTGCTACCATCCGGAAGGCAAAAAAAGATCATTATGCCCGCAAGCTCGATTCTCGTAAGACAGATTTAAAAAGTCTTTGGCGCGAAATAAACAACATTCTTGGTAAGGGTAAAAAGACGCCTGCTCCTGACAATTTCACTGACGGAGAGCGTCTCTTCTCAAGTCCTCCCGACGTTGCCAATTCCTTCAATTCCTTCTTTACTAATTTAGGTTCTTCATTAGCTAACAACATCCCACCCACCGACACACACTTTTCACACTATTTACACAACCCAAACTCTTCTTCTTTTTTTCTTACTCCTACTTGTTCTCAAGAAATTATCCGTGTTGGCAAGGAACTTAAAACCAGTGCTAGTTGTGGATTTGATGATATTAGTTCGACTGTTATAAAATCGGTTATTCCCTTTATTGCCGAACCTCTTTCTCACATCTTTAACCTTTCCTTTTCCACAGGCTGTGTTCCTTCTAATCTTAAAATTGCTAAAGTTATCCCCGTCTTCAAATCGGGTGACGCTCATAACATCCGCAACTACAGACCTATTTCTATTCTTCCGTGCTTCTCAAAAATTCTAGAGAGACTGGTCTACAACCGCCTCGTAAATTTTACCTCTCATTTTCATCTTCTTTATGATAATCAATATGGCTTTCGCAGTAAACACTCTACTGATATGGCACTCATTCAATTCATTGATAATGTTACTAATGCGCTCTGCAAGAAACTTCATGCCATTGGTGTGTTTATTGACCTTTCGAAAGCTTTCGACACTATAAACCATTATATTCTTCTTTCCAAGCTTGAACATTACGGCATAAGAGGAGTTGCTCTGCAGTGGTTCCAAGATTACCTTCATAATAGGCAACAATTTACCTCAGTCATGAACTGTGACTCTGATCATCTTTCTATTCTCTGCGGAGTCCCACAAGGTTCTATTCTTGGCCCGCTTCTTTTTCTAATATATATCAATGACCTTCACTGTTCTTCTTCACTACTATCATTTACTTTATTTGCTGACGATACAACTATTCTTCATACTAGTCCGAACTGCGACACGCTTATCGATTCTTTGAATTCTGAACTTCTTCAGGTATCCTCCTGGTTTAGGGCAAACAAGCTTTCGTTAAACCACACCAAGACAAATTTCATCTTCTTCAGCAAATCCACTTCTCCAGTCACCGTCCAATTGCCTCCTGTGAAAATTGACACTATTCTCATCAATAGAGTGTTTTCTACAAAGTTTCTTGGAGTAACTGTTGACTCTAAACTTTGCTGGACTGAGCACATTTCCTCAATTATCAAAATTACCTCGCGTAATACTGGAGTTCTTTCAAAATTACGTTATTTTCTTCCTTCTACTGCTCTAATCTTGCTATATAATACTCTCATTCTCCCACATCTCAACTATTGCAATATCGTATGGGCCAACTCAACTAA
>CM063244.1:27440642-27467772 GCA_032158295.1 Pycnopodia helianthoides
GGGAGGTAAGTCGGAGCGTTCCGAGATTCCAGCATACCATGGCAGATTTTCGACCGTGGCTCACGGCCAAGGTTATGCGAATCACGGTGAGTGCCTACTCAATTTTCTTACACCAAATCCAGGAGCTAGTTATGAAAACCTTTGTTGTCTTTCCTTTGTAAAGTCAAGGTTTCATTGTGGCAACGATATTTTCAAAGGAAATTGATTACTTGAGAAGCTCAAAATAGTTCCGCGGGTGGGCACAGAGTATAAAAAATAAAAAAACAGCAACATGAAGCGGTTAAAAAACAGGTTTTTTCAAATAAATTTTAATCTAATTTACTCTCCAAAGTAAATTACAATTAAAAAAATAAAGAACAGCAAACGTAAGTTTCTTACGAAGTATGAGTTGAGCATTCATAGAAATAGAAACCCATATCTACAAAGTTGACTGATGTCTCACTGGAATGGATGCTCAGTGTAACTGTAACAGCATCATCTGGGAAATGTAAAAATGAAAACCATAAAACAAACAACTTTTGTGTTAATCTGTTTATAAAATGCTTCAAACCCTCGAATGCGGCACCTAATTGGGACAAATGTCTCTCGGGTATGTCGTCAGTACCTGCTTCCACTTTTTTTCTTAAGGATAAAAGGGTTTGTTTTGCATTTTGTCAACGATTTCCTTTTCTAAGTGTGTTGTTTACATGTCTAGGTATATTACCTGGGTAAGTTTATGCTTCATCGTTCGTTAATTAATTAACTTTTATAATAAGGTTCATCTACCAATGGCAATTGACAAACCGATTTTGAACACAAAAGATGCTGGCAGAGTTTTGTCCTGCCCTTTCTAACAAAACCACTGATCTATGTTGATTGACACGCCCTCTAGGACGTGCGGCATGGTCCATCTTATGATCTTATGGCATATGAGCTGACCAGTGTGTACGATGTGCCTCGTTTGAGAAAACAGTCCAAATTCTGTGTTGGACTTATCTAAACAATGTAATTTTATATAATTTTAACAAACAATTGTTTCAAATGTTTGAAACTGCTCCAATTTTGTGTTGGACTTACCTCCTTGTTGAATTGGAGGTATCATTTCACCAGGTGGGGAGACACATCTAAGATCCTCATTAGTCTTTGTAGCTTGAGATACGTAGGATCCAAACCAACACTCATATCTCATGCTGGTCAGTAAGTCTGGTAACTGCTCTACACTCACGGTAACCTGGAAAATATTAAAATTTGAGTGACTATACAGAATTACACAAATTTTTCTTTCACTATTTCTTTTGTCAAGCAATTGGATACATTTAATTGTATTCATAAGCTACCTTTACTACCTTATGCAGACTGGGGGGGGGGAGTAGTTTCAGCTATAGAACCAGCACAAAATAATTATAAATCTTTATGAGGCTTGGTGGCAGTCTTGAAAGGAGGAGAAACAAATTGTAGTGTTTCACCAGTAGAATTATTTTTACAAGTTTTATACTGTGATACTGCATAACAATTAGGAGTGCACCAGCAGCAATAAAGTCATCTAAATAGCATTTCTGCTAAGTAATACCAAACTGTGCTTACAAAATACTTGTCACTAGGGGTATTGTCATATTCAGTTATAACATGGTTTGTTTTGGGTGGACAGTCGATATATCTCCCCTCAGTCTTGAAAGACTACCCTAGTTCCCGAAGCAAAGCCACAGGAACTAGTTTGTCAACTTCCAATACCGAGGGGAGATATATAGACTGTCCATTCAAAACAAACCGTGTTATTTGTTTTACTATATACCTCATACTTCTTGAGTTCACCATTGCTGAACTCCGGGAAACCTGATTGACATTTATGTGTGCCGCTGTCTTTAGATAGGGCGATGTTTGCGCATGTGTACTACAACTGTGCGAAAGTCCCCGAGTGCTTTGTTAAACCGCATGCGTAGTAGACTATTGCACATACAAGTTTATTTCTTATGCTTATTTACACTATGCATAAATACTGGCATGTGCGCATGGTAAACAGCAAAAATTTAATATGGCACTTGATGGTGAATGGTTTATTGAGAATTCGTTTCTCGATCATAAATACGTATGAGGTATAGTAAAATTTATGACCAAACCCATGTTAAAAGTATGTAAGCAGTTACACATTACTCTTACATTTTGTTCTGTGACAGTGACTGGCAGATTGTCATAAGGAGCCACATTCGTTATCTCAATACACTGTGCAGTATTGTAGGCTAACCATCGGGTAGACACGTCAGGCATGTTGCATTCAGAATACAGGGTACATCTAATAAGGTACAACAATTGTTTTACAGGTCAATAAATAGTCAAGTTCATTAGACTAATCTGTTAAAAAATCAAACCTAGCATGGAGTGAATTATTGATAGGGTAAGAAAAAGGAAATCTTTATTAAAGAAGTCCTTTAAATTGTATTAGATGAACAGCATCTTTATCTGTTTTTATTACAGAAATTACTGACCATAATTCTCAACACACATGTTAATCAGACAAGATCCAATAAATATTGTTTCCACTTGACATCACAAAGTGTAAAGTCAGCCATTTTTGTGGGTAATGATCGTTGTTTTTTTGAACCACCACTACATGTATGCGTTATGCATAATTACCACATGTGGCACACGCGAGTTCTATCAAACTCCTTGCATGATTGGTCGGTGAACCACTCTGCCGACGAGAAAAAGCAGAATGCTTGATGCTACCCAAAGCCAAAACCCAATCTGCCCGTAAAGATGACATCTATGGGGAACTCATGTATAGACCCTTCTCAGATGACGCCACTATTTGATTGCTTGCCATGCTGGACTATTAGGCCTACACCTGCATGTCATAAACAGTCATAACTACATGTAGAACTGCAGGAACATGTGCTATGAAACACAATGCTGGATGGCACTATGCGTATGTTTCCTACATGTGCATAGTACTCCAGCATGGCAGACCTGCGTTGCTATAGCACTGTTACATCAAGGGTCTATATTTACTGTCTCTGATGCAGGGTACACCGGCCCAGATTCTCCATCGTATGTCTCAAATCGTTGTATACTGAACCCCTTTCTCAGCAAACATCTTAATCAGACAAGATACAATACTTACTGTCTCTGCAGAGTACACCAGCCACAGTATGGGTCTCCATCCCTCCCTGCATCCGTACCAATACACGTTTCACACGTTGTATACTGCCCACAATTCTCAACGCGCATCTTCAGAAACTGTATGGTCAAAATTGATACATTATTCATAACAAGTTAATTGTTTGAATTTTCACAATCTATATTCAGATTAAGACAATATTAAAGAATGTGTCAAACCATCTCTAGTTCTTCATGATAGATCTTTTACCTTTTGTTCAGTGAGTATGTACATCTCTCTTGTTGTATCGTTAATCTTGACATCTTTAAGGACCGATCCAGTAATATCAAGGTCTACTCTTTCATACAGTCTGGCTGAGGTCTTGTTAAGGATGTGAACCTATACCACAGCAAAAAAAAAGAAAATATGCCTTTAAGATATCTGGGTATCTCTCACAAAAAACGAAATATGAATAGATGTCCACTGTGTCCAATGTCATGACTCTGCTTGTCAATTACCGCAGAACGGGCCATAAGCGCAGAATTCCGAGGTAAAAGCAGAGCCATCAAATTGGTCCCAGATGTTGTTGCTTAACTGTAGAATTGGTTCAAATGTATGTTCTTTAAATTCTAGATTCTAATAGTGATATTATTGTATAAAGATATGGAAAAGATTGATGACTGTGATGGTATTAATGAATCTTTACAAGTGGCATGAAAAATGTACCAAGCTTTAGTTTAAGAATCAGGTGATCCTTCTCAAAAGGAATTTTTCAAATGCAAATGAACATCCTGCTCACAAATATACTTACCTTTAGAAGCTCCCCATTGGAGTTAGTTCCAATGATAGCTACAGTGTGGTTCATTTCAGTTGTTGTAATGATGGATGACATCAGAGTATCTGTAAGTAGATTCACAATAAATATCAAGATTATTCAACCAAATAATCATAAAACTTTACTGATGAATTAAATTCTTCTGGTTAAAGGCAGTGGATACTGTTGGTAATTACTCAAGAAACACATTACAGTAAAAACTTACTTTTTAAGGAGCACCCAAGAGCTGCTGATAGTATAAAACATTGTGAGAAACGACTCCCCCTGAAGTAATGTAGTTTTTGAGGTCATTTCTCACTGAAATATTTGAATCTAACAAAGGCTCAAGGCACAAAGCCTTTCTTAGGCATCTAAGCACACAATTCTTTGCAACAAGGGTGTGTTATTCTTTCATTATTTTCTTGCATCTTTGATGACCAATTGAGCCAAAATTGTCACAAGCTTGTTATTTTATGCATATGTTGGGACACAAGTGGGGATACTAGTCTTTGACAATTAACAAAAGTATATCCTGCCTTTAAAGCACTAGTGCAACATTGTTAATTTTTAAAGACCAGTATCTGCACTGTATGTGACCCAAACATCGGATTTTATCACCGTGATGAAGACTAATTGTTTTACTCATTTCATAAAAACTATTGCATTTCAAGCAAAACTATTTCAAGGGAAGTTTTCCACCATGACTATCTTTATACCATGTAAGTTATGTGCAAATCAGTGAACATTTATATTTTCAACCTTACCAATGTTGTACACACCCTTTAAGCAACATATGTCAACATCAGTAATGCATTTGGGTTTACATTTGTGTTAGGTGTCATAAGATTTTAAAAGAAAACATGTTGTTTTTTGAAATCTTGGCCGAATAAATAATATCAATAATAGTAAAAGCAGTTTTTCAACGTGTACAATTTTTTCAAATAGTAAAACTATCCATTGAAAACTAATAAACTAATGGTTCATTCACATTGATGAAAAAATGTCATGTTAATTTGTTACAAAATAGCTTAAAATAATAGATAGTTCCAGCACAGCATTGGCTGCTGTTACATCGATGCCTGTAGCATACTGACATACATGTAATAGTGTTATATGGACTTACCTAAAAACAGAAGAATAGAAAATTGTTTCTAATACCTGATATTTCCAGTACAGCATTGGATGAGGTCAAATCGATGCCTTTAGCATACTTGTATAACTGGTTGCCCTGTACAACTGGATGACACAGAAACATATCTGGACCAACCTAGTCATAAAAAAGATAGATAATTAGCGTCCATCCACAGCATAAACTTAGAGTTTCTAGTGTAAAAGAAATATTTTGTCAATTTGTGTATTTACTTTATCACAAAAATAATGATCATTGTAATCAATTGAGATGTATTATTCAGCTGTGTGATTACAAAAAAAACCAGCCGAAAAACACTGAATAGTTTCTTCTGCTCTTTGAAAGTTAAACCATGTTCAAATGGAGCAAGACAGTAAAACAAAACAAAATGAATTTAATTTTTTGGTAAAAACATATAATTGTTAAAGATGTTGGGAATTTTTGTCCTTACATTTGAGGAATCAATATATATACCAATGGGACAAAAGAATTGATTGAAAGGGTATATGCCTGTTTTGTTAGCAAACTTAAATGAGAATTAATTAAGTTATAAAATTAAGTTAGTTGACATCAAACCAATTGTGTAAATTCTTTGCTTCAGAGACATTACAAACACTACGCTGAACAATTTCATTACCTTCAAAAGAGAAGAAAGGCTTTTTCATGTTTTTCACCCAATGTAATCATTTTCAACAATAAAAAAAAACATCTGGCTACTGTTTCCTAATGGTATGTATCTTAAACATGCACACAACCTTGGATCCAACTATAAATGTAGCTGACCATACTTACAGCACCTGGAAATGTACAGCTGGATCCATCCAAGTACTGCACTGCGTAGTCATCTCCATCTTGAATACATCCCCTGACTGCTTCCTTGAAGGCATCTAAAATATCACTCATCTTATACACACACAATGCTGATTGATCAATAGGTACATAACTAGTCACATTTTCATTCTTAGCAAACACAGCATACAACACCATGTCCTCAGCATTCACACCTAATGATACAGCAAGATCCTGACCTGCTGGGCCAATATGAGCAGCTTGTACCAAACTGTACACACTACCATCTGATCCTTGGCATTGAAGGGTGATTTCTGTGTAAGAGTCAAATGTTTGACTGGTCTGACAGACTCTGTTCATTTTAGAAACAATGACTTTGGAACCAAGATCGTCTTGTTGAGAAGTGATGAAGTAAGTGAATCCTTCAAATGATAAACCAGCAACATACGTAATTGGGAATTGACTTGACACATACGTATTGGAAGCAGTTATAGCTGAATCATGTTTAGTAGCCTCAGGTGCCAACAACAAAAGCCCTTTTTTAAGGATTCTTCTGCTAACTGGTGGGATACCTCTATACCCATCCTCATCAGCATAGGTCACAGCAACATATAACCAGTCTCCTCCATCTGGCCCTGGTCCAATTGGTCCATCAGTACCTGGGGCAATCAAACTCACCGTAGAAAACTCTCCCAAACCAGCAACATTAGGCACTGGACGAAACAACACACCAGTTAAATCATCAGGATTCCTAAACTGACACTTTCCTTCATTCTCACTTCCACATGTAATCAACCGATTCTGATTATCTAATATCAGAATTTTATTGTAGTTGGTGAATGTATCACATCTATTACTCCCTAGTTCTTGACATGTACTAACATTCTGCAGCAGATTCAATGAACTATCAAGTCTGTATAAGTAGTTGACAGCTCCAACATACACAGCTCCATCAGGGCCAGATAGAGTGAAATGATTGAATTTAGAATTGTGGTTACCAGATGGATCATTGGGAGGTCTAGGAGGATGAGGATTACTGAATGAAGCAATGTGATAAGATGACAGATCTCCTTGCCATTCAGCTGATACAACACTACTTAATAATCCCAGCAGAATCAAACATACAACCAACAAGATGGCTACGTGGCTCTTCTGGGCCTCCATACTCAGCTGAAATGAGGATCTTCCCAAACTAGGGTGGAAAAGCTGAATCCTCTGTAGCTCCCTTGCTGTATCGATCAAAAAGAAAAGAAAAAAATATTTAAGCCTAAAAAGAAAGAAAAACATGTGATATGAACAATTCATTGAGTTTAACGAAGTAGCAAATGTGTCAAAATCTATAAATTTGGAAATTGTTTATAGTTTTTTAAAATTATTGATAAATGCTGTTAACATTTTCACAAGTTTCAGGATCTAATATGTAGTAGTTTTGTAATTATATTATACTGACTAGCATAACCGATTAATCCATTATGTTCCATTTTTTGTTTTTAAAAAGTGACAAATCAAAATTCACACTAAAATCCATTTAAACACATAGCGTGGGCACGGTGCCAAAGTAGGAGTGATTTGACTTTGGGGTTTAGATGGAGTGACAAAACAGTTTTTATGAAGTGACCAACCTAAACACAGCGCTCTGCAGGCAATAATGTTCTTTGTCTTTACGAAGTGACAAATGTGTTTAGAAATTAATTACTGATCAAAACATCCGCAAGATTTAAACAATACAGACAGTTCTGCTTTATTTTGTCAGTAAACTTTAAAAGAAAAACATTAGTAATTGGTGTACTACACAATAGTTTTAATAAACGTTCAGCTTCAAACGAGATTTTCTAAAAACATGTATTTTTTGCTGTTGGGCTTAATTGTTGCATCATCAAAATTTTTCATCTATTAAATTGTTGCAGTACACACCGCTAAAACATAGGATTCGAACTGCTTCAAGCTACCGGGCAATCTCAGTGGTCTAGTTGGTAAGACATTTGCTCTAGAATGGCAAAGGGGTGGGTTAGAATCCCGCCCGAGTAACATGCCCGTGGATTTTGTTCACAGAACTCAGAAAAGTAGTGAGTGTACAGCGCTTAACATACATCAGTGTTAGGGTAAAAATTCAGCTAGTATCATTAAAATGTTGACATATTCTTTGAGTCTGTTTTGCTCTTGTCCTGCCTTGAAAACAATGTACAC
Organism: Pycnopodia helianthoides; assembly: GCA_032158295.1. Classification (NCBI taxonomy): domain Eukaryota; kingdom Metazoa; phylum Echinodermata; class Asteroidea; order Forcipulatida; family Asteriidae; genus Pycnopodia; species Pycnopodia helianthoides. The sequence goes on from CM063244.1 coordinate 27,448,635, forward strand.
ACAATTGTGAACATAGTTTGGAATTCAGTTCACTTTTCATTGTGCTATATACTTTTCATGTTTAAGGCAATTAGAGCAATTTGTCTTCATTAAATCACAGGGTCACAAATCTTTATTGTGAAATATAAGGCATGCATTACAAGGTATACACAAGACACTTACCAGAAGCAGAGTGGCAACTCAACTTGGCCTACAAATATTTCAATCAATTCCTGTCTAGTTTGCACTTGCCTCCAGTTGAAGTGTTGACTTCACTCACTCCATACACTTATGCATGTTCCATGCAGTAGTTTTGATCAGATCTGTATTAGCAATGAATGAATGATTGACACAATAGCCTTCGGGTAGTAACATGTTTTTTCCTACTCACTCAAAAAGGAACTCAACCTAGGCAACTCTACTAAAGGAACTACCACTAAATCTGTATCAAAATGCCTTTTGTGAAAGCATAACCCTCCTTCCCTAAAGGACTTGCTACTTCAAGTTCAAGCTCAATGATCACATTTGATTTGGTTTGCAATATATTATGTGGTATGCGGAAACCAAACATGAATAAAGATTCATTCACAGCCATGGCATGGTTATGGCTGTGAATATCTCCTTTATCGCAATCATTGTGCAGCACTTTATAAACCATTAGAAGGTGCCACATAAATGGGTCTCATAATGCAAAACATAGCTTTGGTTATCCTGTTGATAAACAGAAAAACAAACTAATGAGCGCTTTGACACCCAATGGGTGTGATAAAGCACTATCTAAGATCCCATATCATAAAAAGAGCAACAAAATAAATAAAGTATCCAGTGTTACCATTAGTTCCTAGTATCTTTTGAAGGTACCAATTCACATCACACTTTCTTTTAAAGGCGTAGGCTATTGGTAAGATCGAAAAACACAATATGTTCACCGATTCACACATAACTTACATGATTTAAAGTAAGTAATGGTAGAAAGGGTTCCTTAAGATATTGCTGCCTAAAATGCTATCGTTTCTGAGAAATTAGAAAAACAATAGTTTTTATCACTCGTGATAAAAACTCAATGTATGAACAAACAGAAAACACATAAGGTCTCTTTTCACTATTTTCTCGTGACCTCGATGACCAATTGAGCTCAAACTTTCACAGGTTTGTTTGTTCATGCATAGGTTGAATCACACAAAATGTGGACACTGGTTTTGAGCCAAAAGTGTACTTAATACCTTTAACAATTACCTTGCATTGATTTATAACATTGTTGACCTTCTCATTATACTCGACATCATTAGAGCAACAAGCTGCCAAGGTTGCACCTCACTCCGCTAAACAGTGAAAGTGTTATCATATTAATTATGGAGAAGAAATCAAGTTTTGTGGCATTAACTTTTTCTATTGGACAATTTTTATTTTTATTAAGGAAAATTGAAAGTGAGAGAAATTATCTGTTCATATTCCTATTGAACTGTGGGCCAAAGCGTTTGGTTCAAACAACCTGTGGTACATTATCAGCACACGTTGATTTTGTTTTGACTTTTATCAACAATTTTTGTATCCAGGTGTTGTTCACATGTCCAGGTATTGCCTGGCTTAATTTAAGCTTATTTTTTTGCTTAATCAATCAAGTTTATAATTTGATTTATCTACCATTGACAATTGACATACCGATTTTGTACACAAAGGATGCTGGAAGAGTTTGGTCCTGCCACCCCCCCTTCCTATATCTGACCCCTGTATATTGACACCCCCTCTCTAAGATGTGTGGCATGGTACAGCTTAGAATATCATGGCATTTAACTAAGCTGACCAATGTGTACGATGTGGTAAGACAAGGGGAATATTCATACATGTCAGCACTATATGAAGGGTTTTAACAACTGGGAGCTAAAGAAAATGGCCATTATTCCATGCCACTCAATCGAAAAACTTATAGAGGGATATAAAAAAAAATTGATGTTGTGTTTCCAAACGCAAGTGAATTTTGAGCTAAACTAGTAATATAGTATGAATACCTGTAGTTGCGATGATCGTAACCCTCCATCCTCGAGAGGATGGAGGGTTACGATTATCGCAACTAGAATACCTGCTGAGCTGAGATAAACTATGAATACCTGCTGGAGAGTGGAGTGGAAGTACCGGGCTACCACAGCGATATCTTACAACAGAAATAGGCCTAGATAATAATTATGACATGCCTACTCCTACTTGAAACGAGAAAAATCGACTGTACGGGGCGGACGGGTATACTTCCAAACAGGTGACATTCTGCTTCCTGTTGGCCGTTTCTCGTGTTCTGTCTTCGTTAGGCTACGCCACGGTCGGCAGTCATGTAAATTTGCATTAACGACGAACGTCCCTACCTTATCCTACACTGGGACGACATGCATGCTAATTGCTTAAGCTAAAAGTATCTACAAAATGCGTTTTCACTTATGAAAAAGAAGAAATACCAAGTAATTTTAGTACAAACATACCTGAAAATTGAAGTGTCGCACCAGAGTTTACAACTCACTTCCGTCTCGCCAGCATTCCTTCCTGCACGCAGCTAGCTTGCAGCGCAGACGACTGTCACACAAAAATGATTGCTTTTGTATTTTTCACTCAAAAGTTTTCGTCTACGACGCATGCGCATAGTTCGTTCAGGGACGTGCTTGCACAAAAAACAATTGTACTTTTGCTACTTCAAAATAAAGGCTACGGTGTCTCAAACTTGACATTGATAAATGTTGTAATGCAACTGAAATTGGAGTTAAAATGTGTATAATATAATTAAATGTCTGGTAAGAAATTATCAGATGTCAACACAAGTGCTACTGTTGTATTGTAATCACTCCCACTGACGTTCTCCGGCGGACATGTTGGAATTAATAGACGCATCGGCGACCGGAGTCACGTGATTCATAGTGGGCATACCAAACACAAAAAGCAAGCGACGCGCAGTGTGCACAGCAATTGGAAGCAGTCATGCTTTTCCATGCACACTGCGCGTCACTTGCTTGGTTTGTTTACGTTTTATACCCACGTAATGCGGTCACCGACCGTGTGAATTGAAGGACGGTAATATTTTTGAAACCGATTTTCAGCAATAATAGGAGATATTTTTTCCACGACTATTCCAAGTGTTGGAAAAGTTTGAAATTTAAAAACATCACACTAATGAAAGCATGTTTGTTTTTTGTTTTAACAATAAATATAAAACAGTTATGTTTATATACAGCTTGTAATTTTTTTTCTTCCGTCAAATTAAAACATTTACTTTTGAATAATTTGTTTATTTGTTACAGCACAAATACAAAGTTCCGGCGTACAATAGAATATAATATGAGAAAAACAATACATATTTTTTCTTTAAAAAACAAAATGAACAAAATCGACAAAAATTACAGTGGTTGAAAGTAATGCAAACAGTATACAAAAGGTTCTACTGTTTCCAACATTATGACTAGTAAGGAGTAGGTTAGGCCCTATTGACCAAATTCATTTTTACTAGTTTTCATAATTTAGGGAGTTCAACAGTGTTTTGATTGGTTGATACTTAGGAATGTTGTCTAGAATTTAATGCAACCAGAATATAAGAAACAGTTTCAAGAACAAAATCTGAAGAAAGCCGTGATCATCTTATTGGCATTAAAAACATAACATTATTCATCTAAATGCACTCATTAATTTATTACATATTTCTATAAAATATCAGTTTAAGTAAAATTAGTATTAAATCTCTTGTGTAAATATACTGTTTTGTCAATTTAAGAATTATACTGTTTTGTTAATTGTACCGTTTTGTCAAGTAAACAATTAGGCCTACAATTTTTCAGAAGGAAACCAAAACTATTATAAAATATCTTTATGTACAAATAATAAAGCATCAGCCACCTATGAAAACATAAAGATCTATTAAATATGAAAATATCATCGGTTACCAAAACTATTTATAAAATGTTTTCATTTACAAATAATAAAGCATCAGCCACCTTTGTTACCAAAACTGTTTATAAAACATTTTTATTTACAATATATAAAGATCTATTAAATATGACAATATCGTTGGTTACCTTTTTGATAAAACTACACAAAATTGGTTTATGTTCATTTATGGAATTTTGTGCAACTGTTTCCTTGCAATTGTTGAATTTTGGCAAACCCTAAATTGACCATTTGTTGGGTGACAATTTCGTCGCTTGTCACATTATGTCATCAGTCTGATACACGCCTCGGGATAATCGTTACAGGTATACAATTTATAAAAAGTAGCATTCAAGAATTAAAAACTTTCACCACTATTTTCCATCATTGCTAATATTAATGCATCAAGTTTTTTAAGGCCATTATTAAAACCATACATGATAAATTTCATAGAACTGTTGATATATTATGCTTTACTTAAATGTAATATCTTTAAACATCAAATATTTCATGATGCCTCCTTCACACTTTGAACAGCGATGAAACTAGGGTAAATTTTTAGGGGGAAACAAGGGGGTGCACCATTTTATCCAGGGGGTACTTTGTATGTTTGCATTTTTCTTAAAGAAGCCCCTTTTCAGTGCTCTTGTTTTGCCATTTTTTTTTTATTAAAGATAATGTGTAATGAATGTAAAAACAAATACATTGTGTGAATAGAAAAATTTGTGTTAAAAACATTAAAACTATCAGGTAAAATGTTACATTTTACTTTGGTAATTTTAATTCTCAAAAGTCTGGATTTTTATTCCCCCCCCCTCCTTTAGTTAAAGCCACTGCTTTGTATTAATGTTTCAATGCAATTTCAATTGCCAACTCATTGAGCATTAAGACACTGACCGGGGCTTGCCGCCAACTACCTGTTTAAAAAATAAGAGCTGATAATAGCTCTATGATCCTGGATGTCCACTTACAACTTTTATTTCATCAAGATAAAACATGTGATATTATGAATAGACTCCTGTCAAAATAATTCCGGTTGTTTTGTTCAAGCCCGTTTTTCACATCGCGTGATTGCTACTGCTAATTACTTAACAGAAACGAGAACTGTCATGTGTGGGAAATTATTTGCCATTCTACACAGGATCATCATCACTGGAGAGTGTCACTCGCACCTCCTCAAGGAGGTATCCAAGATGGGCTTCTTCATATTCTGGTTCAGACTCAAGAACATCCAGAATCTGAAAAAATGATAAGACAGAGTCCACCATCTTGGTCTTCCTTTATTTTAAAGCTCATTTCTTATGTATTGGAATAATTTTAAAAGACCAGTACTTCAGAACAGTTATGTAAAAAACATAAACCTACAAACACAGAGAGAAGGAATAATTGGACAGGAAGGAAGACTATACAGTAGAGGGAGAAAGCAAAATGTGAATGTAACCCAAATGGCAAACTGAGGCAGAAAGGGAAATAGCCTGGCCCCATCCTGGTTAATGATCAACAAAATATATCATTGCATAGGAGACTAGAAGGTGACTAGTCCAATTTCTTCTTGTGCTATTTTTACCTTTTATTCATGGTTTGATAATGGTTTGCCTGCAGGGTAAAAGGAAAACAACAAGTTAGATGGGATTTCTGAATAAGTGTCTTCAAACTTACCGTTTGATGGTATTTGCTGACAATTTCCCACAGCTGTTCAAGGGTATTTAACTTGCTGAACAGACCAGTAAAATTCTGAAAAGACACAAAAATGACTAGTTATGACAATGTCCCTTTTTATTTAAATACCTGATTTCTACTTTTCTTAGTTTGAAATCAATTAATTTTTCTCTTTCTAATTTACTTGTATGTTTAGGTGTTTAAAAAGTGTTCTTTCACAGGGTGGGAGCCAATACTATATGTGATGGGATCAAGCTTTTGTCGACCCTGGTCAATTTTTTTAAAAAAATCTATTTGAAAGAAGTACAATCTCAGCTTTAATGATATGAAAACCCCGTGTTGAAACCACATTTGGTTCAAAAGTTATGGAAGTTGAAACACCAAGAGATGTATAGAAATGTAGACCCCTGTCGACCTATTTTGGCCTGTTATCAATAATGCATTTACCGACAAACGACTCATTTAGCTTGATGGCATCACATATGCTGTGATAATTAACAATTTTAAAAACTTTACCTCGCTGGCTTTATAAAGCTCCTTGTTCAGCTCCTGGGTGGGCACCTGTGACAAAATCCGAACTCCATCATAGAAGTCCTGTACTACATGCTGGTACTTCTGCTTCTCTCTGCCGTACAATAACTTGTTAACAGAGGACTCCTGTCAACAAACAAATAAGTTGCCAATCAAAGTTCTAAAATAGTTCCCTGGTTTTGTTTTTTACAGTTTCAAATTGGAGAAATACCAAAAAAGGGTGTTTAAAAAAAATATATAATGCGTTTATTCTTTCAGTTACCTGTTTGAGTTTGTGCGTCTTGGTATCATGTACGTCGTGGAATAACTGACCGATCACGTCCATGCATGCACCAACGGAGCGACTAGATCGGATGTCAAAGATGTAGTCTGGATTTTTGATGGCGTTGGACCAGAAACGAAGTGGCAAACTAAAAGAAATGGACACAAACTTAGGTGGTTTGCTTATTTTTTGTGAGAGTACGGAAACCTTACGCCTACTCATCACACTCAAACATTTCACACGTATTCACCAAGAAAATACAAAGACAAGAAATTCACAATTGTCTTACATATTACTCTTCCAGATGTGTGTGATTTCAGGGTCACTTTCTTCCAGTTCATGTCTAATGGCCTGGCTGTCAAAAAAGTCAAAGAGGTACTTGATGGCCTTGGGGGCGCTCTCCACAGATAGAATGGAGTGGAACATGTCATCAACGTACTTTTGAATGACTCCCTGTGAGAAAGTAAAGAGAACTAATGAAACAAATGCATAACATGAAAGGAAGAGATAGAGCCCGAAGTGAACCTCACAAGAATCAAAAGACTGGTTTTAAATAGGGTTTATAAACCTCTTATTCTTAGACCCAGAACCTCCCAGATGTTAAAGTTAAGAGAGTTTACAGACTGTGTACATCACCAGAAATACAAAAATACAGGTTTGGACACAATGTGGACTACTAAATTCTTTCTCCCTTTAGTGACAGCTTTACTTCTTGTAAGGAAATTTGAATGCTCACAGAGATTTTGGGAAAATCTTGAAATCAGGAAAAATACCGAGAAATCACATGCCTGGTATGCGAAAAAAGTTTCTGAGATAGAGGCATGAGCTCGGCCAGGTCTTTTTTCCAAGGGGGCTGAAAATCTTATTTATCCCAAAACCACAGAGATTCTAAAACTAAATATAGGAGATGATGGAAGGGAATGACCGCAAACCTGAGATGATGTAGGTAGAGGGATTGTATGAAATGCTCCATCTCCCCTCTCCAACCATTCATAAATAAACATCAATTTGTGTCCAACTTAACCTCTTCTGCAAGAACCAACCCAAACTTAGAGGTTCCTTCTCACCTCTCTAAGGGAGTGCCTCAAAAGTCAGAATGGTAGGAATGTTCTAATTCGATCGGTTAGGTACTTCAACGGCACGTATGGACCGGTACATTAGACAGGTGGAATGCTCATAATGCCAATGCGTATATTCTTTCATGTATAAGTGGTCCCATAGTTCAGCACAAAGTCACAGTCCAGTGGAACAGTCTGGCAGTCCATGACAGTTTGCTTCATGAACATTCTTTCGTGCCTAAAACTTCAGGGCTGCCAAGTGCCAACATTTGCATCTCGCAATCCCTGAGATTTTGCACAACATAAGGAAGATATTTAGAATTACATTCAACATAAAAGGGAAAATGTTTCCATAATCAGGAAGATTATTGTCAAATTTGTCCATCAGAACATGAACAGATTGGTGTATACCTTGAAAACTTTCTTCAGAATTAGGGACAGTTGCCAGCTCTGAAATGTGCTCAACATTTGAGACGAACTGTGTGGGCCTCTTAATGGAAAAATCCAAAAGTAGAAAGACTATTTTGTGTACCTTTGTTGACATGAGTCTTGGGAATGAGATCTCTTTGATCTTCCGGCGGCTGATCTTATTTCTGAAGGTGACAGATGTCAACCTGGTGCAGCAATCTCTGAGTCTTCTCCCCTTGCCCTCTTCCTCCTCCTCATCATCATCATAAGCATTGCCATCTTGTTTCACCTTGGAGAAAATAGTAATAGGAATTGCATGAAAAAATCTGCCAAAGAGAAGTGGTACTTAATTAACTAAACAAAAATCAATTATTTTTAATCTATTAGCCATGTACAAACAATTTTGAATGCTACAGGTATTTTGTGCATTGGCCGTAGCATATGCAAAAATTGTTGTATGTTTTTCATTTTGAAACAGCATCATTTGTTAAAATTTGTTCTGAGAAAAAATTCTTTGAAGTAGTTTCTTTCCATGAAATAGGGCAATGAAACTAACTGCTTCCAACACTGATGTCAGACTGTCACTAACTGAAAATGAACTGTACTAACTACAAGGCCCAATTTCTAAGAGCTGTTTAAGCAGAAAATATTGCTTAACAGCTTTCTGCTAAGCAGAAGTGAGCAGGATACCACATGGTATTTTGGCTGGTAACCGCATTCTGGTAAGCAAATTTTTGTTGTGCTTAGCTACGTTTTGTGCTTATAGAGCTCAATGAAATTGGGCCATGCTCTCCGACACCATTCATTAATCCTGCAAATTCTATACTGACATTTTTTTCCTGTCCCGCTTTAGTTGTCCCACAACTCACCAGATGCCAGTCTTTGACTCCTTTTGTTGCCTCCACTTCTACAATGGTATCCCGACGCTTTATGTATCGCTTATTGCTAGCCACATCATCAGTTCCAACATTGACTGACAGGGAAGACAAATAATAATATATTATCAATTTATACTATTTAGTACAAAAAGGAAACTTAATTTCTCAAATTTATAACATATTTTTGTTCAACATATTCTGGAAGTGGAAGGGGACTTAAGTCTTTTTTTCCATGACATGGCTGATTTTAGTTTTATTTATTGCTAATTGTTTATTTATTTATTTTTATTTGGGGGGCATGGGGGAAGGATATAAGGATTACTATAGATCAGAGAGTTTGGTCTTTCTTTATTTGATCATGACAATAGATTGGCAAACACAATCAAATAAACGGGGGAAAAACAGAAGGGGAAACCCCTTTTATGCCTCACTGGTCACGTCTGTACAGTCTATTCAAAGGAAGTTATAAAAAGGCCATACATGTCAATAGATTGAGCAGGGTACTACACAGAACGGGACAAAGCCATGATGTTTATTTCAATAATTGTCATGGTTTTTTTTTTAAACTGGTGAAAACAGAATCTATGAGGAAGTTCTCAACAAAAAAAACAATTAAAATTATTCCTCGGTACATCTAGGGATTTATCAGAAGCTCTATTGATGAAAAGAGCCTGGTCTGACGAATCAATAGCCTGGTCTGACGAATCAATGGTAAAGCTTTCTTTACAATGATAAAGAAAAGCAATACTTGAGTGAAATGAATTCTTAAAGAAATGGTCCACAGTATAAATACAAAACTCCCACAGCAATTAAAGTTCCTATGTAGTGGTATTTTTCACATTGCATTTTTGGGGCTTAACAAATGGTTCGAGATTAATAAGGCAATAACAGTCTTGGTGGCTGGTCACTGTTAATTAACCAAGCCGAAGGTGTGGTCCATTAACAATGGCCAGCCACCAACCAAGGTCATTATCATGCAGTGATGACAAGTTCCTAACACTGTTATTGGCACCAATAAATGCCTTTAAAGAAAAAAACATTAAAAATCTTCAGAATTTGATATTTTTCTTCAAAGTTTCTCGCAAATATTTGTAGAATTGTTCTGTTCATGTTCAAAGGCCATTCTTAAGGCTGTTCATTTTTTAACTGGGACCTAATCTCTTACACAAATTTAACTATTTAAGCAAGAACCAGACTATGATCTTTGAAAATTAACAGCACCATAACGTAAAGCACAAGTAATGCTCTCAGCAAACTCTATTTAAATTTGGGTTAAACAAATAAAAATTGACTAGAGCTGGATTCGAACCTGCGACCTCCGGATTAATGTGCCAACACTCTCCATCTGAGCAATCTAGCCCTATTGTTGCAATCTCCCTATTTTGTCAGTATTTTTGTTTGGGGGTGCCAGTTTACAATACAACATGGTAAGCGGCAGCAGAGGGATCACCTTAAGGGGATGTGACTTTTTATTTCAAATATCAAGTAATCATTCGTTTATAATGACAAGGGTAAAGATAGCTCATGATACAAAACAACTTACCGTATGCACTTTCTTCATTTCCCTGGGAGAACTTTAGAATAGGTCGGGAACTAGTTGCATTGTCAATGCCCTGCTTCTCTACAATCGTCATTTGATCGTTATCCTCAACCTGTAGGTTACCAAGGATAACAAAATACCAATAAAAACCCAAACAACTACAACAAAACACTTTTAAAGATTACCCAGGTAACTAATGAACTAATGAACATTTAAGCAAAAATTGAACTACTCCAAAGTTTTTTTTTTTGGGGGGGGGAGTTGGGGATGGAGGGGGAGGGTTTATGTCTAACACCTAATGTTCTTCATCCAAATCATAACACTTACACGGAAATCCTTTAGCATATTGATTCTTCGCCATTTGTCAGCCGGTGGTCTGGGATCCATGTCTGTCAACACGAGGCAACCACTGGTACCTTGATGCCATTCTGACAATGAAGACAGACAAGAATTTCCATTATTGTTCATTTATAAGTAACTCAGGCTCAGAGAGTTTATGAACTCTGATTGGAAGAAGACTGTTCAAGTGGGGGTGTATTAAGTGATATAAAGAAACTGTGAACCAGTGAATAAATGGACCCCAAACAGGCATATTGATGTGTAAAGGTTCTGTATGCACTGTGCTTGCTTAGCAGGGAACTATCAAATTAACTGTTTTCTTTGTGCATATTGTTTTGGTTTTTTTCCCGCAAGGACAGATGGTGCTGCGTGAATGCGCAGACAATGTATCAATTTAAGGTAGCTGGTACGCGCATGAAACTAGCATAATGCAAAGCATAAAGCTGAACACCAACAAGTAGTGTTTCTATTTATGGTGATGTTAGTTTTCAAAGCTCCAAATATGCATAATAGTTAAAAAACTTTCTTTTGGGCAAGACAAATTCAGGAAGAGTTAAGGGTTGACTCGGCAGTTTCTTCACTAAAAGAGGTTTTCTGACATACCGAGATCGACTTGGTTGGCACTGGGTCTGCTGGAGTAGGGTTTGTTGCAATGGATGGCATCTAAGATCTTCTCCTTGACCTGCGAGATGGTGTCTACGTCTAGTACCTTGACTTCCTTGATGACAGTTCCTTCTTCGTCAATGGGCACGAGGAGAGTCTAAGGAGGAACCAGGTAAAAAATTTAAAGAATCTATATTATCTAGTCATGTTTTTTCGTCATAAAAGGCGCAGTTCCATTTCATATAACCATTTTTTTAAACAATATTTGGATAATAAGCATGACTATGAATCTGAGTAAATATTCCAGAAACTAAATGTGAATTTGACCATAAAAAACTCACAAGGTTATTGAACTCAATATCCTCCTCCTCTAACATCTTCTCAAAGTTGAGAGAATATCTTGCACTGCCGGTGAAGACATCAACTGGACCACTCTCAGTCCGATGTTTGATGGCGCGGTACAAGACAAACAGAGGATAGGCAGTGTGATTCTGAAGAAAAAAAGACATCATCAACTACACAGGTTTTTTCTTAAATGCTCAAACATTTCTTCCCGCTGGCTCTTAATGCGTATATAATTCCTATGTAAACATCAATCCATTGAAAATTGTTTCACTCTATCAAACATGTTTACTTGTTATTACGCGGTCAAAAGTAAAATGCGCCATCAACATTTGAATTGAACTCCTTCAGATACAACAACCATACACTTGTACACAATCATACGCTCTGTGTGTACACTGCACCACCACCGTGTGTGTACTACACGTGTACGTCGCAGTCAAAGTACAAACCCAGCAGTTTTAGGTGATTCTGCTCTATTGGCTCGTTTAATTTTGAAAAGTACACATATCGATTGGTGAGGATGAACAGATTTTGATCATTCTTACAGATATCAAAGACCATTATTATTCTCTTTCCATGAAAGGGAAAAAACTTTTGGATGGGATAATAAGTTTTTTAAAATAGATGAATGTCTTGGCAGTGTTTAGGGGTGTCTACATTGTACTACACAGGGTTCGCGCCGCTGCTCACCATGTTATCAGTACAAATTTCATTGTTGATCTCTCTAAGAAAAGCTCATGTAATTTTTCAGCAATCCATACCTTCAATTGATCATAGAGGCACAAAGCAACCCAGTTTGATAGAAGCTTCTCTAAAACACTTTCATTTCTGTCAGGAAAAAAAAAAAGAATGGAGAAGGAAAAACTAAACAACGTTTTAATTTTTATGCAAAAACATTTCTTTAAAGGAAGATTTTAAGGCAAATTTGATTTAACATTTCACAAAAATTATTGAAACAGCAGTACAAATCAGTGATATACTCTGTTGAATTTTTTTACTGCAAAGTTTTTGTTACATATTTTTAAGTAGAATTTGAAACTTTGCTTAGCGGGAAAACAATAATAGTTTGTGGTAACACCACGTAATAGTCTCTCTAGCAAGTTAATGTGGTTCTACAAAAGAATCGTGGCATTTCACCTCTTATCTCTACCAGAATGCTCTGATCGTCCTCAAGCAGAAAAGTCATAAAAGCATTTGCAAGAACTATGGATGAGAATTACCTAATGAAGAGTTGTCGTGTACGGTCGTTGTCAGCGGCTGTCTGGATGAGCTCTGTCATCAGAGTGATCATTACGCTGAATAATAAAGTACAAATGTAATCAAAAGAAAATTCCTTTGTCAAAGAAACAGGAAAAGGTAAGTGCACCAGGCTCTGGTGTTTCTGATCAGCAGAGTGTAGGGTTGGGGTACCAGTCGTGGCATTGGTGTCCTTGACCAAGATACTTTACCATAACTACTCTGTCCATCAGATGGGACATTAAGCCATAGGTCCCCTGTACTAGGATTTGTAGTGCACCTTGAAGAACCCAGAACACTTATCGTGGAAGAGTAGATGTTAACCCTGGTGTTTCTGGTTCACATAGCAAACACCTTTGTTTTACTTATGAGGCATCCTTGGTTTCATTACCAGAAATATAAAACAATAATGATACAAGCATCAGGATTTACACATAAAGTTTTCATTAACAAGCCTGTTGGCCAAAAAGTTTTGCATCTCAACAACTCTGTAAGAATTTACACCGGCCATCAATCTTAGACTACAATTGATGTAAGAATTATCTACAGTATTCCAACTGGCCTGTTGTCATCAGGCACTTTCAGTTGTCTAGTGGTTAAGACACCTGCTTCCGAATGCAGGGACAGGGGATTCTGAATCCCACCCGAGTACGAGATTGGACTTGAAGCAAAGACCAGTTTCAGAGAATATTAAGCTTGTCGTTTAGGAAGGTGTTTTTCTTTTGAGGATAATACCAGAAGATAAAGTTTGCCTGCTCATTTACTCTGTATAACAAATGAAAAGAAAAGAAATCTTGAAGAGTAACTTTTTAATACTTACTCAGTCAAATACGTCATTTTATTCTCCGCGATCATGATGACTGTAAGCAGAGATGCTATCAACTGCCTGAACAATACAATAGAATTTAATTTAGTTAGAAAACCACTATCTCTGGTTTTGCCTCAAGGTAAAGCAAATTACTTCTGTTATTTACAAAACATCAATTTAAAAATTATTTACCATATAATAATTAGCTTTAGGTGAACAGAATTGAGTGTCAAGAAAGACAATTGTATCTGATAGATTACAAAAAATAACCACAAGATTTCCATCTGAAATTTTGGATTTAAGTCAAACTACACTTCAAAATATTTTTGCTGCACTTTCCTTTAAGCATTTGAATAAGAAATAAAAAGTTTTGTTGATAAATCCTTGAAATTGCTTACTTTTGTCTGATGTGTAACTTTGACTTGCTCTCTGCGTCCAACGTCTGAATCAGAACAATTAAGAAGGCCTTGTTGCTGAGAAGACGTGAGAACTTCATCATTGCTTTCTGGATATTTTCATCTGGATACTAAAAATACAAATATGAATAAGCAAATTATGACATCTTTGGAAGATCTGGTTAATTTATGGCCAAGTTCATAACAATTTGTTTTCTTCTAGAAATGATGTCAAATCTGAGTGAAGTGCCGGTGAGCGAGTGGCAGACACTTACGTCTTTATCCTCCGTGTCAGGTCCTTCTTGCCCGATGAACAGCATGTTGCTGGCGTACTCACGGTGACTGACAAATGGCATTCCAATTCCTTCTAAGTCACTGGTCAAATCTGTCACGTCTGTCTGAAGATCGGCAAAGGCTGAACAAGAAAAAAAAAACATTTTCTCATTGACATTGCGATTTTATCACGATCAAGTTTCACGGTCATGTTTCGGAAGCACAATCAGACCGTTGGAAAGCCGCTATAAGTAACGGCCACTCATCAACCCATGCAGTCAAACAGACAGCATCAAGGAGAGGGATGAAAGACCTCATGACAATGCAGTATAATATGTCTTGACAAAATCTTGTATGGTATGTAAAAGGAACAGGTCTTCCACAAAGGCCTTATAATCCATCCAATAAGGTAATCCATACATCGTTCGCTGTGCTTTTTTCACTGGGGGGGGGGGGCACTAAACCGTGACCACAGGAACTCCATGAAACATTTGCCTGTGTGCGTACACACGACACAGTGCTTCACTACAGGTGACACGTTGACATGACTACCGTCAAACACTCTAAGAAACTCAAGTGCCAAATACAAGACCACTGCTTCATGTTGCGTCAGAGTTGGGCCCTTATTGTGTCCTCCGAGGCCAACTCCATTAACATTAACTGTAACTATTTCAACAATCATCAAGTACATATAAACAGCCCTAAAAAAGAGACGTAAAGTCCCCCAAAACATAAAGACAATCTAATTATGCTTAAAATCTGGCTGAAAAAAAATGACGTTTCAGAAGAACTGAACAATGACAGAGCAATGTTTTTTTTGTAGGATCTTAGTACCTTCTTTGATCTCATCTGACAGATCTTCTTCCAGGGATCTCATGTCTTCCTGGATGAGTCTAGCCTCGTGTATGGATCTGTACAGCTGAGCCAGGAAGCACAAGGCAACGATGAGAATGCACACCAGGATTGCTCCACTGACTGACAAGACTACGATTGCTACCAACCCCTCACGGGGATAGGAAATGTAACCAATACGGAACTCTAGATTGCTGTGAAGTACCTGAAGAGAGAACAGAAACAAGGTGCATTTAGGGCTAGTTCTAATAATGTGTTTTGGTTTGATTTGATTCTCAAGAAATGTCTGTAGACTTACAGAAACTACTTATCCCAGATTCATCTGTGTCATCTTGACCCAAGGTGTCCTGGTCAGATGGTTGCTTCTTGAGTAAATTATAACTGAGATTTGTCTCAAGACTTACCCCTCTACTCCCTTTGTCTTAGCCCATAAGGCCCCAGCAGATGGTTGTTCCTCAGGTAAAGTACAACTGAGATTCATTTTAAGACTTACCCAGACTACAGGAAGCACTCTCCCTTTGTCCTAGCCCAAAGGCCCCAACAGATGGTTGTTCTTCGGGTAAAGTACAACTGAGATTCATTTTAAAGACTTACCCAGACTACAGGAAGCCCTCTCCCTTTGTCTTGGCCCTTGAAGTCCCCAGCAGATGGTTGTTTCTCAGGTAAATTACAACCAAGAGCTGTTTCTTTAATGAAGGTCACAGGACATCTCTCTGTTCCGACGTAAACCATTACTTCTGATTCGGTGATTGCATTGTTGATTCGTTTCCCCTGAGTTAAAGAGAAAATTTCAACATACCTATAAGCTGAAATTACTCACATGTACATAATATGTCTTAATCCTATCTTTAATGCTATCTTTAATGCTTGGTTGTTTTTGTTCCAAGTGAGTTTAAAACCTTCAAGCATACAGGAACTCCTCCTTTACAAGTAGGCTTTATAGGCTTAAATAGACATTTCACTGCAAGCCGTTTCATCACAATTTTTCAGTTTTTTCCAAGAGCAAAATATCCGAAAATCAGACTAGTAGGAAGAGTATCATGCATGCAAAATACAAACAATATTGGTTACATATTCGGATTATGAAATGGGAGTAAGAACAATTAATTTGATTTACCCATTATTGATAAAACCTCACCTCAATTGTCAACAACTTGTCCTTCTCAAACAAGTCGTTTTCAAACTCGTCATACTCTGGATTGGGAAAGAACTCCAAGACAACGTCGTTGTTTTCTGACCACATTGAGAGGCCTCTGTTACCGTCCATAATGAAGCCAAAGGTCACATTAAGTTGAGATAGAGAGCTGCTTACTGCTGACGTTATATTGGGGGTCCGACAACGCATGAACTCAGAACCTTCTGCAGCACAACTCTAGACACATATAATTCATAATAAATGATTTTCTCTTTAAAAACAAATGTTTCCTTTCGTATTCAGAAAGCAAACAAAGAAGTTACTAACTGTCAAATGAAGTGGTCAGGATATAACCTTGTGTACACCATCAAAGCTGACGAAACCAACAATGGAAACACCAACATTTTGCCCCACATTAAATACAACTTTCAACAAAAAAGATGTGTTTTCTTTTGAAATTATCATGGGCACTGTGGGTGGCGTGTCGTGGATGAGCAGTTTAGTGCACCTGACAGAAGTTCTGGTGTTTCTGATCAGCAGAGTGTGGGCAAGAGTCCCGGTCTTGACACTTGTGTCCTTATAAGCAAGACAATTAACCATTATTACTTCATCCTTTGGATGGGACTAATGGCGTTAACAAGGAGGGGGGGGGGGGTTTCCCCACTGCTCAGAACCCTTGCTCCACCTCTCTTGCACCCCCAAAAATGTGATTGAAAAAAAAATGCACAAATGAATGGTTCAATACTGTACATTAAGTAATTCCCCCCCTCCTCCCCAAATCATGTCTTTGCCTCCGCTTGCCCCCCTAAATAAAAATGTCTGTTCACGCCACTGGTTGGGGCGTATAAACGTCGGTCCCATGTGTTGTGTGATGCACGTAAAACAACCCAATTACACTTAGCATTAAGAAAAGGGGCTCGCCTCGGTGTTTCTGGCATGCTGTAGATTGCGCAACACCTTGTAAACCCTTACAAGGTGCTATATAAACTAGCTTCATAATTCAAAAACTAAGCAT
This sequence comes from Pycnopodia helianthoides, assembly GCA_032158295.1. Lineage (NCBI taxonomy): Eukaryota > Metazoa > Echinodermata > Asteroidea > Forcipulatida > Asteriidae > Pycnopodia > Pycnopodia helianthoides. The sequence continues at coordinate 27,465,851 of CM063244.1, forward strand.
ACCTATCTTAAATAAAAACTTAAGCACTTTAGAGATGCCCATAGATAAAAGGCTGTATATTTACTGATCTTTATTTTGTTCACTGTTTGAGCTTGTTACCTCAATTACAAATTTGTTTTCTATGAAAGAAGGAGAAATAGGGTGGGAAAAGAAACATCTTACCAGGGTACGACAAAGTCAAGAGCTCACCCCAGTTCATTTCTTCGGAGCAACCAGTGCTGTGATTTACATTAGAATGACTAAATTGTTACCAAGACAAGATCGATACAATTTTTTTAAACTGGTGACTCACCTCAACAAACTCAATATTCTCGGGTCCGTCACTGCCAACAGATCTCTTAGTGATTTGTGTAGCAACTGTAACAACAAGTGAAGCTATCTGGGTAGTGCCTAGGTACTTCCCTCTCACAATCATCTCTCGACCACCGCTGAGTTTTGAAAATAAAAAAAAAAATTGGTTTGTGAGGATCAAAGGAAACAGGATATTAGTTACTAATCTGATTAAGGATGAGGATTCTTTGTTACAATGTTAATTTCAAAGTTTTCCAGCCAAAATGAGACCATTAAAATCATAAATCATCTCCAAATTTGTTCACTCAGTTAGCTTCAAGTTACGGATGAAACTGCAGATTGTAAAATACCAATTGAAGATTGTGGTCAAATGAGGTGTTGTAAAATTGCAAAAAATAAATAAATAACAGTTGAAAAACTTGTAATACTGTCTTAGATATACTCACGCATAGATACTGCTGGTTCGACTGACTTCAGTAATGACAGGGTTGTTGGTGAAAGTGTACTCCTGGCTTGTTATGTCTGTCCCATCAAAAGACATCTTGAGAACTTCTGTCTGCCCAACAGACCCCTCAGAGCTTGTGCACACTGCTACTGTCTCGGTCACTGGGCTGTAAAGTTATGAAGCAGAAGAAATGTCAACATAAGAAAAGTTTATTTTAAGCAATTGTTAATAATGATTTATAGTCTTATATAGCAGATGTATCTGTATTGGTTATAATCTTCTTTTGATTGTGGTTATTTATTGGTATTTTAATTGTTAATTTTTTTTTTAAAGTAATTTTATGCTGTTAACTCTTTTCATTTAATGTGTGTAATAGTGCGTATGGGATTATTTTAAAGTGTATTTTGTTGTATTTTTATTAATAATTTATTGTTCAGTGCATTTGAACAAATTGTATTGGAATTTGCGCTATATATAAATGAATAAATTATTATTATTATCTACCAATAAGGTACTCAAGGCGCTTGAAGAAATAGAAACATTTTAAGGCAGGTTTTCAATTTGTTTGAATTTAATGAGACCAATTTATGTAGCACCTTAGAAGGGTTTACAGGGTGCTGCGGCGCATTCAGCAGCCACTGCCAGAAACACTGAGGCAAACCCCCTTCTCTTAAGTGTCATCACTGGGTTCTTTTACGTGCATTATACAACACACGGGACGTACGGCTTTACGACCCATCCGAAGGACAAAACATAAATGGTCAAATGTCTTGCTTAAAGGTATTGTACACTTTTGGTAACAGCTCAAAATCAGTGTCCACTTTTTGTGTGATTAAACATATGCATGAACAAACAAACCTGTGAAAGTTTGAGCTCAATTGGTCATCAAGGTCACGAGAAAATAGTTAAAAGAGATCTTATGTGTTTTCTGTTTTTTCAAATTATCGCGAGCGATAATTACTATTGTTTTACTTGTTTCTCAGAAACGATAGCATTTTAGGCAGAAATATTTTAAGGAACCCTTTCTACCATTACTTACTTTAAATCATGTAAGTTATGTGTGAATCTGTGAACATTGTGTTTTTCGATCTTACCAATAGTGTACAGGGCCTTTAAGGACACAAGTGTTGAGACCGGAACTCGTGCCCACTCTCTGCTAATCAGAAACACCAGAGATCGAGTCCAG
>CM063244.1:27467872-27492836 GCA_032158295.1 Pycnopodia helianthoides
AAACAGGTAACTGAAAGAATAAACGCATTATATTTTAAAGAAAAACACCTTTTTTTGGTATTTCTCCAATTTGAAACTGTAAAAAAACAAAACCAGGGAACTATTTTAGAACTTTGATTGAGAACTTATTTGTTTATTGACAGGAGTCCTCTGTTAACAAGTTATTGTACGTCAGAGAGAAGCAGAACTACCAGCACGTTGTACAGGACTTCTATGATGGAGTTCGGATTTTGTCACAGGTGCCCACCCAGGAGCTGAACAAGGAGCTTTATAAAGCCAGCGAGGTAAAGTTTTTAAAATTGTCAATTATCACAGCATATGTGATGCGATCAAGTTAAATGAGTCGTTTGTCGGTAAATGCATTACTGAATAACAGGCCAAAATAGGTCGACAGGGGTCTACATTTCTAAACATCTCTTGGTGTTTCGACTTCCATAACTTTTGAACCAAATGTGGTATCAACACAGGGTTTTCATATCATTAAAGCTCAGATTGTACTTCTTTCAAATAGATTTTTTTTTTTTAAGTGACAAGAGTCGACAAAAGCTTGATCCCATCACATAGTATTGGCTCCCACCCTGTAAAAGAACACTTTTTAAACACCTAAACATACAAGTAAATTAGAAAGAGAAAATATAATTGATTTGAAACTAAGAAAAGTAGAAATCAGGTCTTTAAATAAAAAGGGACATTGTCATAACTAGTCATTTTTGTGTGTCTTTTCAGAATTTCACTGGTCTGTTCAGCAAGTTAAATACCCTTGAACAACTGTGGGATATTGTCAGCAAATACCATCAAACGGTAAGCTTGAAGACACTTATTCAGAAATCCCATCTAACTTCTTGTTTTCCTTTTACCCAGCAGGCAAACCATTATCAAACCATGAATAAAGGGTAAAGGTAGCACAAGAAGAAATGGGACTAGTCGCCTATGCAATTATATATTTTGTTGATCATTAACCAGGATGGGGCCAGGCTATTTCCCTTTCGGCCTCAGTTTGCCATTTTGGTTACATTCACATTTTGCTTTCTCCCTCTACTGTATAGTCTTCCTTCCTGTCCAATTATTCCTTCTCTCTGTGTTTGTAGGTTTATGTTTTTTACATAACTGTTCTGAAGTACTGGTCTTTTAAAATTATTCCAATACATAAGAATCGAGCTTTAAAATAAAGGAAGACCAAGATGGTGGACTCTGTCTTATCATTTTTTCAGATTCTGGATGTTCTTGAGTCTGAACCAGAATATGAAGACGCCCATCTTGGATACCTCCTTGAGGAGGTGCGAGTGACACTCTCCAGTGGTGATGATCCTGTGTAGAATGGCAAATAATTTCCCGCACATGACAGTTCTCGTTTCTGTTAAGTAATTAGCAGTAGCAATCACACCATGTGAAAAACGGGCTTGAACAAAAAAACGGGAATTATTTTGACAGGAGTCTATTCATACTATCACATGTTTTATCTTGATGAAATAAAAGTTGTAAGTGGACATCCAGGATCATAGAGCTATTATCAGCTCTTATTTTTCAAACAGGTAGTTGGCTGCAAGCCCCGGATCAGTGTCTTAATGCTCAATGAGTTGGCAATTGAAATTGCATTGAAACATTAATACAAAGCAGTGGCTTTAACTAAAGGAGGGGGGGAATAGAAATCCAGACTTTTTAGAATTAAAATTACCAAAGTAAAATGTAACATTTTACCTGATAGTTTTAATGTTTTTAACACAAATTTTTCTATTCACACAATGTATTTGTTTTTACATTCATGTCGAATTATCTTTAAAAAGAAAAATTAAATGGCAAAACAAGAGCACTGAAAAGGGGCTTCTTTAAGAAAAATGCAAACATACAAAGTACCCCCAGGATAAAATGGTGCACCCCCTTGTTTCCCCCTAAGAATTTAACCTAGTTTCATCGCTGTTCAAAGTGTGAAAGAGGACGTCATGAAATATTTGATGTTTAAAGATATTACATTTGAGTAAAGCATAATATATCAACAGTTCTATGAAATTTATCATGTATGGTTTTAATAATCGGCCTTAAAAAACTTGATGCATTAATATTAGCAATGATGGAAAATAGTGGTGAAAGTTTTTAATTCTTAAATGCTACTTTTTATAAATTTCATACCTGTAACGATTATCCCGAGACGTGTATCAGACTGATGACATAATGTCACAAGCGAGAAAGTTGTCACCCAACAAATTCTTATTAAGGGTTGCCAAATTTTAACACAGTTTCACATAACTCTATATATGAACATAAACCAATTTTGTGTGTTTTATCAAAAGGTAACCAAGGATGTTGTCATATTTAAACAGATCTTTATGTTTTCATTGGTGGCTGTTGCTTTAATATTTGTAAATAAAAATATATTTATAGATAGATATAGTTTCCTTTGGAAAAATGTAGGCCTAATTCTTTAATTGACAAAACAGTATACTTACACAAGAGATTAAATATATATTTTTGTAAAACTTATATTTTAAAGAAATATTTAATAAATTAATAAGTGCATTTAAATAAATATCTTTATGTTTTTAATGCCAATAAGATGATCACGGCTTTCTTCAGATTTTGTTCTTGAAACTGTTTCTTATATTCTGGTTGCATTAAATTTTAGACAACATTCCTAAGTATCAACCAATCAAACACTGTTGAACTCCCTAAATTATGAAAACTGGTAAAAAAAAATGTTTTTGAATTTTATTATAAAACATTCCAACGAGTTCCTATATGAATTTGGTCAATAACTTACTCCTTACTAGTCATAATGTTGGAAACAGTAGGGCCTACTAATTTCATTCCTTTTTCATCTTCAGCCTTGGTAAAGTGTTTGTTGATTTTATAATTATTTATTTTTTTAGAAAAAATATATGCTGTTTTTATCATATTATATTTTATTGTATGTTGGAACTTTGTATTAGTGCTGTAACAAATAGACACAATATTCAAAAGTAAATGTTTTAATTTGACAGAAGAAAAAAGTTACAAGCTGTATATAAACATAGCCTAATAATGTGTTTTAATTTGTTTGCTAATACAAGAAAACAAACACGCTTTCATTGGTCATTCCAAACTTTTCCCAACACTTGGAACAATCGTGGAAAGAATATCTCCTATTATTGTTGAAAATCTGTTTCGAAATATTATCGTCCGTCAATTCACACAATCGGCGACCGCATCACGTGGGTATACAATGTAAACAACCCAAGCAAGCTACGCGCAGTGTGCTGACTGCTTCCAAGTGCTGTGCACACTGCGCGTCGCTTGCTTGATTTGTGTACATTGTGTACCCACTATGAATCACGTGAATCCGGTCGCCGATGCGTCTATTAATTTCAACATGTCCACCGGAAAACGTCAGTGGGAGTGATTCAACATTAGTAGTTAATTTTCAAACAGTAGTACATGTGTAGATCATCTGATACATTCTAATTATACATTTAATTATATTAAAAACATTTGAACTACAACTGCAGTTGCATTACAACATTTGTCATTGTCAAGTTTGAGACACCGTAGCCTATATTTTGAAGTAACAAAAGTACACTTGTTTTTTGTGCAAGTATGTCCCTTGAACGAACTATGCGCATGCGTCGTAGACGAAAACTTATGAGTGAAAAATACAAAAGCAATTATTATTGTGTGTGACAGTCGTCTGCGCTGCAAGCTGCGTGCAGGAAGGAATGCTGACAAGACAGAAGTGAGTTGGAAAACTTTGGTGCGACACTTCAATTTTCATGGTATGTTTGTACTAAAATTACTTGGTATTTCTTCTTTTTCATTAGTCAAAACGCATTTGTAGATACTTTTAGCTTGAGCAATTAGCATGTATGTCGTCCCAGTGTAGGATAAGGTAGGGACGTGCGTCGTTAATGCAAATTTACACGACTGCCGACCGTGGCATAGCCTAACGGAGACGGAACACGAGAAACGGCCAGCAGGAAGCAAAATGTCGCCTGTTTGGGAAGTATACCCATCCGCCCCGTACAGTCGTTTTTCTCGTTTCAAGTAGGAGTAGGCATGTCATAATTGTTATCTATGCCTATTTCTGTTGTAAGATATCGCTGTGGTAGCCCGGTACTTCCACTCCAGCAGGTTTAGTTCAAAATTCTCAATTTTGTTTTATATCCCTCATTTTTTTCGATTGAGTGACATTGAATAATGGCCATTTTCTATAGCTCCCAGTTGTTAAAACCCTTCACATAGTGCTGACATGTTTGAATATTTCCCTTGTCTTACCACATCGTACACATTGGTCAGCTTAGTTAAATGCCATGGTATTCTAAGCTGTACCATGCCACACATCCTAGAGAGGGGGGGGGGGTGTCAATCTACAGGGTCAGATATAGGAAGGGGGCGGGGGCATTACAAATCTCTTCCAGCATCCTTGACCTTAGTGTACAAAATCGGTATGTCAATTGTCAATGGTAGATAAATCAAATTAAAAACTTGATTGATTAAGTAAAAAATAAGCTTAAATTAAGCCAGGCAATACCTGGACATGTGAACAACACTTGGATACAAAAATTGTTGATAAAAGTCAAAACAAAATCAGCGTGTGCTGATAATGTACCACAGATTGTTGGAACCAAACGGGTCTCGCTACAAGCTTAATGCTTTCAACACTTTGTCCCACAGTTCAATAGGAATGTGGACAGATAATTTCTCTCACTTTCAATTTTCCTTAATAAAAAAAAAATTGTCCAATAGAAAAAGTTAATGCCCCAAAACTGTTGATTTCTTCTCCATAATTAATATGATAACACTTTCACTGTTTAGTGGAGTAAGGTGCAACCTTGGCAGCTTGTTGCTCTAATGATGTTGAGTATAATGAGAAGGTCAACAATATTATAAATCAATGCAAGGGAATTGTTAAAGGTATTAAGTACACTTTTGGCTCAAAACCAGTGTCCACATTTTGTGTGATTCAACCTATGCATGAACAAACAAACCTGTGAAAGTTTGAGCTCAATTGGTCATCGAGGTCACGAGAAAATAGTGAAAAGAGACCTTATATGTTTTCTGTTTGTTCAAACATTGAGTTTTTATCACGCGTGATAAAAACTATTGTTTTACTCATTTCTCAGAAACAATAGCATTTTAGGCAGAAATATCTTAAGGAACCCTTTCTACCATTACTTAAGTAGGATTTGAAACTTTGCATGGTGGAAATACGATATGGAAAAGGTTTGCGGTGACAACCATGTAATACTTGTCTCTTATTGAGTTGGGGTGGTTCTGAAAAGAACCGTTGGTTATAACCGTTGGAGCACACACTCCCCACACACTAGTCCAAGGCTCGAGAGCAGGATCCAGTTCTACCATGCATCACCGAGCTCCATTTCCCGCTTCTAATTCCCGCCTTCGTGCATCACCAAGCTAATCCACTTCCTCAGTACTTAAGCAGCATCCAGCATCAGAGTCAATCTTTCTCCAGAAGACGATCAGAGCATACTGATCGAAACGTTGAGTTATAACCAACGGTTCTTTTCAGAACCACCCCAACTCAATAAGAGACAAGTATTACATGGTTGTCACCGCAAACCTTTTCCATACCCATTACTTACTTTAAATCATGTAAGTTATGCGTGAATCTGTAAACATATTGTTTTTTCGATCTTACCAATAGCGTACGCCTTTAAAAGAAAGTGTGATGTGAAATGGTACCTTCAAAAGATACTAGGAACTAATGGTAACACTGGATACTTTATTTATTTTGTTGCTCTTTTTATGATATGGGATCTTAGAAAGTGCTTTATCACACCCATAGGGGCGTCAAAGCGCTCATTAGTTTGTTTTTCTGTTTATCAACAGGATAAGCAAAGCTATGTTTTGAATTATGAGACCCATTTATGTGGCACCTTCTAATGGTTTATAAAGTGCTGCACAATGATTGCGATAAAAGAGATATTCACAGCCATAACCATGCCATGGCTGTGAATGAATCTTCATTCATGTTTGGTTTCCGCTTACCACATAATATAGGCCTATTGCAAACCAAATCAAATGTGATCATTGAACTTGAAGTAGCAAGTCCTTTAGGGAAGGAGGGTTATGCTTTTACAAAAGGCATTTCGATACAGATTTAGTCAGTGGTAGTTCCTGAAGGAGATTTGCCTTGGCATTGTTCCTTTTTTGAGTGAACTGACGGAATATATTACTACCAAGGGCTATTGTGTCAATTGTTGATTCATTGTTACGGATCTGATCAAAACTACTGCATGGAACATGCATAAGTGTATGGAGTGAGTTAAGTCAACACTTCAACTGAGGCAAGTGCAAACTAGACAGGAATTGATTGAAATAATTGTAGGCCTTTATGACTACAAGTTGAGTTGCCAATCTGCTTCTGGTGTTTGTCTGGTGTACCTTTTAATGCATGCCTTAAAAATTATTTGTAGCCCTGTGATTTAATGAAGGCAAAATGCTCTTATTGCCTTAAACATGAAAAGTATATATAATAGCACAATGAAAAGTGAACTGAATTCCAAACTATGTTCACAATTATGTGTGCATTGTTTTCAATGAAGGACAAGAGCAAACACTCAAATAATTTGTTAATGACTTTTTCTGTTTTTTTAACCCTAACACAGCATATGTAAAGCACTGTATACTCGGTACTTTCCGAGTTCTGTGATGTGAACAAAATCCACAGGCATGTTACTTTGGTAAGATTTGAACCCATGACCTTTACCATTCTAATTTCTAGAGCAGATGTTTTACCAACTAGACCACCGAAACTGCCCGGTAGCTAGAGGCAAGTTGATTGAACCCTATGTTTTAGCGGTGGGTACCACAACAATTTAATAGATGATAAATTTGCAAATATTAATTGGTTTTTCACCCTAACACCGATGTATGTAAAGCACTGTATAAAATACTATAGTACTTTCCTGAGTTCTGTGAACAAAATCCACAGGCATGCTACTCGGGTGAAATTCAGGGTGCTCTAAAATTACCATTCTAGAGCAGATGTCTTACTAACTAGACTATCGATATTGCCCGGTAGCTAGAGGCAGTTTGAATCCTATGTTTTTGGGTGGGTACTGCAACAATTTAATAGATGATAAATTTTAAAGATGCAACAATTTAGCCCCACAGCCAAAAATACATGTTTTTAGAAAATCATGATTGATATTGAACTATATTATTCAAACTGCTGTTTAGTACACCAATTGCATTTTTTTTTTTTTTTTTTTTTTTTTTTTTTACTAACAAAGAAAAGAAGAATTATTCAAGAAGGGCAAAGGTTGTGGGTTCGAATCCCACCCGAGTAATATGCCTGTGGATTTTTTTCACCTAACTTGGGGAAGAATTGAGTGTACAGTGCTTTTACACACATCGGTGAAAAGGTAAAACCAAATAATATTCTTTATCCAAGGTGCAAATTTAACATAAACCATCCATGGAGGTAAGAATACCCACCTCCATGAACCATCCGAGCAGCCACGGGAAACAGTTTACATGCTGGATCCACTGAACGCGGTCGAGAGGCAAATTGTATTACGGGTAAATAACTGTGTTTGGGGGGCACAATTCTTGTTCTAATGGTCTGAACAGATGAATAGATGTTCCCTGGACCCACACACTAAAGATTGAAGCATTCTGAAAATTTAAACATTGGTTCACTACTAATTTTCAAAACAGTGCATTTTGTGCACAAAAATAGGGGGGGGGGCAACAGGATTTTTGTGTTTACGTTATAATGGGCCCCCATGAGACCCCGCTTTCTCACACTACTTGTCAACCTTTGAGTTCACTCACCCAAAAATCACAACAGTATATGAACGAGGGGTGTTTTAAGGGTAGTCCAAAAAAAAATCACACATTATGTAGTTATTAAACAAATATAAAGCTGGTCCTCCCAGCTACGCTTCACGGCTGCCCGGAGGGTTAATACAGAACTGTCTGTATTGTTTCAATCTTGCGATTGTTTTGATGAGTAATAAGTTCCTAAACACGATTGTTACTTCATAAAAACAAAGAAAAGGTTTGCCTGCAGATCACTGTGTTTAGGTTTGTCACTTCATAAAAACTGTAAATGAACGGTTTTGTCACTCCATTTAAACCCAAAAGTCAAATGACTCCTACATGTATTTGGGCACCGTGCCCACGCTATGTTTTCTAATGGATTTCAGTGGCGAATTTTGGTTTGTCAATTTCCAAAAACAAGAAATGGAAAACAATGGACTCATCAGTTATGCTAATAAGTGCAAAACTTTTACATATTAGGTCCTGAAACTTTTTGAAAATGTTAACAGCTTTGATCAATACGTTACAAAAAAATGATGTCGAAAATTGTTAATGATTTTTGACACATTTGTCACTTTGTAAAAACGATGAAGAATTGTTCATATCAAATATATTTCTTTCTTTTTAGGCCTAATTATTAATTCTGTTCTTTTCTTTTTGATAGATACAGCAAGGAGCTACAGAGGGTTCAGCTTTTCCACCCTAGTTTAGGAAGATTCTCATTTCAGCTGAGTATGGCGGCCCAGAGGAGCCATGTAACCATCATGTTGGCTGTATGTTTGATTCTGCTGGGATTATTAAGTAGTGTTGTATCAGCTGAATGGCAAGGAGATCTGTCATCTTATCAAATTGCTTCATTCAGTAATCCTCATCCTCCTAGACCTCCCAATGATCCATCTGGTAACCACAATGCTAAATTCAATCATTTCACTCTATCTGGCCCTGATGGAGCTGTGTATGTTGGAGCTGTCAACTACTTATACAGACTGGATAGTTCATTGAATCTGCTGCAGAATGTTAGTACATGTCAAGAACTTGGAAGTGATAGATGTGATACATTCACCAACTACAATAAAATCCTGATATTAGATAATCAGACTCGGTTGATTACATGTGGAAGTGAGAATGGAGGAAAGTGTCAGTTCAGGAATCCAGATGATTTGACTGATGTGTTGTTTCATCCAGTGCCTAATGTTGCTGGTTTTAGAGATCTGTCCACTGTTGGTTTGATTGCACCAGGAACTACTGGACCAACTGGACCAGGGCCAGATGGAGGAGACTGGTTGTATGTAGCTGTGACTTATGCTGATGAGGATGGGTATAGAGGTATCCCACCTGTTAGCAGACTGCTCCTTACTACGGACAGGTTGTTGATATCCCCACCATCAGCCATAGGGTTTTCTTCATTTACTTTATTTGATGGTCCTTATACTCAGGGTCCATTCCCAATTAATATTGTTTCTGGTTTCTCATTCAATGGATTCACATACTTCATCACTTCTCAAAAGGAGGATGTTGGTTCCAATGTCAGTGTTTCTAAAATCAACAGAGTCTGTCAGACCAGTCCAACATTTGACTCTTACACAGAAATCACCATACAATGCCAAGGATCAGATGGTAGTGTGTACAGTTTGGTACAAGCTGCTCATATTGGCCCAGCAGGTCAGGATCTTGCTGTATCATTAGGTTTGAATGCTGAGGACATGGTGTTGTATGCTGTGTTTGCTAAGAATGAAGGAGCTGATGGGACTAGTGATGTACCTATTGATCAGTCAGCATTGTGTGTGTATAAGATGAGTGATATTTTAGATGCCTTCAAGGAAGCAGTCAGGGGATGTATTCAAGATGGAGATGACCACTCAGTGCAGTACTTGGAAGGATCCAGATGTAGTACATTTTCAGTAAGTTTAAGTATGGTCAGCTTCATTATAGTTTGAAGTTATGTTTACATTTAAGATGCAAGGGATATTATAGATGCCTTCAAGGAAGCCTTGAGAAGTTCTTCTTTTGAAGGTGTACAATGAGAATGTAAAAATTCTAAATATTTGTCTAGAAAGAATACTTTACATAGTTTATAATTTTGGCAATTGCCTATTACAGAACCGGATTGTTCAGTGTGGTGCTTGTAGTGTCTCTAAAGCTAAGAATTGAAACAATGATGCCTTATGCACAGATAACCCAAATTTTACTGCTTTGTCTTAAGGAAGTTTCCCAACAAACCAGCAATGTATGACTCCTAGTATTCAATTTGTTTTATTGATTGATTCCTTAAATGTAAGGAAAAAAGAATGAAAAATTGTTAACAGTCATACACATGTAATTTTTTCCCTTTGACAAAATATACAATTCTGTTTGTTTTTATTGTCCTGCCCTTTTTGACGAGGTTTGAGTTGATAAAGCTTTAAAAACATTAACAAATAATTCAATCCCAGTTTCTGGGAAATCACTGGGCTGGATTGCACACATTGGTAATGATTAAATTAAGCCTGTTTACATTTATACGGTTCGGATAACCGTAAAAAAAAATTCACTTGAAAAGTGCCGCGGAACGATCACCATGTACACAACTCACAACCCGTGCGACACACCAGCAGTCATATCGTTTCCAATTTACAGGCTTGTAGTCTTTGTTATCATGTGACTTTGCGTACTACAATAAAGCACAAAAAAAATTGAATGCTAGAGGGTGTTTCAAAACAATACAATAGCATGAGAAATATACCAGCGCATTACGCGATAGCATACAAAATCCGGTTACAAACCCCTTGACAATCGACTGTACATGCTCGGGAGAAAAGTTATTCCCCCCAAACGTGCACTAATCCTTAACTCTGGTGTCGCGCTAAAAGCGTATACAGCACTGGCTTTCACTGGTCTGCACGCAAATTCCGTTGACAGCATGGCCTGCGGAGCACAGTTCCTTAGAAATGCCAGCTTGGGTTAACTGTATAATGTAAGATTTGTTTCTCTTTATTTTAATTTTTTCATTGTTTTCTGGGTATTTTTGCGGGGTGGTTGGGCTTAGTCAAAATGCTGTTATGAAGACGCAGTGTTTACGATCGCATGCATGGTTGTGTAAATGATTTTTTTTAAACCTAAATTTTGTGTCTGAAACGGACGGTTACACGTGTAACCGACCGTTTCAGAAACGGTTACACGTTTACAAAAATAACCGTAAACGCACAGGCTCAGATTAAACCCATATTTTGTTTACGATAACGTTTATAGATATACAAAACGTCAAGTTGGTGATATTGTGTGTATAAGAAGAACAAAGTTTAAGCTTTGGATGGAGGTTAATAAATATTTATCTTTTGTATGTCCAGGTTAGTACAGATATGTTTCTGTGTCATACTTTTGAAGTGGTGACCCAAGAAATATACAAGTATGCTAAAGGCATTGATGTAACAACGTCCAATGCAGTGCTGGAGCTATCAGGTAAATTAACCAAAGTAACTTGTAATGAATTGTTAGTTTATTGGTTTTCAATGCCTAGTTTTGCATCTGGAAAAACTGCATACATTGAAAATTTTCACTGCCAAAGTTTGCTACATGCCTTTTTGTGCTCTCAAAACCATTGGAAATTATTTTTTGAAATTTATCAGATTTATTGAGGTGTTCGTGCAACAGCGCGAACAACTCATTGTTTTTGTTCGGGTTTTTGTTTTTTTAAAGTTTTTTTTAAAGTTTTTGGTCTTCTTCTCAGAGTTTTTTGTCTGCAAGCAAATGCATAGTTGTTAAACTTACATGATCTTGAAACTTTACATGTAGGTATACATTAACTTGTAGATGCTTCTAAAAGTTCTGCCGTCATGATGACGTCATCAAGTGTTGAGTTACATTAATTATAAGCGTAATATTTGAAAAAATCATAACTCATGAACCACACAATGGATTTTGACAATCTATATATCATCGGAGAGGTCTTTTACAACTTAACAATCGCTTCACACAACGTGACCCCATTTGACCTCGACTTCCGGTTCAAAACGGAAGTTGAAAAACTCAAAAATTCATATCTCAAGAACTACTTATACTGTAGTCAAAATGTTTACATCAGGATGTAGGTGTTTGAGCCTTCTCAAACTTTTGCACAGAGATGATATAAATTTGACCTTAACTTCCGGTCGAAATCTGACGTTAAAGCCCACGAGTGTGATAACCCGCGTTTTAACTGTGTATAGTGCAAACGTGTATAGCGCAAAAGCACTGTGGCGGGCTGTTCCGCTCGACTGATCACAGGGGGGCAAAGTCCATTTGGCATAGGCTATGCATAGAGCACAGCTGTATGGGCTGTGTTAGTCTAATCCAAGTGTGAGCATTTTTGTCAGATAACAAAAGACACACTTCCAAAGATCACACAACCTTCAAACTTCATAGTTAGCTCTTCAATTGTAGAAGACACCGCTTTCTTGACGTCATAATGACGTAATCAGGTGTTCAATTAAATTTTTAAAAGTTTAATATATTTGAAAAATTAATACCTTATGAACCGTGCATCTGATTGTTACAATCTATACATCATCGGAGAGGTCTTCGAAAAATAAACAAACGCTACACAAGGTGTGACCTCAATTGACCTTGTCTTCCGGTTGAAAGCGGAAGTTAAGTAGTAACCTTAGCATTTATTTCCTGTGTAATAAATGTGCTTTCCGTGCAATTTCAAAAGCTATCAACAATATTTTTATCGATTTAATTAAATAGTTGACACATTAACACAACGCTGACCCCATTGATACTCGAACACCTCGTGTTTGTTCGTAAAAACACTAAGTTCTAGTTTTATATAATTCACTTAAATTGATAGATTGCTAAACCAAGAGAATATGATTTATTAGTAAAGAATTAGAATAAATTGCTTTTCATAATCTGATACTATTGTGTGTGTTTTACAGACACTCTGATGTCATCCATCATAACAACAACTGAAATGAAGCACACTGTAGCTATCATTGGAACTGACTCCAACGGGGACCTTCTTAAGGTGAGTATATTTGTGAGCATTATTTTGCTTGCATTTGAAGAATTCTCTTTGAGAAGGAATGCCCGATTCATAATTTAAGCTTGGGACACTTTCTTTGTCATATCTTCAGACTTGACATTTTCAAAAGGAGATTTATGTCATCAGTGAATATTCCTGTCAGAGGTTAACCTGAAAAGTGTGAATGAATGCAATTGCCAGTCATCATACTTTCCCATATCGTTATACAATAACATCACTGACAAAACTAGGATCATAAAGCACTTCAATTTTAAGATGAAACTACAAGAGGACTGCCAGCAAACAGGCTCATTGGCAGTAAATATAAATAATTTGTTTTCTTCCACTTTTGATATGAATAAAGGGGGAACATCCAAAAACTTGTACAGCTGTTATTTTTATAACTTGAATTTATTTGGTTATTATGATACACTATAATTTTTAATTTTCCATGTGACCAGTGTATCCCACCTGCCACACATGGGCCAATTTTCATAGAGGTGCTTAAGCAAAAAATTGTGCTTAACAACTTTTTGCTCAGCAAAAATAAGCAGGTTACCAGTCACAGATTTAAAATGTGACATAATTATTATTTTGGCTGGTAACCTTATTCTGTACAGCATGTGCTTAGCCATTTTGTGTGCCTATGAAAATGGACACTGTTCATATCTGCATTAAATTTCCTTTTGCTTGTTGGACATGCCAAGATAGCTACTTTTTTCTTTCTGTGTCACAGGTTCACATCCTAAACAAGACCTC
This sequence comes from Pycnopodia helianthoides, assembly GCA_032158295.1. Taxonomy (NCBI): domain Eukaryota; kingdom Metazoa; phylum Echinodermata; class Asteroidea; order Forcipulatida; family Asteriidae; genus Pycnopodia; species Pycnopodia helianthoides. The sequence goes on from CM063244.1 coordinate 27,481,368, forward strand.
AGCCAGACTGTATGAAAGAGTAGACCTTGATATTACTGGATCAGTCCTTAAAGATGTCAAGATTAACGATACAACAAGAGAGATGTACATACTCACTGAACAAAAGGTACAATAACAAGATTAATGACTCAACAAGAGAGATGTACATACTCACTGAACAAAAGGTACAATAACAAGATTAATGATTCAACAAGAGAGATGTACATACTCACTGAACAAAAGGTACAATAACAAGATTAATGATTCAACAAGAAAGATGTACATACTCACTGAACAAAAGGTACAATAACAAGATTAATGATTCCACAAGTACTCACTGATCAAAAAGGTACAATAACAAGATTAATGATTCGTCAGGAGAGATCACTGAACAAAAGATATAATGACATAATTAATGATACAACAAGCTCAACTTTCTTTTTAAATCACTGTTCTGTTTCAATTTGAGCCAAATAGTTTCTGAAGACGCGAGTTGAGAATTGTGGTCAGTATACAACGTGTGAGACGTGTATTGGTACGGATGCAGGGAGGGATGGAGACCCATACTGTGGCTGGTGTACTCTGCAGAGACAGTAAGTATTGTATCTTGTCTGATTAAGATGTGTGTTGAGAATTGTGGTCAGTATACAACGTGTAAGACATGTATTGGTACGGATGCAGGGAGGGATGAAAAGGTCAATTGAATTGAACTATTTTGACCACCTCAAAAATAACGCTGATATTATATATGATTTGTACCTGCTTAGATGCACCCTGTATTCTGAATGCAACATGCCTGATGTGTCTACCCGATGGTTAGCCTACAATACTGCACAGTGTATTGAGATAACGAATGTGGCTCCTTATGGCAATCTACCAATCACTCTCACAGAACATCAGGTAAGAGTAAAGTTGAAACAGGAAAATATTTCTCTTGTTTTTTGTTTACGCCCCACTCTTTTCATTTTTAATCTACTCTTTGTTCACTCACAGTGGGAAGAATGAAATCAGCATAAAACTGTAATATCTGAAATAAATACTATTATTGAAAATTATTAAGGACTAAAACCATTCTGTTATTTTATCCTCTTTTTTCTTACTGACACCACAGCCTTTTGGGGGAGAATATGATTATTTGACATTTACTTTCTCCTTATCTTTGGATGAAAAGTTTCCAAACATTCCAGTCCATAAACATCTATTGTTTTATTTCATTTATTTGTGTTAATTTGTTATATTAACTAATTTGAATATTTGTCAGGTTACCGTGAGTGTAGAGCAGTTACCAGACTTACTGACCAGCATGAGATATGAGTGTTGGTTTGGATCCTACGTATCTCAAGCTACAAAGACTAATGAGGATCTTAGATGTGTCTCCCCACCTGGTGATATGATACCTCCAATTCAACAAGGAGGTAAGTCCAGCACAAAATTGGGGCTGTTTTAAATGTTTGAAACAATTCTTTGTTAAAATTATTTAAAATTGGTTTTGAATTGAGTAAGTGGATACGGTGCATTGATGTCTCATTTGTTGTGGTTTACTCTTTGAATCTGCAAATAACATGTACAGGGCAATAACATGTACAGAGCTTGAACTTGGGAGAGAAAATCCACGAGACCGCAGGGCTTGTAGCTCAGATTATTCACTAGACCAGACATTTTTGTACAACACCAGAATCAAAATGAAAAAAAAAAAATCATGAGTCCTGACAACATGAATTTAACTGTTTTTATTTGAACAGTAATTGCACTGAGACATAATTTATCTCATCTGTCTTTTAGGGGTTTGAATATACTTCACTACTCAATGTAATTGTAAGGTATTTATCAGACTCATAGTCAACAATTAAACATTTTTATGTTTGTGTGTTCAAGACATTACACAGTGAGGGACATGTTTTGTTATTCAATTGAAAAAAACACAACACCTGGCCAGACACTAAAACCACTGGCCAAGGCCTGCGGTCCAGTGTAAAATTCAAGCCCTGTGTAAGGGAGATCTTGCACCAAGATCAGAATGACACTCTGGGAAGTGCACAATATACAATTGAAATCAAATAGGGTGCTTCTAAATTTAAATAATAATTTACAGCAAGCAAGGTAATGCAAACGGGATCATTAACATTAGCAAAATTAAATGTTGGTTTCTTGAGCTTATACCGCATAACATTTAGTCCGTGACATATAATCTGAAATATTTACATTTTATTTTCATTTTCCAGATAATGCTGTTGAGGTTACACTGAGCATCCATTCCAGTGAAACATCAGTCAGTTTTGTGGATACAAGTTTCTATTTCTATGAATGCTCCACTTTTACCTCGTAAGATTACATATTTTTGCTCTTCTTCACTTTGTGTTTGAAATCTAGTTTGTAGAATAAATAAGCCTCAAATTTGTTTAAAATACATGTTTTTAATTTAGAGTTTTCTTTTTTTCTCACGCTGTTTAATTTAAAAAAATATTTGACCACGAGAGCTGTTACATTTAACTTTTTGTTTTGTTTTGTTTTGTACTTTCTCTGGTGTAGCAGTTGCTTACATTGTATTATTTTGTTTTCTATTTGTGTTTGTGTTTGCTGTAGTTGTGTATCTTGTGTTGGTAGTAGCTGGGCCTGTGATTGGTGTGTCTTTGAAAATAGATGCACTCATGTTAGTTCTACTTGCACAGGAGCCAATGAAATCATCATTACAGGAGAAAACGTAAGGTCTGCCATAAATGTTTTCTTATCTAAATGCTTAAATTTAAGAGTTAAAAATTGAATTAGGCACTTGTTTTCTAAACCACATCCATTTCTGTTTTTATAACCTAATAATAAAGTGTTATTAGGGTGTCCTGGGACATTTCAACATCAATGAAGAACTGATAAATAGTTATCTAATGCCAATTCTATAGAATCCAGCTTCCTCTTCATCCAAGGGTCCGAGTTCCTGCCCTCAGCTGCTGGCTCAGAATACTGAAGTCCTTCTGCCCAATGGAATTGAAAAGAGTATACAAGTCATGACTACAAATCTACCTGATGAGACCCAGGTTAGTTATCTTTCAATTAAAAAATTTCAAAAACTACACGATTAAATTAAAAGAGGGAATAATGTGAAAGACAGAGTATGAGTGTATCTTTTACTATTTTCACAGGCAAAGAGAGACAAATTCTAAAACCCTTTTTTCATATACAATCTTGTTAAAAATCATATGACCACAGAAACAGGCTATGTTTCATTAATGTGCCGGCACTCTACCAACTGAGCCATTTTGCCATAATGTTGGCAGTCTTCCTATTTTGTCAATGTCTTTGTTTTGGGGTGCCAGTCAGAAACCATTTAAACTGTAACTGCTGGTACTGCTGTACAGCCATATCCCTGGCTATATGGCAGTTACCGGTGAAATGATTCTGACTGGCACCTGCGAACAAAGATAATGACAAAATAGGAAGTCCGCCAGCATTAGGGCTAGATAGCTCAGTTGGTAGAGATCTGGCACAATAATCTGGAGGTAGCAGGTTCAAGTCTAGCTCTAGTCAATTTGTCTTTGTTCAACCCAAGTTTATTTAAAATTTACTCAGTCAGCTTCCCTTGTGGCTTATAATATAATAGGCCCCTAACAAGTTTAATTGGCATTAGATACAGCTTGTGATTTGGCCTCTTTCTTTCTGGCCTTTTTTCTGTTTTGGGGTAAAAACTTGCATGTACCCTCCTTGTTGGAATGAATGTTTAAACTTCTTCTTACTAGCCCCACTCTCCATTTGTTTTTTTCATCTCTCAGACTACTAGCTTTGAATGTAGCTTTAATATCGAGGGAATACGTCAGAGTACAACTGCTCAGCGTAATGCGGATACCATCGTGTGTGACATGAAAGCTGTAAGTTAAGTCATTCCTCAGACCAATTACGAAGAACACTTTGTATGAAATTGGAAAATCAAATTATCATTATTGAAACCGATGCCAAAATTTGAGTTGAGCTTTGTTTGATATCAACCCATTTGTGTTCCACAGTATACCTACACGTCCACTGATGAAGCAGAGCTGATTGTGAAATTGACCGTTGAATGGACAGACACGATTAGTAACTATCACATTCTAGATGACGTATTCAACTTTAATGGTGAGTTTGAGTCCAGGATGTGGGGTGGGGAGAGTAGCACTTTTACAGTAGTTCTTTGCCCGTGCCAACTTATACACTTGACCCTTGACCTACAATTAATTTAGGATCCAATTAAAGTAAAGGATGTTGCTGAGGGATTAACACATTCTCTGTTGAATTTGATGTTTTTTTTTTTTTATTTAACTGAGGAAAACTTAATAGTCTTAAGACAATTTTTTTAACTTGATTCGTCCCCAAATTCAAGACCTCAAACGACAAATGAGAATCCCTAACGAGCTCTTTCTCTTAAAGGTAGGGTCATATATTGGTAAATACTCAAAAAAATTAATGACTGCACAATCCCACTTGGTAAGAAGCACTGTAGCTGTTGATTGTATAAACTATTTTGAGAAAGGATTTCCTTTAGAGTAATATGGTTTGGAAAATTTTTCACTCAAAAACGCTTGAATCTGAGAAACGATTCATGCATCAATCTTTTTTCTGAGGATTGGTGTCCATTCGTGATTTGCTGCAGTTGGTACCTGCTGTCACCTCGCTAAGCGTGGTTGGATCTTGTAAAAATATTGTGACAGGTTTTTTCCTGTTTTCTCGGCAAGTGCACACTGTATTTAGCTGAAACTTTCACGTGTGACTTTTATTGTGTCAATAAATCAGCATTACATTGACAAAAACCAATCCACGACCCTAACTTTAAGACAATGGTAATTTTTCTAGACGGTTTTAGATTTATAAATTTGACATGCAAAGAAATATTTTGAACTGTTATTATTGCTACAGCAACACTATACAAGTGTGGAGTATTGAAGCCAGATTGTAGTCGGTGTGTTACTGCCAGGCCAGAGCTTGAGTGTGTTTGGTGTAATGATATGTGTGAACTAAGAGAGTCTTGTACAGCAGTGGAAGGAGAGTGGATTACTCTTGATAACGGTGCCAACTGCCATGATCCAATCCTCAAAGAGGTGAGTAGATTTATGCCTTATTAATTATTGTTGATAGAGGAGTTTGGGGTTGGTAGGGAAATGGTGTCACCACATCCCACCAGGATGAATTGTTGCTTAAATGCGCATTTTGAAATCTTGATTTTTCAAGTCATCTTCCTTCAATCCTTCAATAATATCAAATAAACTAAATATTGACGACAAGGTTACAAGTTCAATTTATATATGGTATCAATGAAATAACGTTTTATTTAATTGGATGGTTTTGTGAGAGTTGAAGTTATAGATTTGTTTTTGTCATTGTAATGCTAATTTATCTAGGTAAAATTATGATGAAAGATCCAATAAAAGTCACGTGTGAATGTTTCAGCTGAATACATCAACTTATTGCTGCAAAAACAGCCAAACACTGTCACGGTATTTTCTAACGAACGTCAAATCCATCCACGTTTAGCAAGGTGACAACAGAAACCAACCGCAACCAACCGCATCTCTGGCCACAGCATTCCAAAACAGAAACTAACCCTCAGCAATCTGAGATTCTCGGGTGAACAGATATCCAAACCATACTACTTCAAAAGGAATCCTTTCTCAAAACACTTTATACCGCCAACAGCTGCAGTGTATCTCACCATGTAAGTTTTCATGGTCATTAATTTTGGAGTACTTACCAAAGTGTGGCCCCACCTTTAATCAAAGCGATGTTCTGAGATTGACAATGTCTCATTTAGATTTAGATTTAGAATCGACTAAGCTCAAACAATTCCATATTGTCTTAGCAAAGGAATGATTGAATGTGAAGATCCTGTGACATCTTGACTTGACAATATTTGATTGCATAGATATATCCATTGACTGGACCAGTTGAAGGTAACACCATAGTATCTGTTATGGGTACGAATATTGGCAGAGGGTTCCATACTGTAGTGAATGTGACGGTTGGAGACCAAGAATGCTATCTGGATGGACTGGAAGCCTACTATGAGAATGGTTACAGGTAAGAAATATCATCAAACCCAAGACAGTGTCTCATCAGTTCTTTTATCTTAATTTCTGTCATCATAGATTCAGAATTATTTTAGTCTTCAGACATAAATGAAAAACTATAGTAAGACAAACCACATACAGACTCTTCTAAAAAGGGACACAAGGTACTAGAATTCATACTCATAATCTCCCGGATTATTGTGTTATCCCCGATTCCAGACCTTTGGGAATATTTGGGAATGCATTGATCACTGCATCTGGTGCTGAATTTACTGGCTCTAGGTTGTTTTATGGTGGAGGGTTGACCCAAAGTTTTTTTAGCATAAAAAAAGACAATAGCAGAGAAGCCTGTTTTGAAAATTTTAAAACCGTCTCAAATGAGCCCTTTGTATAATTACCTTCATCAGCATGTAAGAAGTATAATCTGAATTTATTTCACAGTGTGAGTTGCCGAACTCAATCAAGAGTTGAAAGTGTGGTGTCGGTATCGCTGACTGTCAGGGGAGGTGATGGGTCAACACTGCAGAATAGCTCAGGAGATGTCAACTTTAAATATAGGGTAAGTTTGAACTCAACTGAGTCTACAGTGATGACAAAAACAAATTGTACAAGTGGGGAAAAAATGAAAAATTCTCTTAATGTGATAATAACTCCAATTTACATGAGATGTAGTGAAGGTCCACTTTCTGATTTAGACAATATTCAACTGCTCTAATTTCTTGCACTATGATTTGAAACTTTGCATGGTGGGAATATAATCAAGTGAGGTTTGTGGAGACGCCATGTTCATTAACTCTATCTATGAGTTGTGGCGGTACTGAAAAGAACTGGTGGCTTAACAACTCGACGCTTCGATCAGTTTGCTCTGATCATCTTTAGAAAAAAAACACTTATTTAATTCAATTCGGTTGCATTCACTTTGGAACAGCTAGGTATCTTTTCTCAAAAACTCAACCACTGTGAAAAAGGCCTTCATTATAGGTGTGATAGGTTTGAGGACTGCACATCAAATATCTTCATTTATTTCTTGAGATTTCCATCAAAATCTGTCAATGACATCAAAGATAAGATTATTTCAAGACAGGATAAGGAAATGATTTATCCCTCTGTTGTTTACAAATGAAAGGACACCATGATCTGGTTGATGTTGAATGTCTACCATGTTTGTTTCTCTGGTTCTGATTTTCCTGCCAGATTCCATCTATTACAAGTTTCAGTCCTCGTTCTGGACCAGCAGCTGGTGGGACTCGTATAACAATAAACGGAACGGCTCTATATACAGGACGGAAGATTGAGGCATTCATTGGTGATACAGCATGCAATATAACAAGGCAAGTGAAGTCTATACTAAACATAACAACTAAAGATACTGTATCATGTACTTGATAATTGAAAGGTACATGTAACTCATCAAATCTTTGTCGTGTCTTGGCCAAGCGGATAAGGGTGTCGGACTCAAGTTCTGGTGTTTCTGATCAGCAGAGAGTGGGTTCGAGTTTCGTTCTTGACACTTGTGTCCTTAAGCAAGACATTTAACCATTATTGTTTTGTCCTTCAGATAGGACGTAAAGCCGTAGATCCAGTGTGTTGTGTAATGCACGTAAAAGAACCCAGTGACACTTATTGCTAAGAGAAGGGGTTTGCCGCGGTGTTTCTGGCAGTTGTTGCTGAATGCGCCGCAGCACCTTGTAAACCCTTCTAAAGTGCTACATAAATTGGTCTCATTATTCAAACAAATTCAAAACCTGTCTGAAAATGTTTCTATTTCTTCAAGCGCCTTGAGTATCTTATTGGTAGATACATCTGCTATATAAGACTATAAATCATTATCAACAGTTGTTTAAAATAAACTTCTCTTATGTTGACATGTCTTCTGCTTCATAACTTTACAGCCCAGTGACCGAGACAGTAGCAGTGTGCACAAGCTCTGAGGGGTCTGTTGGGCAGACACAAGTTCTCAAGATGTCTTTTGATGGGGCAGACATAACAAGCCAGGAGTACATTTTCACCAACAACCCTGTCATTACTGAAGTCAGTCCAACCAGCAGTATCTATGCGTGAGTATATCTAAGACAATGTTACAAGTTTTTAAACTGTTATTTTTTGTTGTTGCAATTTTACAACACCTAATTTGACCACAATCTTCAATTGGTATTTCACAACCTGCAGTTTCATCCGTAACTTGAAGCTAACTGAGTGAACAAATTGTGATGATTTTACCGGTCTCATTTTGGCTGGAAAAGTTGGAAGTTCATATTGTAACAAAAAATCCTCAGACTTAAGCAGATTAGCAACTAATATCCTATTTTCTTTAATCCTCACGAACCAATTTTGGTTTATTTTCAATACTCAGCGGTGGCCGAGAGATGATTGTGAGAGGGAAGTACCTAGACACTACCCAGATGGCTTCAATTGTTGTTACAGTTGCTACACAAATCACTAAGAGATCTGTTGGCAGTGACGGACCCAAGAATGGTGAGTTTGTTGAGGTGAGTCACCTGTTCAAACAATGTATCGATCTTGTAATCGTAACAATTTAGTAATTTTAATGTAAATCACAGCACCGGTTGCTCCGAAGAAATGAACTGGGGTGAGCTCTTGACTTTGTCGTACCCTGGTAAGATGTTTGTTTTTTTCACCCTATTTCCCTTCTTTCATAGAAAACAAAATTGTAATTGAGGTAACAAGCTTAAACAGTGAACAAAATAATGATCAGTAAATATACAGCCTTTTATCTATGGGCATCTTTAAAGTGCTTAAGTTTTTATTTAAGATAGGTATGCTTAGTTTTTGAATTATGAAGCTAGTTTATATAGCACCTTGTAAGGGTTTACAAGGTGTTGCGCAATCTACAGCATGCCAGAAACACCGAGGCGAGCCCCTTCTCTTAATGCTAAGTGTAATTGGGTTGATTTACGTGCATCACACAACACATGGGACCAACGTTTATACGCCCCAACCAGTGGCGTGAACAGATATTTTCATTAAGGGGGCAAGCGGAGGCAAAGACATGATTTGGGGAGGAGAGGGGGGGGGGACTATTTAATGTACAGAATAGAACCATTCATTTGTGCTTTTATTTTTTTATCCGATTTTTTATATATATATTTTTTTTTGGGGGGGGGGGTCAAGAGAGGTGGGGAAAGGGTTCTGAGCAGTGAGGATAACCCCCCCCCTCCTTGTTTACGGCACTGGTCCCATCCAAAGGATGAAGTAATAATGGTTAATTGTCTTGCTTATAAGGACACAAGTGTCAAGACCGGGACTCTTGCCCACACCCTGCTGATCAGAAACATCAGAACTTCTGTCAGGTGCACTAGACTGCTCGGCCACGACACGCCACCCACAGTGCCCAAGATAAATTCAAAAGAAAACACATCTTTGAAAGTTGTATTTATTGTGAGGAAAATTGTTGGTGTTTCCATTGTTGGCTTTCAGCTTTGATGGTAAGGTTATCTCCTGACCGCTTCATTTAACAATTAGTAACTTCATGAAAGGAAATATTTGTTTTTAAAGAGAAAATCATTTTTTATGAATTATGTGTTTGTCTAGAGTTGTGCTGCAGAAGGTTCTGAGTTCATGCGTTGTCGGACCCCCAATATAACGTCAGCAGTAAGCAGCTCTCTATCTAAACTTAATGTGACCTTTGGCTTCATTATGGACGGTAACAGAGACCTCTCGACATGGTCAGAAGACAACGACGTTGACTTGGAGTTCTTTCCCAACCCAGAGTATGACGAGTTTCCAAATGGCTCGTCTGAGAAGAAGGACAATTTGATGACAATTAAGGTGAGGTTTTATCAATAATGGGTAAATCATTGTCCTGTTTTCTCTATTTCCATTCGAGAAACTGTTGCTTTAGATTTATTTTCTGTTAAGGCTATTCTCTACGAGCCTTGGCTTACTGTGAAAGCTCTGGCCATACTTTTCACCCTCTAGTGTTATTTTGTTTGAAATTATTTTGTAATATTTGTACATTTGTACTTTTAATTAATTTTATACTCCTTTACCTAATTTGATGTACATATCAAAATAAAAAGTATGGAATTCTGTTGTTTTGAACTGAATTGAATTGAAATATCGATACACTGATAATAGATGGTAACTGATACCAGGTTACTAACTGTTGCTCATCGGGGGGGGGGGGGGAGAAGGAGTTCCTGTATGCTTGAATGTTTTATACTCACTTGGAACAAAAACAACCAAGCATCAAAGATAGGATTAAGACATATTATGTACATGAGAGTCATTTCAGGTAGGTATGTTGAAATATTCTCTTTAACTCAGGGGAAACGAATCAACAATGCAATCACTGAACCAGAAGTAAGAGTTTACGTCGGAACAGAGAGATGTCATGTGACCTTCATTAAAAAAACAACTCTTGGTTGTAATTTACCTGAGAAACAACCATCTGCTGGGGACTTCAAGGGCCAAGACAAAGGGAGAGGGCTTCCTGTAGTCTGGGTAAGTCTTAAAAATGAATCTCAGTTGTAATTTACCCGAGGAACAACCATCTGTTGGGGCCTTTGGGCTAGGACAAAGGGAGAGGGCTTCCTGTAGTCTGGGTAAGTCTTATAATGAATCTCAGTTGTAATTTACCCGAGGAACAACCATCTGCTGGTGGGGCATTATGGGCTAAGACAAAGAGATAGGGCTTCCGTATTCTGGGTAAGTCTTGAGACAAATCTCAGTTATAATTTACTCAAGAAGCAACCATCTGACCAGGACACCGAGGGTCAAGACACAGATAAATCCGGGATAAGTAGTTTCTGTAAGTCTACAGACATTTCTTGAGAATCAAATCAAACCAAAACACCTTGCACCTTGTTCCTGTTCTCTCTTCAGGTAATTCACAGCAATCTAGAGTTCCGTATAGGTTACATTTCCTATCCCCGTGAGGGGTCGGTAGCAATCGTAGTCTCGTCAGTCAGTGGAGCAATCCTGGTGTGCATTCTCATCATTGCCTTGTTCTTCCTGGCTCGGCTGTATGGATCCAACGAAGAGGCTAGACTCATCCAGGAAGACATGAGATCCCTGGAAGAAGATCTGTCAGACGAGATCAAAGAAGGTACTAATAAGGTCCTACAAAGAAAACATTGCTCTGTCATTGCTCAGTTCTTCTGAAATATATTATATTTTTTTTTTTAGCCAGATTTTAAACATAATTAGATTGCATGATGTTTTGGGGGGACTTTACTTCCCTTTTTGGGGCTGTTTAAATGTATTTGATGGTTGTTGAAATAGTTACAGTGTTAATGGAGTTGGCTGCGGAGGACACAATAAGGCCCCCAACTCTGACGCAACATGCAGCAGCGGTCTTATATTTGGCACTTGAGTTTCCTAGAGTGTTTGACGGAAGCACTGTGTTGTGTGTGCGTACACAGGCAAATGTTTCATGGAGTTCCTGTGGTCATGGTTTGGTGCCCCCCCCCCAGTGTAAAAAGCACAGCAAACGATGTATGGA
>CM063244.1:27492936-27534953 GCA_032158295.1 Pycnopodia helianthoides
TGGGTGTGTTGTACGCCCAACAATGGTGGGGATCAGGTGTATCCCAAGCTCTTTTTTAAGTGTGATTGGATAGCCATATGTTTTTCGGCATCCTTCACAAGTTATGTTTTGGAATAAAAACAGTTTTCAGAGGCTGTGACAATCAATCAAAGTATAATTTGTCTGCTTGTTTTATTCGGATCTGTGTATAATATATTAAATATTTTTTGAAATATAAACATATCAAGGCTGACTGATCAAATGATATTAACTAACCTGGGTCTCATCAAATAGATTTGTAGTCATGACTTGTATACTCTTTTCAATTCCATTGGGCAGAAGGACTTCAGTATTCTGAGCCAGCAGCTGAGGGCAGGAACTCGGACCCTTGGATGAAGAGGAAGCTGGGTTCTATACAAATAGTATAAAATCATTCTTAAATAGAATGTCCTTATTTTGGAAAGTGTCGAGAACTCATAAATTCATTTAAAGGAAGGTTATACTTTTGGTAAAAAAGATCAGTATCCTCACTTGGTGTATCCCAACATATGTGTAAGGGTTATGTATAAACCCTTTGTAATAATAACCTTATAGCACTGCTTCATTTTTGCACTTTTTATATTGACATTCCCACTTACCTACAGTCATGACAGTATGTAATTTACATCCTAATATCATCCCCTAGTTAAGCACATACTCCTTTCCACTGTAGAACTTTAAGTGTATTATTCATGAAACGGCAGTAAGATCAAACTAAATGTATCTTTCTTTCATGCAACAGCAGCAGGATCAAACTAGGTCAAACAAACTTTATACATGTACATGTACTTCTTCAGCATTAATCCAAGTTGAAACAAAAGAGTGATTTGCATAAAGTGCTGTTTCAAACATGTAGTTCATGAATACTATGGTTATTAATTTAGGGCAATCAGACTTTGGTTTAATTACTCATCTCTTTTAAATATTGAATAACACATTCTTGTTGATGGTTTAACATGTCAAAGAAGCTTTAATTAATTATTATGAAAGTAAGTAAGATGTCACAATCTACATGTTTACTTCTACTTGGATTTGCCTAGTAACAGTGGGTTCAAGGCCACTGCCTGCCCTGACTTCACAGGTAAAGTTGCCTTTATTTTTATCCCATTTTAAACTTATTATTTCTCCTTTTCATACTTGGAGTTTAATAAAAGGGTTTATCTCATTTTGACAGCAAATTATTATAGATTTGTTTAATGATACTTATGGAACTTGAGAGGCTATGGAAAGAGTGAATTTTGGAGTTAGAAAAAGTTGTATTAACAGATGGAATATAAAACTGGTATTTAGAGAAGCACATGTGTGTTTGTACTGCTGGCATATGAAGTATGGCCATGTGTAGTACGTGTATGTGCAAAGTAAGGGGTTTCAGGTTAAATTCATGTAGGTCTTATTTTAAGATGTTAAGTACCAGTCTCTTGTTCTTTTAAATTGAACAACCATGTATTCTATGAAATGTAAACTTAGCAATTGTTTAGAAACTGCAGGTGGATTTGTGCTTTTGTTTTGGGGTGGGTTTGCTGCGTTGCCTTGGTTGTCGCTGAAGAATTGCCTAACTTGTGGTTTGTTTCTGCCTTACGATTTTACACAGTTGCTGAGTAGTGTAAACAAAAGTAAACAACTGTAACTAAACTAATTCTTTTTGTATCACTGCCTGCCCTGACTTCACAGGTGCAGGTTTGTCAAGTATAGAATAAATCTCCAGAGAGCTGTGCCTAAAGAGAAGTCTCCATAGCTGTCATTTGGACCTGTGTGCCATCCCCTCCCTCAAGGCCTTCATCAGAACACCCCCCTATCCCCCACATCTCACATATGCATAAAATAACAAAGCTGTGTTTTGATTTTGCTCAATTGGTCATCGAAGTTGCAAGAAAATAATGAAAAAAAACACTGTTGTTGCATAGAATTGTGTGCTTTCAGATGCTTGAGAAAGATTTCATGCCTGAAGCCTTTCTTAGATTCAAATTTATGGGTGAAAAATTACCTCATTCTCTAAAACTACATTACTTCAAAGGGGGTCATTTCTAACAATGTTTTATAATATCAACAGCTCTCCAGTGCTCTTTACCAAGTAGGTTTTTATGGTCATAAATTGAGGAGTAATTACCAAAAGTACACCCTGCCTTTAAAAATGTTTTGACAGATAGGAATAGGATGTGGTTTTGTGTCTTACTTAAGGAAACAAGTGCCATATTCAATACATAACTGTTTTAAAAGTATCAGCATTTAAAACAAAAACCATTTATGGCAGGTTTGACCTTACGTTTTCTCCTGTAATGATGGTTTCATTGGCTCCTGTGCAAGTAGAACTAACATGAGTGCATCTATTCTCAAAGACACACCAGTCACAGGCCCAGCGACTACCAACACAAGATACACAACTACAGCAAACATAGAAAACAACAAAACAATCTATGAGCAGAAATGCGACAGCAAAGAAATAAAACAACAAAATAAATTAAAAAGCAAATGTACTAAAAGTCATGTGGGTTTTGTTTTCAATGTGAAGTGAAAAAATAAACAGAACAAATTAAAAACAGTTATTTCAAACAAAACCATTGCTGTTTTTTTTGTTGTTTTTTTTTACAAATTGCAACAAAAATCAAGAAGAATTAAATATTCTTACGAAGTATGAGTTGAGCATTCATAGAAATAGAAACTCGTATCCACAAAGTTGACTGATGTCTCACTGGAATTGATGCTCAGTGTAACTGTAACAGCATCATCTGGGAATGGACAAAATATAAACATTAAAAAGAAAAATATTATAATATTAAAATGTTTTAAAAACAGCCCCAATTTCTTGTTGGACTTACCTCCTTGTTGAATTGGAGGTATCATATCACCAGGTGGGGAGACACATCTAAGATCCTCATTAGTCTTTGTAGCTTGAGATACGTAGGATCCAAACCAACACTCATATCTCATGCTGGTCAGTAAGTCTGGTAACTGCTCTACACTCAAGGTAACCTGGAAAATATTAAAATTTGTAGCCAAGACACACCACTATCACAATTGTACAATAAATTGATGGAGCAGGGTAACTTCAGCTGTAGATGCTGTGCAAATTGAATATAATGTAATGAGCCTTATATTGGAAGCCTTGAAAGTGGACAAATAGGACAGTTGGATATTTGTTTAATACATAGTAAATTGTTCCTAAAAGTTTCATAGTGTGAGTTAAACTCAAGTTAGTGACACAGATACAGGTGGATGGGAGAATGGAAAGGGAAGGGCAAGGGGGATATTCAAAATATAGAGCCACCACGACCCAATGTCATAAAGTTGTTGAACGGAAAAATTTGTTTATCACATACTTTTGCAGGGCACCAGCCGCAACAATGTAATCTTAACAGCATTTTGGGTGGAAGCTAATTTCTGCTAAGCAATACTTCCCGTGTTTAGCAAATTTTTGTGCCAACCAGCTGTATGGAAATGCACCCATGAACAAAAAAGTTAGTGAACAGTTATAAATTACTCTTACATTTTGTTCTGTGAGAGTGATTGGTAGATTGTCAAAAGGAGCCACATTCGTTATCTCAATACACTGTGCAGTATTGTAGGCTAACCATCGGGTAGACACATCAGGCATGTTGCATTCAGAATACAGAGTACATCTATATAGATATCAAAAGGTATCACAACCTGCCCATCATAAATTTTTAAAGGGTTCAAAATTGTTATTTCTACCAACTATTCTAAAGGAAAGTTAGTCCAAGTCTCAACAGGAACTGAACACAGTTGTCAAGAATGAATTTTCAGTGGGTAAAAAGACAGCAAAATTTCAGGTAAAAAACATTTTGTTTTTTAAATGAATTATTAAGTTAACCAGTTAGCGCCAGGAATTATTATTTTTTGTTTCCGCCCTGACAGGATTATTTTTCTAGAAGTGCACAAACAAACCATGACTTAGCAAAGCCAAGAGAACAAAGTATTTGTTTAAAGCATCAGGGTTTTTTCTTCCTCTTTCGAACTTGCCTCCATTGAGCAAAAATACAATAAAATACAACAGTGGAAGCCTCTGGAAGCCACATAATTCCTTTCTATAAAGGAAAAAGGTCCATTATCAGGGAATACACAATAACCCCCACACATGATGACAGAATTCCAGCATTTTGTTACCACTGCCTGCATGTCCTCTTTGTGTGGGAGAAAAGAAGTATTGCACGGAGAGTTAATGCTATGTGCCCGCTTCAGAGGGGTAAGTACAGGCAGCCTTTGTTCTGGTCATCCAATGTGACATGAAAACACACAACGCACGTCGCCCGACATGCATCTGGGGAAAATTGACAATGCTAGAGTGTCATCTAGCGCCTAATGGTTAATCAGTCAATATACAATACTTACTGTCTCTGCAGAGTACACCAGCCACAGTATGGGTCTCCATCCCTCCCTGCATCCGTACCAATACACGTCTCACACGATGTATTGACCACAATTCTCAACACACATCTTAATCAGACAAGATACAATACTTACTGTCTCTGCAAAGTACACCAGCCACAGTATGGGTCTCCATCCCTCCCTGCATCCGTACCAATACACATCTCACACGTTGTATACTGACCACAATTCTCAACACGCATCTTAATCAGACAAGATACAATACTTACTGTCCCTGCAGAGTACACCAGCCACAGTATGGGTCTCCATCCCTCCCTGCATCCGTACCAACACATGTCTCACACGTTGTATACTGACCACAATTCTCAACACGCATCTTTAGAAACTGTATGGTCCAAATCAAAACATAATTCAAAATATGACAAATAAGTTGAGCTTCATAAAAACAATTTTTTTTTTTTGAAATTTCACATCAAAATATAATAGAATAAATAAGCTGCGGACACACTGGAGGACACACTAAGTATTGAGGACCACCTTCAGGATATCAGCAGTTACAGTTTATAAGAAAAAAGCATATATTCGGTTTGCGGAAACACCATGTGTAAAAATATCTACTTGCTGTGTAGATTTGTTCTTTAGAGAACTTGTCTTGCTATTTATTCTACTACCGCAGAGTAGGTTTTTTCGGAATTCGGGAGACTTCTCTGTTCTGAAAAGAACTGTCCTGCTAATTAACTACTACCTGGGCGGGAGGTAGGAAATCGGCCTGGACTACTACTTTAGCTTTGTGGATCGGGGGGACTTCTCGTAATTAACTGCACTGCCGCTAGATCAGCAGAATGTTTGACCATGTCATAGATTGGGATCAAGCTCAAATCATAGCTCCTGAGAGACATTGGTATACACGTCGCATCAGGGAAGCTATTGAAATTAACAAGCACAATACAGTGCATCAAGATATCGGCTACTTCATCAGCAATATTTGGCACACGATCCTACCACCCTACTCTACTGGTATCCCTCAGTCTACTGACACGCCCCACTACAGAGGGCACTCACACACAATGGGCATCCCACACAATAACTCTGAGCCCTCCAATCACAGTTCTCTTTTCAGAAGAACCAATCAGAGCAGTGAATGACTCTACACTGAAACCTCTGAATCCTTATAAATAGTCCACACTCTTCAGTCTCCTGACGATGACTAGAGCAAGCTAGTCGAAACGTTGAGACCAAAAGAACTCACTCCGCGGCAGTGCAGTTAATTACGAGAAGTCCCCCCGATCCACAAAGCTAAAGTAGTAGTCCAGGCCGATTTCCTACCTCCCGCCCAGGTAGTAGTTAATAAGCAGGACAGTTCTTTTCAGAACTGAGAAGTCTCCCGAATTCCGAAAAACCTACTCTGCGGTAGTAGAATAAATAGCAAGACAAGTTCTCTAAAGAACAAATCTACACAGCAAGTACTGTAGATATTTTTACACATGGTGTTACCGCAAACCGAATATATACTGATACCTCACCATGCAATGCCTCAAAACCCATATAAGATAAAAGCAGAGAGTACATTTAAGCAGTGAAGTTAGAAGTCAGAGGAGCTACTGCAATAAATGTCATGGTTAAGTAAACAGAACAAATTTGTGTCTTTTGTCTTTGTGTGATGCTTGTGCGAGTTCACTTCTGGAATTGGGGTGAACAGGGGCTTTTGCAACTTTTGAAATTCGACCTTAAGCCACTCAAGTGCCCATAAATCTGCCAAACAACATCGTAGCGCAACAAAAGAGGTGTCAAAATGCGCAGAGGATAACTGTGAATCGAATTATTTCATTATTTTTTTGCATACTATTTGAGGTTCCGATAAATCTGACCATTTGTAAGTGTTTAGATACTTTATTGGCGCAGTTTATGGTGAAACTGTTAAAAATAGCATGGTATAAACCGTTTCTACTTCCTCCTGATAGATCTTTTAATATCTATCAGGAAGAAGTAAAAACGGTTTGAAATAAACGACATCATTAAAATGTACCTTTTGTTCAGTGAGTATGTACATCTCTCTTGTTGTATTATCAATCTTGACATCTTTAAGGACTGATCCAGTAATATCAAGGTCTACTCTTTCATACAGTCTGGCTGAGGTCTTGCTTTGGATGTGAACCTGTAACACAGACAGAAACACATCTTGCTAGCCTATATCTAACATTCATAAATACCTGGGGCTGTTTAACCATTCTGATTGGCCGAGAGGAAATCACGTGGTCATGTTTAAACGCGCAATATAAAAACAGTCAGATTGTGTCAAACTTTGTTCAAAAGAGGGCGCTATAGGATGATAGCATGGAGTGCGCAAATTTCATGGCCCAATTTAAGTTGGTAAAGTCGCATAGTTTGTCTCGCACAAGTTGAAAACTTGTTTGTGGTAATTTGAAACTTAACTGTGCAAGTTTGAAACTTGCCCGAGGAGCTACATAGCACTCAACATGGATAAATGAAGGCAGCAGAGTCCAGGTGAGCTAAGGCTAAACTGTCATTTGTTCTGAACTTTTAAAGGTTTTGTTAATGTTTATGGCGGTCCGTTATTGCAGGGCCATGACCCAGCCAGTCTTAAACGAACATTCAAGACCTCGTCCCACTCTTATATTCCCTTATTACAAAGGAAACAACTATGAACACACTTTTACAGGTAGAGTTTTTTACATGAATAGCTACAAATGATGTGAATCACCTCTTGAAATTCTAACATTATCAATGAAAACTGTACCAAGCTTGAACTATGAATCGGTTGTTCCTTCTTGGGAAAAAAGGAATTTTTTAAAAGCATAGAAAAGTAGTTTGTCCACAAAAATGTACTGACCTTTAACAGTTCCCCACTGGAGTTAGTTCCAATGATAGCTACAGTGTGGTTCATTTCAGTAGTTGTAATGATGGACGACATCAGAGTATCTGTCAATAAATATACATTAATATCAGATCATTACAAGCAACTTTTTACAATCATTTACTGATGCATTATGTCATCTTGGCTTAGTAATGTAGATAGAATGTGGAATATTACTTGTTTTTAAATTTCATTTAATAATATACAATATGAATTTGGGCAAAGAACTTGTCATGTAGTTTGATAGCGACATTAGTTTTTCAAAACAGCAAATGCCACTGAAAACTAATAAACTGATATTTTATTTACTGTTTTTTGAAAAACTGCCTTGTTTTATTTACATAACTCCAGCACAGCATTGGCTGCTGTTACATTAACGCCCTCAGCAAACCGATATAATTGTGTTGAACCATCAGCAACAGAATGACACAGATACTCATATGGACTCACCTAGAAATAGAAGAATATAAAATTGTTCCTAATACCTGAGAGTTCCAGTACAGCATTGGATGAGGTCACATCAATGCCCTTAGCGTATTTGTATACTTGAATGTCCCCACTAAAAAGATGACACAGGAACCCATCTGGACCAACCTAGACATTAAAAAGATAAATGATTAGCCTCCATCCACAGCTAAAACTTGATTCTAAACGTATGGGTACAAAATGGCAGTTTATTTATTCATCACAAAAAAAAATTATGATGTATCCAATTTAAATATGTGATATCCAGCTGAGCGATTTCAAGAAAGCAGGAAAAGACTGAAGTTTTTTCTTCTTCTAATTTGTAGTGTTTTTACAACAGCTCAAAAGGAGCAAGACAATACAACAAACATTGTATTATTCTGTCCGGAACAAAAAAAACTGCTAAAAATAATGTGATTATTATTTTTCTTGCATTTGAAGAATCAGGAGACTTCTCAGTTCTGAAAAGAACTGTCCTACTTATTAACTACTACCTGGGCGGGAGGTAGGAAATCGGCCTGGACAACTACTTTAGCTTTGTGGATCTGGGGGACTTCTCGTAATTAACTGCACTGCCGCGGAGTGAGTTCATTTTGATCTCAACGTTTCGACTAGCTTACTCTAGTCATCGTCAGGAGACTGAAGAGTGTAAGACATGTTAGTCTATTAAGGATTTTTCAGCCTTGTATTAAGGTCTCTACCCGTCTCGCCAATGTACACTTTACCACAAGAGCAAGGAATTCGGTAAACTCCCGCTTGACTGCTAGAGTCATACTTGTCTTTGTGGGTGTGTAGCTTTGTTTCCAACTTGTTGCAAATAGGGTAGTAGACCTTGATATCTTCTTCACGGAGGATATGCTGGATTTTGTGTGAAGTGTGACCAATGTACGGAAGGATTGAAATGGGCATGTCTTTGGAGTTTGAAGACTGAGAGTTTTGTTTGGGAATAAACTCTTGTTTGTTCGGCCTGTACCCATTCTCTTTTAGCACTGTGTTAAGGTGCTCTAGTTCCTTTGGTAAATGTTCTTGTCACAAATGATGTGTGCCCTTCGGAGTAGGGTGAGGCTTTCACGGAAGGAGGTTGAAATGACCGAGCATTCAGATAGCGGTCTGTGTGAGTCGGTTTCCTATACATGGAGTGTGCAAGAGAACCATCAGCCCTCTTGGAAATGAGCCCATCAAGGAAAGGTAATAAATGGGATGTCTCTGTTTCCATGGTAAACTGAATGTTGGGATGTTGCCGGTTAAGGTGACGAAGGAAGTCATGAAGATTTTCCAATCCATGTGACCAAATGATTTAACATGTCATCCACATATCGAAGCCAAAGCTTGGGTTTGAGTCGAGCTGTGCCCAGAGCTTTCAGTTCCATGAAGATAATCACTAAGACCGGGGAAATGGGTGACCCCATTGGGGTGCCCAAAGCCAGTCTATAAGAACACTTGTCTCCATTGGAAGTATGTAATAATTTACGAGAAGTCCCCCTGATCTACAAAGCTAAAGCAGTAGTCCAGGCCGATTTCCTACCTCCCGCCCAGGGAGTAGTTAATAAGCAGGACAGTTCTTTTCAGAACTGAGAAGTCTCCCGAATTCCGAAAATCTACTAGTATAACAAATAGCAAGACAAGTTCTCTAAAGAACAAAATCTACACAGCAAAGTAGATAATTATACACATGTTACCACAAACCGAATATACATTGATACCTCACCATGCAATGCCTCAAAAACCACATTTGAGGAATCCTTTAAAATAAACCAATAATATTTTTTTGAATCAAATGAGAAAAGACCTACAATTCCCTGCTTTAGAGATACAACTGTATTGTAGTTTAACAAACTTATACTCACTGACTGCTTCCCTGAAGACATATATAATATCCCTCATCCTAAATGTATTTACATAACTTCAAACTGTAATGAAGCTGACCATACTATACTTACTGGCAATCTATTACAGCTGAATCCATCCAAGTACTGCACTGCGTAGTCATCTCCATCTTGAATACATCCCCTGACTGCTTCCTTGAAGGCATCTAAAATATCACTCATCTTATACACACACAATGCTGACTGATCAATAGGTACATCACTAGTAGTCCCATTCTTAGCAAACACGGCATACAACACCATGTCCTCGTCATTCAAACCTAATGATACAGCAAGATCCTGACCTGCTGGGCCAATATGAGCAGCTTGTACCAAACTGTACACACTATCATCTGATCCTTGGCATTGTAGGGTAATTTCTGTGTAAGAGTCAAAGAATGGACTGGTCTGACAGACTCTGTTCATTTTAGAAACAATGACATTCAGATCGTTCTGTTGAGAAGTGATGAAGTATGTGAATCCATCAAATGAAAAACCAGCTACATTATTAATTGGAAATGGATCCAGAGTATAAGAACCATCAAATGCAACTAATGAAGAATACTCCTTTCCTGATGGGGATGTCAACAACTTGTCTGCACTGAGGATTCTTCTGCTAACTGGTGGGATCAATCTATACCCACCCTTAGCAGCATAAGTCACAGCTACATACAACCAGTCTCCTCCATCTGGCCCTGGTCCAGTTGGTCCATCAGTACCTGGTGCAATCAAACCAACAGTAGACAGAGCTCCAAAACCACAACATCAGGCACTGGACGAAACAACACATCAGTCAAATCATCTGGATTCCTAAACTGACACTTTCCTCCATTCTCACTTCCACATGTAATCAACCGATTCTGATTATCTAATATCAGGATTTTATTGTAGTTTGTGAAAGTATCACATCTATTAGTTCCTAGTTCTTGACATGTACTAACATTCTGCAGCAGATTCAATGAACTATCCAGTCTGTATAAGTAGTTGACAGCTCCAACATACACAGCTCCATCAGGGCCAGATAGAGTGAAATGATTGAATTTAGCATTGTGGTTACCAGATGGATCATTGGGAGGTCTAGGAGGATGAGGATTACTAAATGAAGCAATGTGATAAGATGACAGATCTCCTTGCCATTCAGCTGATACAACAGTACTTAATAATCCTAGCAGGATCAAACATACAGCCAACAAGATGGTTACGTGGCTCCTCTGGGCCTCCATACTCTGCCTCAATTAAAACTCCCTATTGTGGTCACCACTAAGAATTTAGGCTGAACTCCTTGTAGCTTTCTGTAACATCAAAAAGCATACAAAATAATTTTGTTAATCAATAAATACATAATACAACATCTTTTCTTCGGCTCTTGTCCTTTTACCATAAATTCACCTACTAGAGATTTTTTTGGCGATAAACCTTCACAAATTTGTGTGGGCTGAATATCAATTGCTTCAGTTATTAACACACTTCTAAATCTAGGCCGAAATTTCAACAGGCTCAACAAGACAAAAGCTGAGTGCATATTTCAAATTGTATTCACTACCTGGAACTGAAAGTAATTAAAATGCCTCATTTTCAAAGGGCACAGGGCAAACAACCAGAAGCACAGAAGCAACTTTAAGTCCTGATAAGGCATACATTTATTGCAATCAATTTATGTCTAGTTTACACTTGCATCGATTGAAGTGCTGATAACTTTCCATTGCAAAACTCATTCCCTACACTTCTGCATCAAGTTATTAGTTTCAATGATCTAGAACAATGAATGCAAAATGGCTTATAGCCAAGGTAGAGATAGGCTAGAGTCTTTTCCTTCTGACTCAAATGGAACTAAAACTAGACCAATTACAAATAGGAACTACCATTGACAATATCAATATACAAAGTACGTAATCCTTTCAAAAGCTGTAAATTGCATTCAGAATTTATTTGATTTTGGGTTGAACAAAGAACAATTGACCAGAGCAGGACTTTAACCTGTGACCTCCGGATTAATGTGCCGGCAATCAACCAAGCTATCTAGCCCTATGTTGGCAGTCTCACTATTTCGTCAATATCTTTGTTCAAGTCCTGCCCAGGTCAATTTTTCTTTACCCAGTCAGTTTCCCTTATGTTTATTACTTAATATTTGAAATAAAAAAAGTCACATCCCATTAAGGTGATCCCTCTGCTGCCGCTTCCCAGGTTGTATCAGAAAATTTGGGTGTGATCCCTGGCTACATGACAGTTACAGGTTAAATGGTTTCTGACTGGCACCCCCGAACAAAGATATTGACCCCCCCCCAAAAAAAAACGCCAACATAGGGCTAAATAGCTCAGTTGGTAGAGCACCAGCACAGTAATCTGAAGGTCCCAGGTTCAAGTCCTGCTCTAGTCAATTTTTCTTTGTTCAACACAAAATTATGTTACAAATTTACCCAGTCAGTTTTTCTTGTGGTTTAATTTACATGTAAAACCATTACTGTTGAGTTTAGCAGCAACCATGATTAAGCCATGTTGATTGCCAGTTTCTTGTCACCTCCTGCATGGAATTTGGGGTACAGTGTAGGTACAGGCCAGGTTTTTAATACTTTATTAATTCTTAAACAAAATACTTTAAGCTTTAACATGAGGCGGCCCACCTCGCTATTAACTCGCTCATTTTTTGCCAGGGGATCACCACATCGCTGTGAGGATTTGTTAATGAATGGGTAGTCTGGTTGGTACAGAGGTATCTTTCCTTGCCTTCCACCACTAGGACCCAGGTTCGAATCACGCCGGCGGCACTATGTTGATTTGGTTTTCAGTCCCTAACTGATTGCATGGACGTTCCCCAGAATAATTCTCTGGGTTTTTCATCCGAAATCTAAAACTGAAACTTCCTTTTCTGTCTTCTCTCCATTTGGGTTCTTGGCTAGTTTAATGAGTCCTTGCCTTCACAACCTGAATAAAAAAAAATTAATTAAATGAAATGAAATACTGATCGAACAAAACTTTTGCACTTTGAGTGAGCGCTGTATTCATGTCAGTTTGCAGGTTGCGTAAATTAAACAAAAATACAATATGAAATTTTACTTTCTTGCATCAGCCAGGAAACACTATGAAAAAGGAAGTTAGGCCTATGGTAAAATGATCGCAAACACTAAATAAGTAAATACAAATATATAAAAAAAATAACAATTTCAAACACCCTATGAATAATACGATAATGATAAAGACTTCCCGAGCTCTATGAAATGTATTTCTAAGTACCAGTTTCTTCTCAAACTAATATTTTTGCACCTGTTACTAATTCTACTTTGAAAAAACATTTTCATAATATTTTGTTTGCAAAAATGTGTTTCCCCCTCTAAAATTAAATGATAGTAAAAGGGTACAACATACAATGTGTCAACATAATCTGTTTATTTATGCTTATCTGGTGACCTTTAGCACTGCATGTGTAGGCTGGCAGTATTACTCATTCTTAGCCATATTGTGAAATAGCTGACTGAATAAGTTAAACAAAATGCCATTATCAGGCACTAGGGTGTAACTTTACATAAATGCTAGTTTTCTGAACCCAGCTATTGATACTGTGTTTACATTGTCAGGGTTGTGGTTATTATTACTAGTCTAATCTGTCCATATGGGTACAACTCATTCAACTTTAAGTGAGGCCTGGGAGAGTTATTTAAAGCAAATAATGTGTGTTATCACAGTTTCCCTGTACATTACATTGCTGTTGTTCTTGCTCTATGCTGTTAGTGAATGTTTCTTATTGAAAAAAACAAAATGGGTAGGCCTATAAAAGAAATTTGCTGGGTCGTTTAGATGGTGTAGCAATCATCTGGGACAGACAGGATGAACAGGAAAATGAGCTTTCGAGAACACCTCAGTTTACCTAAATTTGTTCAATTTACACCCTTAGACCTACCACACTAACGATTGTAGAACAAGTCAACAATGAGACATTCCTCTGGGGTTTTAAGGAAATTAGAGTGTGTAAAAAAGCTGTGTTCATAACAGGGCAGAAAATCGTTACACAAATCTGTCCCTGTTATGACACTACATCCTCATTTTGTACACCCCTAATTTCTTAATTAATTGAAGGATGGTCTTACTTTTGGCTGCTAGGGTCTGTTGCAATTTTTTAAGGGACAACACTTTGGTGAATCAATTTATTTCAGTATTTCCTAACAATTTGTGAAAAAAGTATGTCTCTCTTGAACGTTACAATCTCCAAGATGATCACTGTGCAATTTCTTAATACAATGAGAATTTTTTTCTTAACTTTTGTTAAAGAGCATCCTCTTGGGATTTTGAATCACACATTAAAAAATATAAAAAAATAAAAAATACTTCACTTTTACATTACTATTATAGGCCCTACCACTACCATGTTTCCTCCGGGCATTTATGATGTGAACTAAGAGGAGTGGGGAGGGGTGGGAGAAAATATAATGAGGCCCCTCAACCCTTGCAACCGAATAACAATTATCTTCAAGCAGGCTTGATTCTTCCATTCTGATTGGTCAATCCATAGCAACAAGGAGTCTAATATAAACCTGTTGCACAGTTCATATCACACTCTACATATTGCACTGTTCTAACTCCGCATATTGCGCCAGTCTAAGCAAAGATAGGCTAACCTGTTTGGCTAAAAAAGTTAAAATGTCAATCCTTAGTGTACAGTCTTGTTATTGGCGTAAGGAAATATATAGTTTTGGTGCTCACCAGTAACGAAAAACCACAGAATTTTTGCACTATAGCGGTGGCCTTCTTCAGAACGTACATTGCATCAAGGAAACACCAGGAAGAGTATTTGGACGTGCCTATGTTTTGCAATCCCCCCCCCCTGTACAGCAGTGGGTCATCCATCTTTACTGCACGTCAAGTTAGCTTGAAGATAAATTAGTTATCACACGCGTGCTCGTTGAATACGGAAGAATAGGCCTATAGCGGGTCTGCATCCCATATCCAACTCGGCCTTCGTCTGGCCTCGTTGGATATGGGACGCAGAAGGGCTATATTTTTCTGTATTCCACTCGCGCATACGTGACAACTTATATAATAGTACACTGTATAAAATCCTATCTATGGCAAAAATACTTTCATTAAAATCAGTACCTGAACTTTATCACCCATTTATAACACAATTGAAGGAAGCTCACACGCGACCACCAGAATTTCCAGTAAACTTTCCTGTTTGTGAGTGCTGCAGCCAGAGGTAGAACATGATATACATCTCACAAAGGTATCATGTTCTAATAGTTAAACCCAGCTTTGTACATGTATGGTTCATGTGTATGTTTCAAGACATAAAATTGTAGTGATGTGTATAGGCCTAATACACCCACCCACCCCCATATGCCTCCCTCAAATTATTTCTTTGCAGCCCTTCCCCACCCCCATCCCAAATGAAAGTTACACCAGAACAAGTGACCAAGGTAGGTAGTTTACCCACCTAGGTCTACCCAGGCCAAGGGTATAAATAATAAGCGCCTTCACAGTCCATATGCTCCATCTTGTTAAAGGGCCAGATTTGTATACAAGTACTGACGTGCGCAACCTGGCACGCAAACTTCCACGCACCTTCCAGGAGCGTGCATGAAGTTCTTGTGCCAAGTTGCAGGCAGCAACAAGTGTTCTAAATTACACAATTCTACCCCTCGAGCAAGATGGAGCACATAACTGTGAATGTGCTTACATGTAGTACAAACGAACTAGACTCACAGCCAGCAGAGCGCTCAGTCTCAGCCATGTAATCACTTCATGTACCATGTACTCTGTGTAAGAGTACTATGTTAGTGGAAAACAGAAAAATTATAACACCTCTAAATTATATTTTTCCGCATTCCACGAGCACATGTGTGGTAACCATGTGTGATAATTTGTCTTCAAGCAAACTTAAAATAGCACAAAAAAGTGGAGTTAGAATAGTGTGTAAAGCAGGGTGTGATGCCGATGAACGGTTTACCAGTTAATATCACACTGTTGTCGCCATAGATCGACCAATCAGCATTGAGGATTCAAGTTTGCTTGGAGATAAATGTACTAGTTTAGCATTGGTCCTATATTGTCAAAGCATGGAGGAAAGTATGTGTGAGCGAATATAACCTAGCTTCTTCTGTTTTGTAGCAATACACAGTACTCCGCACTAATGCAACACTTTTGCTCAAAATGTCAAACAAACATAGCCTATTCCACCACGCACGCGATCATCGCATCAACACCAGACTGTTACTCAATTACCTAACAGTAGTACAGTCGATCACATGCCAGTGTTGGAGTCCAGACCTCAAAGTCTGGGACCAAGACCGATGTTCGGATGTTATACACCAAAATTGAAAAATTCTCCAGCTTCATTAGTATTCATTCTATCTTAAATCTTTTTCTAAAATGGACAAAACAAGTCCCAAAATTGACTTCGCTTCATCCATTTCAACTCAGTAGTAATTATGCAAAACATGTAAAAAAAAACATGCGAACATGGCAAACATCTGTTTCACTTTTTAATGCACACTCCTCATCCTGGGCCCACATCGGGAAAGTTTTTCCTTGTTATTCCAAACTGTTGGTTCTAGCCTAGTTGGTTCAATTGTTTTGGGGTACTGATATTATCATTATTTATCTAGTCCCAAGTAAGTAAAGTTGCCTGTGTTTACTTTACTTGGTGAACACAACTTATACATCAGATGAAAGCTGAACTGGTCCCTGCCTGTTTGATTGAAAACAAAATGCTTTATACACTCTCCTGATTGTATTGTCAACAAACTCTTCGGTCTCCTTTAAAAGCAAATTTAATGACCAAGGAGTTGCTTGACATTACAGTCTTATTGTCAACAAGACAAAATGTAAATTTAAAAAAAATTAAAAATCCGAACATTTTATTTACATGAATAAACTCTTTCCGAGGTTTAGAGCGATCCAAATCAGTGTAAGTCCTGTCAATATGACTACATACAACCTGCCTGCTGGCTAATGTAAAACATATGTGTTGCCACTCAATAGATGCACACTGACATGACATGCGGTTTGTTAACAAATAAGGACACACAGCATGCTGCTGCTGATGAATTGCCTGGTGATACAGGCAATAAATCATCTCATCAACCAAAAGTGTTAAAATCAAATGATCAACTTCAAACATACATAATTATAGTTTTTAATGGGTGTCAGCAAGGTCTCGAACCGAGACTATGCGAGACCTGTGCATGAGACCTAGACAAGAACCAAGACCTCAACATTTCAAGACCTTGAAAAATCACTAGGCCTAAAATATGGTCTTGAGACCGTGACCAAGACCATGGTCGAGATCTCCAACACTGGTACACACTTTTATAGTAAACATAAAGCTTGGACATGGTGTAGTAGGCCTATGTACGCTCAATGCGTATGTTAGTGACACTTAATTTAAGTCTTAATTGACAAGTTGTCTGGGGGTACTGAGCTTTTAGTTTTAGCATTTAGTGCAGAGTGCTATTCCTGCACTCAGTTTATAACATGGTTTTGTTGTTTACATTAACCAGTCATTGGCCATGTTCAGACAGCGGTAACTAAAATTAGACCCGAACCGGTTTAACTTTACGAGCAGTGGGGGGTTGGTCGTAAAAATAAAACTACCTTGCGTTCAGACCGCTTGAAGTTTTACCCGATACGGTTTATCTTCAGTTTTAAGAGGTCAAAATCGCACCGTGACCCAACACATTAACATCCGCTACATTTACATAAAACCCTGCATTTACATTTAAACAAGCGTGTACAAAAGACGCGCGCTTCCACAATTTATGGCGTGTTACACAACACGTCCTGGGTCACCGGTCACCGGTACCACAGAGTGGACTTATAAAAAAACGGATGTGGTTAACTTTATTCTGTCCACACACCGTGCAAAAAGATATACCCGAAGTGGTTTAGTGTTAAACCACCCTCGCTGACAGATTTAACTCATTCGAGTTCAACTCGATTCGGTTAAAGTTTTAAGAGCGTTCAGACACACAAAGTTAAACCCGAATGAGTTAAAACTGCATGCCTTAAAAACCGACTTTAGTACTGTGTCTGAACATGGTCTGAACAACCTCAATAATCAATATGCTTAAGTTATAATAATGAATCCAGTTGTGTTGTGGTCTTATGAATGGGCACTTAATTATGCCTCACCACGCACAGCGCACTCACTTACACTACCTGACTACAGTCAGTCAAACCATGGAGGTAGAACATTGAAGAATGAAGTGTCTAGACTAGTACTGTCACAGATAAAAGTGCAGTCAGCTTTAAATCTACGATAGCGGAACGAACCTCATTTAGCCTACACTTACAGTTGTTAACTTGTAGGACTATATTGACTTGTAAATAAACGAGTAGTCGCACACACACATACGACTCAGGACACACAAAACACAAAACACACAAACATTGAAAAATGATTACTGATAAAATACAAATGTTGCACCCTTACCTAAATCCTCACGTGTATATTCACGGCTGGTTCACACATCACCACAATCAGTAGCGTGCACAAAATGGCAAGAAACAGCAACAAAAGAGGAGAACGGGACGGACTGGCACACAAACGGGAACTCCTTCACTAGCTAGCCCATGCAAAACTAACTTAAAAAGCAGACGACAATTCACGAGTCCTTGACGTCACACTCACACCACCACCCGGAAGTAACTTTTGGATTAAACCATTTTACGATTACCAACCAAAAGGGTGTTACAGAAGCCAACCTTAATTAAAGTTACGAGTTAGTTGAAATAGGTTACTTAATTGATTTCATCATCTTCACATGAGTTAAAATGAAAACGCTGTGCTCAAACATTCTTAACTGACGTAATGGAATTCAACTATCTAATGCTTCATTCTAAAATAAATTTAGCACCCCTTTGAAAAGTGGTACAATCTTCGGTTAAGTTAAACTTTTCTATTAATTTTACAGGGACTGTCTTAAATGTTCAAAATGTCAGCAGAGGTAACTAAACATACCCAAGATAACAATTAAATCTAGTGCATTGCAGTGTAAGTTAATGTGTGCAAATAAAACCCACATTATTTCCTTCTTAAAAGTCTGAAGAAATATTACTAGAAGGAAACAAATTTCTTGGCACAATAAAATTGTCCACACTTCATGTTTAGGTCACAAAAATAATGACTTCCTGAAAGATGCCTAAAAACTCTTCACTTGGCACAAGTCGGTGGGCATATTAGCGGCTGGCGGTCGTACAAACAGTATTATGAAAAGGGCAAACTAAGCCAAATGATGACAGTCCACTGTGTCATCTATCGATAAGTCCCAACAAAGCAATGGGAAAATAGGGAAACAAAAAGGGGGTTTCCCCGTCACCCAAAATTAGAGTTGATTCCAAAGGTCACCTCCGTAGTGTTTGGATTATTTTTCGAGGGTCTTCAGAAATCAGAACACTTATAGAAAAGGCTGTTTTGTAATTCTTTTTTATTCTGTCAGACCATAACTCAATAACAAAAGACACTGATTAGGTTTCAAAAGTTCTAAAGTTCCGATTCACTTACTCGGAAATTATTGTGCATGCTAATCTGCGTTTCGTGCCTAGCAGCACTAGCAGAAAGAATCTGGTTACGGTGGCCCATAAAGAACATGGGGAATTTCTGAAGGGCTCTCGGTTTCTTAACGTTGTTTCCATTCCTTAATACAATGTGTATTTTTTTCTTGATTGTCAGTTGATAATTTGTAAAGCAATGTCTAATAAATGTAACATTTGCAAAGGATTTCATGGTCATGGTCATTAGGGTATAGCCGTGTATAGGAATGTGATGGGGCAACATTGAGGGCGCCGTTTCAATTTAACGGTCGAATAATTTTTAGGCCGTTTGCGAATTAGCGGCTGCTGCAACTGGGCCACCGTGCTAATTCAAGTATAGACTGCCCCTGCAATTCTAACAGCCTTTACTGAAAAGGACTTTCTCTCTGATTGTTTTCAGATTTCCCAACAAATAAATAGGGTGTAAAATTTAATATAAAAAAATATATAACCCCATATCCTTTATAAGCAAATCAACTTTGATG
This sequence comes from Pycnopodia helianthoides, assembly GCA_032158295.1. Taxonomy (NCBI): domain Eukaryota; kingdom Metazoa; phylum Echinodermata; class Asteroidea; order Forcipulatida; family Asteriidae; genus Pycnopodia; species Pycnopodia helianthoides. The sequence goes on from CM063244.1 coordinate 27,512,511, forward strand.
CCATAATACCATTATGTAGAATTCATTCATTCATGTTTTTATTAATATTTCTATATTCAAGACTGACAACACATATCATACAGACATACAACAGAACCTTATTACTATCAAATAACGTTTTAAAAATTGAGCTTCATTTTATGTGTGTTGCTGTTTATGTGTGTTGTTTTAACATACACTTGACTATAGTTCTTTTATGAAACAAATATTCTGTACTCAAAGAAAATAACAACTTCTATATTGTAACAAAAGCTCATTTAAGAGTTAATTCGATTTAATCATATAATTTTCAAAGCTATGCTGTCAAAACCTTTTTTTCAAATGAAAGATCACCTTGTTTTGCGAAACCATCAGGAAAAAAAAGAAAAAAAGGCTCAAGGTACTGTGACCCTTTAAATACAAATTCTCACTTCATTTCCAGGATAAAGGGTAAGAATTCCATGCAATTAGTTCATCCAGGGAAAGGACAATATAGTTCATTTAAAGAAATTAAAAAATAAAATAAAATAAAATAAAATAAAATGTTACAAAATTATTTTTCAACAGGTTATCAATATAACATACATTTTAATAATCAGTAACAAGGTGTTCGGACCCTTTTCTTGTGTTGTCCCAGAGTTTTGACAACCAGTGGTTGTCAAAAGTATGGGCAACCTTCACTGCCACAAAATCAAATAATTAACAATTTACCAAATTAGCCAAAACTTTCAGGTTACCAGTGGTTGCCACCATAAACAAATCAAAAGTACAATATTCTTCATAGCGACAGGTTTCAGGGCAAATTTGTGCCAATCCAGTTTTAAAATGTTGTGCTAGTCTACAAGGCTGCCCAAACAAAATGGTGGTCAACGTTTGTAAACAAAAACAAAAAAGGTCCATAAAACACCTGTTATACAAAATAAGTTTCAGTTGATTAGTCAAGTATAAGTTCAGTATATTCTCTAGAGAGTTCCAACTTTTTAATCCAACTTCATCATCACATTTAACACAAATAAATGAGACAAGGTATTGCAAATACATGTAAAAGAAAATCTGAAAATTAATATACACTTCACAGTATTCTGTGTCATTAAAAGCACAGATAATCAATTTCTGGATCCTGTGACTGTGCATCAAATGGTTATGTTAAAAGAGTGCCCCAACTTGATTTAAAATCACTCATAACCATAAGAAAAATAACAGAACAAAGAGAACATGAAAAAGTAGGGATATTTGATAGCAATAACACCAAATGAAAAAAAAATGATTGGTAAGAGTAAAATTGGTTTGAAATTTCTTCCCCGAAAAGTAATTCCTACGTAATTTATGCATGAATGATAAGAAAACAGTAAGCAAGGATAGAGTAAGGTTTGCAGTAACACGGTGTATCTCTCTGTTGAGTTGAGGTGGTTCTGAAAAAAACCAGTGGTTAACAACTCAATGTTTTGATTACTTTTGGTTAAAGACCCTCCTGTTATTGATCTCTTCGATCCATCGCCACAAGAGGGCTCACTCTCAACCTAGACTACTATGAAGGAGTCATGAAGGGAGCTTATAGCGGTTCATGGTTGATAAGGCCCTCTATATTCGGTGAGGGAAATAAACAGCAGAAGTAGAGCTTTCTAGATAAGATACCAAACAACTGGAGCATCTTGAATCAAGACTATGCTTCGATCAGTATGCTCTGATCGTCTGCAGAAGAAAAAAGTAGCTAAGCAGGTTCAAAATGAATTTACATAACTCAAAATATGCAGCTCAAAATAAAATTGAATTTCATTTTTTCTAAGTATACACACTTGCACATGATAAACAGTCACACATTCTTATTACTAAGTTGTGGAAGTACAATGTATAGACCTTTATCATGCCGACACCATCTTTGTCAAGTCCCCAAGTGTGCAATAGCATTAACATATACTGATCTAAAACCTAGACCAAAAAGGGACCAGACTAATTGCCCTTGCGCCTCACTTTGGTTACACTGATTTTAACGGGAGTGATACAAGATGGATGCCCCATGATAAAGGTCTATATACCGATCCTGCAGAGTCTAAAAACATTGTAGGATGTTTAATAATAACCATGAAATACTGAAATACAATCTAATTGCAAATCACTCCAAATAATTTTAGGATTGATTGAGAAAAATGGCCCAAATACTTCTCCTTGAGTGGGATTCATGAGATAATTTATGAAGCTAAATATTGTTATTTTCATCAAGCTTTTAAGCCAAAGCTATCTCTCAACACATTTGTCTGCTAAGCGTCATTTAGCGTCATTCAACCCCACTTTAGGTATATTTGTTATATTACTTTGGCTGGTAATGCACTGCTAGGCAAGCGTTTTTATGCTTACCGTTAAGCCCCCATGCACAGTAACACACGGGGGAGTCACTCCCTAAATAGCGCCGCCAAGTTTTATCATGGGCGGTGATGTCAGATGCCTTGGGTCAATAAACCGACAATTGCACCAAAATCCGGACAGCTTTTTTGTTGCAGCTACCAACATTTCATGTTCAATCAGTTTAAATCTATGACAGAAAATAGATCCAACAAAATGATGCCGTCCGCATTCTTCCTTTTCCAGTAACTGTCAACATTAAGCTAGATTTCCAAGATCACTGTTAGCAGCAATCGGCCAACAACATTTGCATGAAATGTTTGCAATGGTAAGTATATCAGAATGTAGGTGTAACCATAGAGCAAGGCCATAGTTGAATTTGTAATGATCACTTCCCACTGTTGCTACTAAGTAAAAACAGCTTTCAAGAAAGCCGAGCTTTGATTGTGGTTAAATACCGGTAACGGGTTTGCACAAAAGTATTTAGTATCTTTGATCTTTATCTTAAAAATGACCAATGCTTATTAGCATATAATACATGTACATGTTCTACTATCTAGTGTGGTTTCTTGATTTGCAAACTAACTACTTTTTCGATATCAAAATGAAGAACGCACAATGTTTAAGAATGACCATTAATTTTAAATTACAATTAGATACAGTATTTCATTTCAAATGATACATGAACCCCCACGTAATGAATATGAAAAAAAGTGAAAACATTCTCCCACGTGCCGTGTTTATTGCAAAAGGCAAACAGAGTTGTAAATAATACACAAAGTGCAATGTACAATAGCATATTTAGGATTTCTAGCCAAGGATTTGTGTTCGTGGTGGGGGGTGGGGGTGTCTTTGCTGGCCACTGGCACTGAAACAGCAGCGGATTTACTCTTTCCCAATGTTTTTCTAACCAAGGCCGTATCCAAATTGGCGGCTAGAGTGTTGCTAAGGACGTCCTATACTTCAATGCATGATGACGCACAAATCTAGCCGTAGCCGTAGCTGTAGCCGCCAATTCGAATGCCGCCTTATAACTGATCCCCTACCGATTTAAACTCCTACCTGGGCCCAATTTTATAAACACTGTCAGTAGATGTTTTCTGCTTACAGATCACCCATTAGCAGAAGTTCTTTTTCATAATCACTGCTTACTGCAAGCACAGCAAAAGGCACACTAGCTTACTGGTGGGTCTTGGTGGCTGATGAGTGACGCAAAAATGCAAATTTATTGTGAATGCGCACACTCGTCATGATAATCTTGATCATCTATGAAATAATTTTTTGCTTACGCACATTGTTCTGCTTTAGTAAACACAAAAAATTTGCTTACCGGTAAACAGCTTTATGAAATTGGGTCATGCCCAGTGGAAATTTTTAAACCACAAATTTATTTAAACAGTTAAGGTTCATTTCCAGTTACTTGCCCCACTGATCAAATTTTGATATGAAATTAAATGAACTGGGAATACACAAGTTAATTCACTTCTTTCATTCTGTGTATCTTCAAATGACTTGCTTTATAAGGTTTACATTAAGGAGCTTCATACATGTACCAGCATAAAATCGGTCAAATTGACATGTTAGCTTTCAGAAGACTGACGTGTGTCTAATGACTGGCTCCATAAAAGCTATTTTAATAAACTAGGAGGGTTTTTTTCAGATCAAAATGATTATTCAGGCTGCAGCTAATGTCGGATTTTGAACTTTTTTACGGTAAAAAGTGCTAGAAAGTGCTCCTGAAACAAAACTAGGCCAAAACATAATGGCAGTAGCTGAAAAAGCAACAACCCTGAATCATGCATAAATGTACAAAAACATTCATAACGGTATAATTAATATTTCTAAATAATTAAACCCATTCAAATGAGTGTGTTATGAAGATGCTGAACAAAGTATAGTATATTTTCTACGTCTAGCATAAAATTGGATCGGATGTTACCAGTGATGGACAGTTACATTTACACACACAATTGTTCCCTCAGTCCGAAGTATCTATGGTGAAACTATGTGCCTTTTTAGCATATGCGACTTTACCTGGCATCATGTACATGTACATAAAATAAGCTGAAAGTCAACTGGTATATAATTCACTTGTTGGTTTTATCCAAGGTGCTTCTCGGCCACCGCAGGCCAATTTCCTAAAGTCTGTGAGCAGACGCTTTCTGTTTACGGAGCGGCTTTTAGCAGAGTTTCGGTTTCGTCACCGCTGTTTACAAAGGCACGCTAACCCACCAACAGTTTTAATGTATAAACCAGACGAGCGACCAAACAATGCAATCTGTCGGATCGCATTCGCATGCTGTACAATTCTTCTTGAATGCTCATGACATACAATTGCGCTTGAGCAAACGTTTCTGCTATGGTTTGGTTGTAAAAAAAATTACTTAAAAGTAAACAGCTTTATCGGAGTTTAAATACTGCTAAGAAAATGTCTCTGCTGAGTAAGAAATAGTAGGGAATCAAGCAGAAACAGTACAAAGCAAAAATTTCAAGAAAATCTTGACTAGACCACAGGTTGAATACAGTGCACTCCGGTCCAGCAGCTGTTAGTAAACCACACAGTTTATAAACGGTCCAATTGTTCAGTTGTGCGGTTAATTATCAGGGACCAATGCTAACTTTAGTGGACTCTGGCCACTGGTCCACTGTGTTACTGGCCCAATGCTACTTTTACTGGACTCTGGCCAGTGGTCTACTGGGTTGCTGGCCCAAAGCTAAGTTTACTGGGCTCTGGCCAGTGATCTACTGGGTTGCTGGCCAAAAGCCAAGTTTACTGGGCTCTCGCCAGTGGTCCACTGGGTTGCTGGCCCGATGCTAAACTTACTGGACTCTGGCTAGTGGTCCACTGGGTTACTGCCCCAAAGCTAAGTTTACTGGACTCTGGCCAGTGGTCCACTGGGTTGCTGGCCCAATGCTAAGTTTACTGAACTCTGGCCAGTGGTCTACTAGGCATTTTGAGCCCCTGATATACACCAAGCTGTTTCTTTTTCTACTCAGCATAATTTAACATGTGCCATGCAAATTTGGGGCTCCTTAAAATTGGTCCCAAGAAGTTACAAGCAACATTCTGCTCATTCTACTCATATCAGAACCTGAACAAAGAATTCAGCCATATTTTATGAAGTCTGCAGACATTGCAACTTTTAACTTTCAACAATAAAAAAGAGTAGACAGCACAAATATTTGTACATTGAATTTTGGTTTTTAAGGGCACAAAAAACTCAAGTTAAGAAAAGAGGAAATCCCTTGATCCACTGAAATTTTGCCTGCCTGAGTCTGTTTTGCCGTGTCACAGAATCGTTCATTCTGTTTTCTACTTTTCCAATTAGGACTTTTAAAAAAAGGAGAAGAAAAAAATATAATATGTTAGCAAATAATCAGAATAATAAGAAAAATCCAAAACAATCACAGCGCACTAGTATCTCCTCTTTACATGGTTTATCACAACAAAATTGATATCTTGCTCAATTATGAAATGAACAAAATATGAAAATCAAATTTACGGTTGCACCAAGTCAGAACGTGATCAAGAGCGTAAGATTGGCAAGCTATAAACACTCTCACTTTGGTGTGCATTTTACTGTCGAAGACATCTGATCCCTGACACATTAAATTATAATCATGAAACCGTGTTCAGCGGGGTGAATATTTTACGTACACAAAGTTCCAATTTCATAGAGCTGCCTAAAAGCACGCAGACAGCATTGGTTCATGAATTGTCGTAGACCAGTATCCACACATTTATGTGACCCAACATACACCTGAAGTAACAAACCTGTGGAACTTAATGCTCAATCGTCATATGAGTCACATGAAATTAGTGAAAACCCCCCGAAGTATGTTTTCACTGTTTTCAACTATCGGGTTTGGACTTGCGAGATCAAAACTAATCGCTTTACTCATTTCTCAAAAACTAAAGCACTACCAGCTAAAATATTTCAAGGGAAGTTTCCCCGCATGTCCATCTTTATAACATGTAAGTAATGTTCAAATTTGTGAACTTTTATATTATCAATCTTACTAATATTGTGCACACCCTTTTAGCAGAAAATGTTGCTTAACATTTTCAGCTAAGCCAAGATTTGAAGAAAACCAGCCAGAAACGGCACATGTGACATAGTGTTTTGGCTGGTGACCTTTCAGTGGAAGGAAAACGTTTTTGTTCTTAGCTCAAGTTTGTGCCGAAGCAGCTCTATGAAATTGGGACCAGATATTACTGATGGAAGAAATGAAGATCCAACTTTGAATGCACTTTGGCAAAGCAATCTTCCTGCCCTTTTCTTCTTTCGATAATTCTTTCATCGACAGCGAACATAGATTCTTCTGAAATTGGAGTGTAAGCTGATGATTTTGTTAAGGGTTACGCATTCAATACATGACTGTTACATAGGAGTGCATACAAAGCCTGTTCGTCAAATTGCGGTAGGCAACTTGAAAAAACAAACAAATGAACAAACAACTTCCCCATGAGAAAATATAGCACTTCATTCCATGCTAGGTCTGATTGGTTCACCCCTTCACACCACACTGTAAATTACACATCTTGTTTTGGTATCCAGTTTATGTATACGAGGTGGATGATTATTTACAATGAAATACCTAGTTGAAGTCCTGGTTGACCCTTAACCCTTGACCTTTACACGTGACCCAGACTAAGACGCTAGTGGCTTCCCCTGACTTGGAATGTTGTATCAACCATTGCAGTGTGATATCTGAGAAGGAAACCAGAAAGATAGGAATTACAAATATCTAATTTTAAAACAGTGACAAAATCGTTGAACCTCGCCCTGCCCACTGAGCCCAAGAGAAACAGCATGTGGGCTTCTCCAATGGCATCCTGTACGCTTTCCGGCCAGAAACAGACATCTATTATTTATTTTCAATATCATTAGTTATAACTATTATTTCTGGTTTATAAACAAATCAGAATTTTGCAAGCTGCAGGCTAAATTACAATACAGATTTCATGGTAGGGTCATAGAATGGTTTTTGTCAACATAATGCTGATCTACAGGCAGAATCACCAAGAAAGATACAACAAAAGTCACCTGTGTACACATTTCAGCTGAAAACAGTGTCTGCTTGTTGAGAAAACAGCAACAACTTTTCAAGGTATTTTCATTAAGGAAATTGAATCCATCCATGTTTAGAGAGGTGACAGTAGGTATAACTGCATCTCTGGCCGCAGCATTCGCCAACGGACACCACAAAAATTAGAATTTTCAGTCAACCTTCAGAAATCTGAGAAACGATTCATGCATTGAATCATTTCTCAGATTTAAATGTATTTGGGTGAACAATTTTCAAAACCATATTACTTTGAAGGGAATCCTTCCTATAAATAGTAATAGCTGCAGTGCTTTTTAACAAGTAAGTTTTTATGGCTATTAGTTTTTGGGAGTATATATATTTACCAATCTATGACCCTACTAGACAGGCATTAAACGACATAAATTATTCAACTTTAAAAAGGATAGTTCACAAGCAACATGCACAATATAAGCAAATTATGGGGTCAAAAACAACTACCCCAATTAAAAAAGACAGTAAAACATACTTATTATTGCGCAATCACATACAATGAATGGTCATAACATAATTGGAGAGTTGTAAGGGCTCCCTCTATCATGATGGCAAGTCAATGCTTGTGCAATTGACAAATTTTCTGCAACATTCTGGCTTAAAAGCTGCCATATGATTGTGTACGATGAGTTATTCTTAATTTAATGTAACCTCAAAGTCTTTAAAATCATATGACAGTGAAATCAAGAGTTCAACATTTGTTCAATGCCTTTCAGAATATGTAGATTATCATAATCAATGGAGCCGAACTGTGTGAAGCGGGCAGGTTCTGTACTAAGATGATAATTGGTTTCTTTTTTAAATAACAAGTGAAGAGAATATCACACAAACCTTTCGGCTAGAAATTAATACCCTGAACAACAATAAATTATACGCAAAATATGGATGAAAACACAGAATGTGACATTCAATCTAGACATTGGAAGACAATTATTTTTACTTTGTGATTCATAAAATAAAAACAAAGTTCTTTTTTTTTACACACAAACTTCTGAGCGCCCCTGTACACAATATACATGTACATGTACATGGGCTGCCTGTCGTGGCCGATTGGTTAAGAGCACCAGACTCAAGCTTTGGTGTTTCTGGTCAGCAGACTGTAGGTTTGAGTCCCGGTCATTACGCTTGGTGTCCTTATGCAAGACACTTTTAAACCATTATTGGGTCGCTCTTCGGATGGGACATGAAGCTGTACATGTAGGTTACGTAAATTGTGTAATGCACGTAAAAGAACCAAGTTACACTTATTGCTAAGAGAAGGGATTTGCCCAGGTGTTTCTGGCAGTGGCTGCTGAATGCGCCGCAGCACTTTGTAAACCCTTACAAGGTGCTGCATCAATTGGTCTCATAATTAGATATGTGCACTATACTAATATTGTGGGGACTATATATTGTGGGGACAAGAAGGTATGAAACTAACATCAACAATTTTAAGAGGTATGTTGAAACATGATGGCATCTCTACTTTTTGGTAATCCCATGAGTCGCAGATTTAAGGATTTTTTTCGATAATATTCTCAGCACTAAAGAAACAGATCAAGTAAAATATGTCACAACGTCACAATACAGACTGGATGAAGGTTGTTTATCTTCGTTGCTATTCATTTTCCATTGTCCTGTTTGGATCAAGTCCGTAGTGTGACGTCAAAGAGCTGTTTTGATTCCTAGGCGCTTTTCTTGACACTGCATTTTTGCCCAGCGTGAAACTGATCGAAATATGGTTTCTGTGAAACCATTTTCATTGAGTTTTACTCAATTATTTGTAACCATTACAAACTTGTTTACTTTTCTGTAACAAAAGAATAATGTTCTTTTTCTTTAACCATTTCTGCTAGTGCTCGCATACCTGCTACCATTTGAAATCTCGAAAGAGGGGCACGTAGCGGATTAAGGGGCGCAAGCAGCTTGTCCAGGGTCGATCTCCCCAGGCCCTCAGCAAGGCTAGAATTTGTGCTTATAAATTTTAGACATGCCACAGCCAACAATTATCTCTGGCTTGTGAAATAGTGCCCCCATGATACAGCGCCCTCTATTTCAGATGATGTTAAATGTATACTTATATGGGACGTCCCGGTTTTGATGGATAACAAGGTTCGTTATTACAAATCCTGAAAATGTAGATGTTTCTTATATATTATTTTAGTTACGTTTCACTCCTAAGCTAGGAGCTTCGTCAGACTGGCGACGATGTCCAATGCTCAACTGCCTTTTGTACCCTTTCTTTGTCGTCGAAGAGGGCGTTGTCGGTGTGGTTTGGACTAATTGGTCATAAATGCACTGGAGCTTGTATGCCCCGTCGTCTTTGTTGAGAGTGTTCTCCCCCTGTGTCTGATCCAAATGGCCTCCCTAAGCCAATCTTGTGGTTTATATCTTATATCTCCCGGTTTTTATGTTTTAATAAACTTGGACAATAGGGAGAGTCCCAGGAAAGACAGGACAGTCGGCAGGTTTGCGATCTCTTACCTATGTTTTCTTTCTCTTTACATGAGATGGAATAGCAACAGATCTCCCTGTCTTGGATGGCTGAAAGGTTCATCTTCTCTATCAGTTCCTTCTCATCGAGAGCGTTGGGCAAGTCTCTCTTATTACCGAGCACTAATACCTGCAAGGAGACAACACCACAAACAGAAATTTGAAATGTTTTTATTTGATTCAGGAGAAACTGTGGATAAGGCGCCTCCAGACCATTCAACCCAATGGTCTGAACATCCAAGAAGGAAATTACTAACAACTTTTAGTCTTTGCCTTCTCCTTTTCCCCACAAGTATCCCCTTCTTGGTCTGTCTTATTTTTCACCAGTTAATTACTTTTTCTCCCTCTTCCCACCTGAGTTTTGCCATTTGGGTTTCCACCCTCTTGTGGTCAAACCAGCCTCTTCCCTCCCTGACTGAAAGCGTGGACTGGCTGGTTTTGCGCAAGATTATTAATAATCGCAATAATAGTTGGTAATTATATGGCGCACATATCCCAGTAGCAAGATCAAGGCGCTTTAACACATTATTATCCCTGTTCATCAGGTATACCTTTAGACCATTCCTCTAACTTTCTCAACTCCCTGGGGAGTGTACAATGCCCAGCTTCTTAAATTAGCACTAATGCTAGGTTCCCATTGTCGTGCGATCCATTACGAACGCCACGATTAGCCATTCGTAGCAGATCGTAGAACTTCTCTGAAATGTCAGGTTTGGATACGAGGTGATACAAGTCGATACGTTCTGGTACGATTTGGTGTGCTTGGATGCGATGTGGTCACGATTGGTCAATTTCAGGTGACACGATCTGTCACGATCTGGTCTCCCGTTCAGATACGATCATATACGTTCCGATAGAATTGTCCCGATTGAGTCCACGATTGGGTCTCGATGTGACCAATCATCATGATTGGGGTTCCCGATTTGGGACGATCGGGTACGTGCAGATACGTCCAGATACCTTCCGATACGTTCATCATGAACCGATGCGTTCTGTTGCGATAAGGATACGATTGTGGTCACGATGTATTTCACGATGAGGATCGAGAGTGATCGCGATCTGAGCTACGATTGGACTCCAACAGATATATACAGGCCGACTGACCATGGACTTAGTTGTTTCTCGAACTTCTACAGAGTGAACACTACAACCCAGCATATCTCAACAGAGCGTGGTGTTTGTCTTGTACAATGTTGATCCCGATCACAACGATTTGGAAGCACGATTAGATGCCATCTGTCGCGCTTTGTTACGATCCAAAACGATCTGATGATCACGATTGAAAATTAATTGTGTTGATCGTTGACATTTTTTGAAACATTCGATTTTTTTTTTATCTGATAGGATCACCACGATAAAGGCCACGATTTTCAATCGTGGCGCGAATCATGATAGTGGGAACCTAGCATAAGGAGTTAATCAAACACAACTGTCTAAGCCCTCTTAGGTTCCCATTTATACACCTAACTTTAGAGAAGCAATTATGGTTATTAAGTGCTTTGCTCAAGGACACAAGTGTCATGACTGGGATTCAAACCCACACTTCGATGATTCAACCATCAGAACTTGAGTCCGATGCAGTAGACCACTCAGCAACAACACACCATGGTCTTTGAAGAACATGCAGTGTATATAAAAGCCAAGTCCAGTTAAAAAACCTTTCTTGCATAAATCATCAAAGAAAAAATGCAACTCCTTTCTGGTAATCAGTGGAGTCAGTTGAGATGAAGTAGGCATGGCTTACACTCAGTGGAATTATATCACACTTAACAACAGGATAAATGTTACAAAAAAAGAAAAAAGATGAGGATAGAGAAGAAAGGTTATTACTCTTTGTAACTATTTTTCCAATCACTTACTGGGATTCCTTGTAATTGTGGTTTGTCAAGAAGGTTATGTAACTCATTTGTGGATGCTTCTAGTTTGTCATGGTCAGCTGCGTCTACCATGTATCTGAAACAAAAGACACAAACGTCTTTAAGTCATTTAATTTGCAATGAGTACACTTTATAATGAGTACACTGTAAAGATGATGATGGTCAACATCACATTCCTCCTACAGTTTGACCACCTAACACCATTTTTTACAAATGCACATACCATGTACATGTAGTATGGTTTTTAATAAACTATTAAAACAGCCTGCATACATGTGTGTTAAGTAACATGTGGTGAATGCACAGTACACGATCAACCCTTCTACTGTCTGACCATCAATATCATCCACTGTGGTTTTGAATGACAGAAGCACAAGACCAGCCTGTATTCTGATAACATGTGGTGAATGCACAGTACACAATCAACCCTCCCAAGGTATTAGCAAGTAATGCGTTAGGCGTCTTTTGGATGCCCTATTTTATTTTATTTTATTAAGCAGACAAACAACAGTCTGAATTCAGATAAAAAGTCTGACATTTTTCTTCCCTGCAAATGACCAGGAGGGCTTATAACAAATAACACAGACCTGATACTTTGTTTACGTAAGGGCAGAGTTTCAGTAGTAAAGGGCACCTCAATCAGAGAAATGCAATTTTGTACTGGGACATTTCAATGGGCACCAAGGCACAGGGGCATGGAACAAATTGCCCTCGTTGCCTTCGTGAAGTACTTCAGGTTAGAATAGAGAAAGAACAAGAGATGTTCGGCTGAAGCCTGATCACCAGGGCCCAAATTCATAGAGCTGCTTAAGCACAAAAGTAGCTAAGCACAACAAAATTATGCTTACCAGAATAAGGTTACCGGCTAAGCTACTATGTCACACGAACAATTCTTGACTGGTATCCTGCTGATTTCTGCTTAGCAATTTGTTAAGCAATATTTTTTTGCTTAAGCAGCTCTATGAAATCGGGCCCTGATCAACACAAGGTAATGGGTTTGGTAGTTTCTGATTTGTCACAACACAAAATTCAAGCATAACTTACACAATACAATTAACTCCTCTGCAGTATCTTTCCCACATGCTCCTGAACCTCGGTTGACCTCCAATGTCCCAAAGCTGGAAGAAAATAAACCAAGAAGGTTAGATAGACTTTCACAGAAAAGCGTGGTAGAAAAAGTATACAGTTAGAAATGTTAAGCACTTGTCGGACTTGTTATGTGCTACACTGTAGCCACTGCAAAAATGGTTGAAGCTTAGACTTTAAACTTTATGCAATTTACAAGTTGCTGATTGTTGCATTGAAAACTCATGTAACATAATATTGAAGTTGTACCGAATAAAAAACCGTATACGTACACTATTGTCCAGCAAAGCTCTGTGCATGGACAAGACAATTATTATATATTTCTGGTAATGAAACCAAGGATGTCTCATTACTGAACTTAAGCACTGTAGCTCGCAAGCCTGAGGAAACTTGTAAACAAGGGTGCTTGCTATGTGAACCAGAAACACAGCGGTTGTACTCTTCCATGACAAAGTGTTCTCGAGGTTATTTTTGTGCACTGCCAATCCTAGTTCACGGGCCCTACACATACGGGTTAATGTCCCATCTGAAGGCCAAAGCAAATTATGGTATAAAAAGCATCATGCTCAAGGACACAAGTGCCCAGACCAGGACTCGAGCCCACACTCTGCTGATCAGAAACACCAGAGCTTGAGTCCGATGCCAAGACACGCCTTAGGTCAAATAAAATAAAAATTTGCCGATTACAGTAGAATAAAATTTGGCAATGTATATTTAACGACTGAACAGTAAAAACGAAGAGTTGTAATTCTACACTATGTTAATATTACATGACAAATCTGTAATAGTAAGGTTCAAAGAATTGTGTGCAAAATGAGTTGACTCATTTAATAAATTATGCATGACTCAATTTGGTCACTAGTACGGCGTACAAAGACTCATCAAGAGAGCTTTTGTCTAGTTCCAATTAAATATTCTGCCTGTATTTGCCTACTAATTACAGACCCGGAATAACATGGAGGCCACAGAGGCCATGGCCCCCGTTGCCCCCGGGCTTGACCTTGGTGCCCCTTCAGAAGTTTCCAAAAGATTTTCTAATTGAAGTGCCATTTGCAAAATGAAAATGGGCTTGCCCTCTCAAAGATAAAAACTCCAGGCCTGTAATTATTCAATTTAGTCACCAGCTTTGATGTATGAATGTAACTCAACAAGAGTGTTTCAGTTCAGGCCAATCCAACTTACTTCTTAGATTGGCTAGTCATGTTAGCAATCGAGAAAAGAATATTTTTTGTAACCCTTAAACAGATGTGTCATTCAAAGCCATGTTATTAAGCACTGTATACTCGCTGCTTCCGAGTCTTGCAAAAAAAGAAAATTACAGCCTACATGTTCTCAGTTTGGACTCGAACCCTCAACCCCCACATTCTAGAGCAGACCTCTTAACCAATTCACTTGGAGGACCCAACAACACGCAGAACTCTTACGCAACACACAGGGGTGTGCTTATAAACAACATGTATCATTCGACTTTCTGTGTGTGTTGGCAGTGGTCATGTCAACATGCCACCTGTAGCCGATTGCATGATCACAGGTTTTAACCTGTGAACAGTTAAAACTGTTTAACGGAGTCCACGAGGGTCATGGTTCAGTGGCCCTGGGCAAAAGGCACTGCAAACGATGACAAGGATTTGTGCCTAAAGCCATTATCGAAGACCTGTTCCTTTCACAAACGAACATTTTGTAAAGACGGACTATTGCATTTACATGTATGTCATGAGGCCTTTTTTATCTCTCAGGGACGCCATCAGTTCAACCTGGCATGGGTCAATGATTGGCCATTACATAGAGGCTTTCCAACAGTCTGATTGTGTTTCAGACACACGACCATAAAAAAAAATGAGCCATTAAAACCTGAAAATGTCTATGAGAACGGCTTTACATGGGTGTCCAAACCGAGTTTCATTGACAAACAAATTATTAATGGCTATAAAAAATGTTGCATTTTGATTGACAATAATCCTGCATGGGTAACGGCAAAATGATTTTCAATCCCAAAGCAAACTGAAAAAAAAAGGAAAATCAGAGGTTGTCGTAAGTCTGTCCAAGACAACATTGTGGAAAAACACATCATCTGTCGTGAAGTGGTTTAACACAAAAACCCACCACAAAACAAACCAAACAGTGATACCCTGACTCAGATAGTATAAAAAAAGGAAACAAATTAGCAATCATAATAAATCTACCTTGATTGTGACATTTCCCTTTGTAAGCTTTCTCATGTTGAAACCTACTGTTGGGATCATATCTTCGTTGAATTGACCGGACTGTAAATATCCAGAAAAAAACAAGAATTTACAATATTATTACATCAAAAACAAAAGAAATCAGCACATAATCTACAACCACAACTCTACTGCACACTAACGCTTAGGCCTATACGCCCAAAGGTTGATTTAATTACAATTAATGATAATACAAGTTTCATAACACGTGGTTGAGTTTCACATGTAAATGAGGGACACTTACTGTCTAGGTCCACTTGCCCACAGGCAACCTCAATCATCCACTATCCTCCACCAGTCTATGGTCTCTCATCCAACCCAACACCAAAATGTTTGGAATGAGATACGATTGAAGTGCTTTATTCCTACAGACCTCAATCCTCCGCGATCAGAAAACATCCTGAAGAGGATCTTGGAAGTCTGGAGGATTTTGGAGGATGAGGGTTAGGGCTACAAGTGTATCTGTATCTGTATCTGTCGAGTACTGCAACAAACTCCTCAGGGGATATATAAGTTGCAGGTGTGGTGTGGCAAGTAGACAAAATTTAGTGGTGAGCTCCCCTTATGAAAGTGGTCATTTGGATTTTATCTAGCCTAGTCTTGAAGGATCCTATTGAAGGTGCTTCTCTTATATGGTAGTCGGTTCCATTCAACAAGGGTTCTTGGGACAAAGGAAAATTTGTAGCAGTCCTTATTGGTTGAAGGGTGGGTGAACGAGATTGATGAAGATTTCCTAGTGAGAGTTTGGTTTTCCTGTGGTTTGAGTTGATAGTGGTCAGTGTCGATAGCAGTTTTATGATGAACAGAGTGTTAACCTGGAGATTGCTCTACGTTCCTCCAAAGGTTTCCATTGCAATCTACCATTGAGGAGACGCTACTCTTACGACGGGAGTCTTTACATACAAATCTAGCTGCCCTACGCTGTACAGCTTCCAGTCTATTTTTTTTTTCTTGATGGTGCGGGTCCCATACACTAGCGTAGGAATGAGATACACAGTAGTTGCCATGATCGGAACTCTATACAAATAGAGCCCATATACTCTGGATTCCCTCTGATTCTTGGCTCCACAACAGCAATTCGACCCCCCCCCCATCCCAGGGCCATTGAAAGGTTTCAACTAAAAACAGTCTCAAATGCCCTACAATGTAATGTGACAAAGTGAAGTGGTAGAGCTGAGCTGAGAGTAGCGGTCATTGAAAGAGAATAGGTGATGGCGTCGACCCCATTAACAATCTCAGGATGCAGCGGCCACAGACGCAAGTCCACAGTATGCCGAATGTATGATGATGATGAATGTATTTTTTTTACGCCAAAAGGCTCACTTACATGTACTCAACTTGTAACGTAATCAAATTGAACAAGACAAAAGTTGCTCCAAAAACTTGAGAGCCTGTACATGTACATGTACATGTAGGCATATCCTAACACACTTTTCACTAATTTGCTTGGAAGCCCTTTGTATTTTTTTTCGATGCCCTAGACGGCTTTTTAATGGCATGTGTGCAAGCATCAAGCTAGATGTAGCTCACTGATGGTTTCATGTGCCTTGAGTATCCAATGGCATACCATCAGAAAGAAAAATGGTTCCGAATGATAGTCAGTTAAATACTGGTTGTAGTAGTAATTCACTTGTAAAAACTCATGAAATATCTTGTATACAATACATGTAGGTTACTCCAATCAACTATGAGGTTGTTCCGCTGTTGTCTCCTTGTGACCAACCATTCAAGTTTTTATGGAAGTGGCTGCTTGCATATAAAAAATACATTTAAGTGGCTGCTTGTATTACAAAAAAGCATGAGCCTGTTCGTTATTGTGGACCAACGTTGCAAGCAGCATACATGTACATGTACCATTGATTACCATTGGAAGCAGCCACATTTGTTACCGAAAGGCAATGCCGATTAACCCTAACAG
The DNA here is from genome assembly GCA_032158295.1 of Pycnopodia helianthoides. Classification (NCBI taxonomy): domain Eukaryota; kingdom Metazoa; phylum Echinodermata; class Asteroidea; order Forcipulatida; family Asteriidae; genus Pycnopodia; species Pycnopodia helianthoides. The sequence continues at coordinate 27,529,487 of CM063244.1, forward strand.
ACTAGACCCTTGGGTAGGCATACTGCCCAAATCCTTTGATATCCTTCAGATTAAAGTTGTCATAAACCTAAAGTGCCCAAATCCTTCGATATCCTTCAACTTATTGTAAGTATACATATTAGCCCAAATCCTTCAAAATCCTTTTGAGACAAAAGTTAGGGAGTCAAAAAAGGTCAAAAAAGCCCAAAACCTTCAGAATCCTATTTTGGCTAAGCTGCATAATACCTAAAACCTTCAAAATCCTCCTATGTAAAAACAGCCCAATAGCCCAAGTCCTGCGAAATCCTATCCAAACAAAAACTCATTTTAGCCCAAACCCTTTGAAATCCTCCTGTGCTGCAGATCCCTAATAGCCCAAATCCTTCGCAATCCTGCACTTTGGCAATGAGGATATTGTAGGACTTGGGTTCTTTAGGGTTAAGGATACTTGTACTGATTGGCATGTGAGCATGTGTGCACTTGCCTGAAATGCGTGGCAATTCTGATCAAAGCAAAACATTTGATTGGTGTAAAGTGAAAGTGTAGATAATGTAAGTACACGGTCGATGATATTACTCTAATTAAATAATGTAGTCAGTACAGTAAGAAAGTTACAACAGAAACGTCAATTTTTGTTTTATTTTTGTTTTTTTTTAAACATAATGTCTCCCACAGAAAAAAATTAACGAACTCGGACTTGGAATTCCAGACATAAGGCATGTGTGACAGGGTTCTGCCCAGGATTTCTTTAGTGGTGGAAAAACATTTCCCTGAAAACCATTCAATTGCGAGATGGATCAGTTATTCGGTAGATCATATAAATATACCAAAATCAAAGAAGTACTCAAAATTAATGGCCTCGGATACCGTTTTTACTGGTAAATAACAAATTTTTCATTTCGTTGAAAACCTTTGAAAGGAAATTGCAAGTGTCATTTAAAAATGTGTAAAATGTGTGGTGGTCGAAAACAGAGAAAATTCTGCCAGTGGTGGTTGGGGACTCCTGAGTGCCGGGCGGGTTTTCCGGCACCGACCACTGTGAGCAGAACCATGGTGTGAGCAAAGCTTCAGCTTCCTCCATCAGGTATAAATATGAAAATATGTTGGTTATAAAAATTTTCGCAATGGCTGAGGACCTTCACAATTATACACCGAACTCTGTCACATTGTACGCAACATGGGGCCTGCCGGGCTAGGTGCAGTGCAAATTGATTCGATTGAAGAGTAAGATTGATAGTTGCATTGTTTGACATTCTGAGAATATTTCACACGCTTGTGCCTTGTGGACGTTCAAGTAAAGCTTGTGCATCTATTCTGCATCTAATAACAATAATTATTTACTGAATATTGATTACATACTGTTGACTTAATAAAGATTTTGTATTGTACCGGTACTTGAAGTTGTAAGTTGAAGGCCTACACTGTACACAGTCATGACAAATTGACATACAGTCAGTGTTACATTCACAATCATGTGAAAATGTAACCTCTGACTGTCCTGATTGTGTTATTTTAAATAATTTTCAAGTGCAAATTTGTTTAGTTCTAATTTTTTAAGCTACTTTATTTTAAGTATTTAACAAGCACAACAAACATAGGTTGAGGGCTGAATTACGACACATTAGTTGCTTGTGACTCACCGATATCACATTGACGAACGTTGTCTTGCCTGAGTACTGCAGCCCGACTAACGTCAATTCCATCTCCTCCTTCCAAAACAGGCTTTTCAGCCAGTCCAAAAATCTGTTTATTGCCGCTATCATTGTCGTGTCCCTTTATTCTAGACCGTGCATAAATTATTCGGGGTGTGCACCCGAGGAATAACCCACCAATGTCCGGAAATGTTAGGAAAACCGTACTAAAGTTGAGTTATTTGACAGAAAAAAAACGAGTGAAATATCAGCATTTGTTGCAACCTGTGTATAAACACACACACCCAGCATACAGTGGGTTGAACTTCCTACATCTCAAAAGGTCAGTGAACTTTGCCCTATTCCTCGTGACTGGATGACGTCAGAGTTCATCACGGGGATACACTCCCATAAATCAAACGGGTTTTGACGTTTTATTATCATGTTAACCTAAATAAACATGAACGGAATTCCAGTCTTTGTTCCGTAATAAAAATAGAGAGCGAACGCTGAGAAGAGAGCTAAAATCACATGGTCATTACTTACAAAAGATTTCATAAAATCAGAACATTAAAAAGTTGTACCGCCCTCTCTCGAACTATGTGTGTCGTAGCTCGGTAAATTAGGTTTTCCCGGCCAATTTCATCAAAATTTCATTCATATTAATTATTAAAACGCAGTCACATTCACGCATTTCCCCTAATTCACCAAACTATAGGGTTTATTTTCAGCTATTAATGCGTTCGATTTTGTTTTCGTGCAAACATGACTTAGTTTTTCTCATTCAGATTCGTTTTCATCAGTAATTATTCTATTTCATTTACAGGCATCATCCCAAGACTACTTTGATCATTCATAATTTCTATACCTAGGCCCTATTTACAATTGATGAAATACAATTAAGACTCCTCGAAGCGCACATAAATTTGTTACTAGTTTGCTTTCTATTTTTCGTCTATGGGAAAAGAATTTCACTTCTGTGCAATTCAAATTAAACATGAGTTAGGCCCATAATAATTTATGGCTCTTTGAGTCTCTCTTGCTCTATGCAGCTCCTCTGACACTTGAGTCGTTCTTTAAGATACGTTTCCGTGTTATTTACATTTCATTTACATCATGTGTTTTGTCTTAATTGCAATTGTTCCTTTTGTTATTCCATGATTAAAACTAAAGCATGTAGGGGGCCTACTCGGTATCTACACGTAGTAGACTGTTAAGTAAAGTTTGACGAATTCCAGCTTGCCAAGTTACGGTGAAAAAACAGAAAACAAATCTTTGGTATTTACTATCATTTAATACGTATTCAACATGCATGGAGTAAGAAATTGTCATATTGAGGTAAGTTACGTTTAACAATTCGTTTACCTACATATCATCCAACTCAAGTTGAATTTAAATGGATAAGTGTCTAGAGCTTATTTTATTTAGTCTCACTTATGATGTTAATATAGAAACCATGTAGACTATGTCCACATTATTATGTGACGTTTTGTAACGCGACAATCAATTAATTATATGCAATTTAGTTTTGCTCATTTTTTTCTTTTGCACTTAGATAAACAGTGCATGATGTTCACATAAGTAGGTAGGAAACGCCATCATCAGGCACCAAAGTGTGATATTAAGCTATTATCATGGCTCAAATTAAATAGATTTCAAAATTTCCTACACGGAAGTCATTTTTAAATAAAAAGTTACTTTGAAACCAGTTGGCTATGGACTAAGTTCGTCTATATCGAAGGGAAGCATGGCCAGTTTATAACTACGAAAAGGGCTGCAGGCTATATATATTATATAGAAATTGTTTAAATACAATATAAAGAGGGGCTCTAAGGTGTTATTCAGTTTTTAGGATGCACTCAATTTCCAATAGATAGAGCCCCTACAAAAGTGGGGGAGAAGAAGTTTACTAAACTCAAGTTAAAATGGTGTAAAATATCGTGTAGGCCTAATATCGTTCAGAACGACATTTGAAACGTGACTTCGTCACCAATAATATGTGTCTGTACATAAAACGGTATATCCCTCACATGAATTTTTCGTTTTTAGTCAAAAGCAGAAAATTCAACGCTGTTTTGAGTGAACCTTATGGAAATTTAGAAATATACTAAATACCCCTAAAATGTTTGTCATGACAATTATTTGAAATGTGTGACCATAGAGTGTTGACTTTCTCTATGGTGTGACGTAGACCTCCCTTACAACAAGTTTTCAGATACAATTATTTCAAAGGTGACTGTGCCATTGAAAGTCTATGGATATTAAAAATTACTTTTCCAATTTCCTCAGGACTAGTGGCCATCTATTGGCCATTCGAAATACTAATGACCGTGTGAGGGCGTGTGTGAACAACTTTAAGTGATGCAAAACAATTAAAACAAGCTTTTTGGGGGTACATTGTTATAAATATTGTTATATATTTGGTCATTGAAATTTTTAGTTTTTTTAAATTAAAAACAACAACAACAATATACAGACAGTCGAAAATAAGATAAAATAGTACTGTGATGAAACGAAAAGCACCGTTGAAAGTGCCCCCATCCGGTCAACAAACGGTCAATTGAATACATCAACAAACAATATTTACCTTATAGAAACTCTTTGCAAGAAAATCTCTAAAAAACCTAATCACCCCTTTTTGTAAGATGGATCAGCAAACGCACTCAGGGGTAAAATAACAGCGCTTCTCTTTTATTCCTTATAATTAATCGATGCTGCATGAGTAATTGAGAAAGTAGGCTACGTTATGATTACATTTCCGACCAACACCATTTTGCAAAAGGTTTGTGACACCTCGATATGCGATGACGTGTTAACACAAATAATGTTGGATTCAAAAACAGCAACAACAAAAAAGTTCTTTGTATCAAATAAAAATAAAGAAAATATGTCTGCTCTTATGCTTGACCTTTTTCTTTCAGTCGGGTAAACAACATAGAGCCTACCCGTACCCGCCACACTGATGTGTGTGAAAAGGCTGTAGGTTTTTGGGCAAGATTATTTCCGTCTCGTAATTGTTGTCTCGACTGCTGAGTACTACGGCTCGATCGCTGAAGTTTTTGGACGCCATCTTTAAACGAAGTGTTGTTTTGTTTCTGCAGTATAAGCCTGCCGAGCACGTTCCGATTCTGACTCAAATAACTCTGGAATCGCGGTGCTAACATTCAAAATCAAAGCACTTCTTAAACTGCTTTGCTTAGTTTATTTCGGAAATTTGGTAAATGTTTTATTTGTGTGTGTTTTAGACAGCCTTGTAAAATTTAGAGCGACAAAGCTACTCGTTCTGGAATAGTTTGAGATCTTTCTCCTGCCTTGCGTTCGTTTTTACTGTGCCTGAGACTTTGTATCACACTCTGGAGGAAACAGAAGAACAGAAGTCAAATAGTTAATTCTGAGGTCCGTTCGTTGACAACCGACTCTATGGAGGCCCAGAGGAACCACGTAACCATCTTGTTGGCTGAATGTTTGATCCTGCTAGGATTGGGTAAAGTTGTATCAGCTGAATGGCAAGGAGATCTGCCATCTATCACATTGCTTCATTCAGTAATCCTCATCCTCCTAGACCTCCCAATGATCCATCTGGTAACCACAATGCTAAATTCAATCATTTCACTCTATCTGGCCCTGATGGAGCTGTGTATGTTGGTGCTGTCAACTACTTATACAGACTGGATAGTTCATTGAATCTGCTTCAGAATGTTAGTACATGTCAAGAACTAGGAAGTAGTAGATGTAATACATTCACCAACTACAATAAAATTCTGATATTAGATAATCAGACTCGGTTGATTACATGTGGAAGTGAGAATGAAGGAAAGTGTCAGTTCAGGAATCCAGATGATTTGACTGATATGTTG
>CM063244.1:27535053-27569893 GCA_032158295.1 Pycnopodia helianthoides
GAAACATTGATATACCTCACTTTTAAAATTATCGGAATTACTATTCGCAAGTTCACATCAAGTGTTGAAGATACAAGTTCCGATTATCTCGAGATGAGACGAATTTGAGGCTTACATGCCTCCCTCAAAATCCTTCGCAGTTTGTGAAAGACGCCTATTAAGCCTCAACACCGACTTTCTGCTAGGGATGCGCAACTTTGCTTAGCTGTAAACAGCCTCAAAACACTATCGGCCAAGGTGTTGCTAGTTCAAGAGATGCTTGCAGGATGTGAACACCTCTGAACACTCTTCATTCGATCACTTCTTTAGTTCACCACTGCGTTTCTGGTCCAATGCCATCAAGCATCCAGACTACATATTTGACATCCGACCTACTCGCTCCGTTGAGGCAAGCATGGACGTGATTGGTCAGTTATTCCATGACGCACACGATACCAAGACGGACAAACTTGGACAGGTAAGAGAAGGTGGTGACCGCAAAGGTGGCGGTCGCAAATCGCAGGATAGTCTGTTAGCATTTCCCCTAGTGTCTGTTCGTCAATGCCATTCGGCAAGACTTAAAGGAACATTACAGAATTGGTTTTTGCTAACAAAACAGTTGCTGGCAGTGTAAGCACTTTATGTAATTAACCATATACATCAACTGACAAACCTAAAGAAGTTTGAGATCGATCGGCCATCTGGGTCACGAGAAAATAGTGAAAAAACCGATTACACATTTTGCATGAAATCATATAGGTTCAACAAATGAATAAAACGCTCACTGAGCGATAAACTCCAATCGGAAAAATAGTTTATTCATTTCTCCTCAAATTTGGCATTTCAGACAAAAATATTTCAAGGGATGTTTTCTACTATCATCATCATTAGACCGTGTAAGTTTTATGTAAATCTGTGATCAAAAAGTATATTTTACAAGTTTTTTTCTTACCAATTATGTAATGTTCCTTTAAGGACTGTGCATTTATTATGCTGTAAAATTATTTTGAGAAATTACAAAGTGAATTGATCACTTCACTGAAAAACCAAATACATTTTTTTAGCAGAGGCAGGCAATTGTGCATCCCAACAATGGTGTGCTGATTGGATAACTTTGGGGCTGGGGAGGGGTGGGTGGGGGTGGGGAGGGAGGGAGGCTTTGGGGGCATAGTGTGTCAGTTACTTGTCAGTTGGACAAGATTATTCAGACGAATTGGCAAGGTAAGTTTACACGCTTGATGGTACACAGTGTGGCGACACTGTTCAGAATGAGGGCATTGTATGCTTTTTTTTTTGGGGGGGGGTTATAGTTCCCCAAACACAACAAGACACTACATGAAGTAATAAAAAAAGATCAACAACATACAAACAAACAAACCAACAAAAACCACTTTCATGTGTTCCCCATACAGCAACCTCTGTAGATCTTAACCCTGAAGTATATATTTACACCTTCGTGGCTTAAGTTTGGATCCGAATTGGTTACATTGACAGGAATCCTCCATTAACAAGTTCCTGTACAGCAGAGAGAAAACCAAGTACCAGCGACTTGTTCGACAATACTATAAAGGAGTGGAGGAGTCTCCACCGGTAACCGCACAAGACCTGAACGCTGAACTTCTCAAAGCAAGCCAGGTATAACAAGGGCAATTTTACAATATAAATAATTTAAAAACTTTTTTCCAAACATTCTTACTCAATACTCAAACCCTATTCATTGTTGGTAAATGTTAAGATCCCTTCATACAGCATCACAAAGTTCCCTTTATCCATAGTCAAAACTAATAACAAAATACAACATTTATTTTGTTATGATTGGAATTAAATGTATTATACAGGAATGGTAGAGCTGACAAAATAGTTGCAGACAGTGCTCATGTTTTGGAGATCAACCATGTAATACCTTGATAGTAAAATCAATGTATATGTTTTCTTGTAGAATTTCTCTGGATGGTTCAGCAAGCTCAGCACTTTGATGCAACTATGGGATCTTGTAAGTTTATCTATCCTTGTTTGCGAGAACATTATATTAAAAAGGCCATTTTCTTACATCTCCCTGAACAGTTCACTGCATCAAATTGACCTCTGACCTGCCTGCTGCTCAAAATATTAATGGGTTATGTACATCACGCTATTCTATGGAGTTACAACCAGACCCTTCAACTCTTAACATAAAAAGCACACCAGCATCATCTATACACTCTTCAGTCTCCTGATGAAGACTAAAGGGCACACTAGTCGAAACGTTGGAATAAGCCAACCAGCGCTTTTCTGAGGCTCTACTTCTTCCTAGAACGGATTGATACAAGGCGTACCCCCAATAATTACTATCCATCTCAGTCAAGCAAGGCCTTAACTCTACATCCATTCTCTCTGTTTCAATCTGACAACAGCTGATTGTGGTGTTGAAGACAAAGGACGAACGGGACCAAGAACAACTGTGGTGCTTGCTGGGGAAGTGAAAGAGACGTTCGCCAGGGGCAATGCTTTGTAAAAAATTACAAAAGGTTTCATAATATGGGTTTTCCTGGTCAATGTCGGGAACGATCAATTCAATTGGATTAAAACGCATTCGAATTCACACATTTTTACTTAATTCGATCATAATACGGTTTCTTTTTAGCTGGTGCATTCAATTTTGTTTTCGTGCACACATGATTTCGTTCTTTCTCATTTTAAGGTTTGATTCAGTCATTCTGTTTCATTTATAGGTATTCAAGACTACATCTTCACCATTCTTAAGTTGAATTTCTACTATACCTTTATGTACAATTGATGAAGATGAATGATTGGCCAGCCTCTTGCTGCTCGCTTTTACGAAATTGAATGATTTAGTGCACCCTATCGAATTTGAATGATCTTGACCAGTGAATTCTAAACTGTATGTTGAAAATGAATGACTTCTTTTGACTGTTGAATGCTGATGCAACGGAGCATTTTTTTCAAACGATTTGAATGAGCCTGGTTTTAAATTGCCAATAGTTTTTTGTTGTTGACATTGGGCAGGAAAACATTCTCAAATGCATTGATTTTACGGGATCAGAGGAGATCGTCATTGATTGAGGTGTCACTGGGAATAACGCAGCGTGAAAGAAGAGTTACTTCCCCATACGCCAGTTGCTGTTCGATTTGACAAAGACAAAAACTCAACAATGAATGTCTGTGCACAGACTTCCCAACGAAAATGTGTACAGTTAATCACTGGTTTCCAGAAGACAATAGTAATCTCTGATTTGAGATTACAAAAGCTGAGGAATGACAATAGCTCTGTCTGGAATTTTATTTAGGGGGCCTTTCTTGATGTTTATGCATTTTCCGTGGTATTATTCTATTATTTCTTTATCTTCTTCAGTTTTGTTAACTGGAATGTTTTTCAAAGTATGATATAGGTTTTCCAGCACATTTTCGGCAAAGTGTACACCACAGATTAAAGAGAATAATGTATACACTGTTTCCAACAGTGAAAGTTTGTTGGGATATGTTTATTCGCAAGGCGTAAATAATGATGTTAATTGTAATGCAGCAATGAGTGCTACCTCTAAAACTTCAAATCATAATTGAACCGGGAATCCGGTCCCATGGGCCTGACCTCTAAACGGATCATGCTGACCCGAAAATACCGTCTGAATTTTATTAGGGCCTTCTTATGTTATGCATTTTCCGTGTATTCTATTATTCTATCTTCTTCATTTTGTAACGGGAGTTTTTCAAATAATATGGTATTTCCAGCACATTTTCCCATTTCGGCAAAGTATAACAGAAAGATTAAGAGAATGAACTGAACCGTGTTTCACCAGTTTAAATTTGCTGGATAGTTATGATTTCAAGCGGATGAAATATTAAGTTTGACTGTAATGCACAATGATGCTAATCTAAACTTCAACGTATATTAACGAATCCGGTCCCATGGGGCTGACCTCTAAAACGAGATCATGCTGCCCGGATGAGTTGGTTAAATATGGGATTGTAACTCAGATTCTGCATCATTTTGACCCATATCTGGGTTATTTTGACACAGAAATGGGTCAGGCCCGACGGGACCTAGATCCGGGTCAACTCTGACCCGGGAGTTTTTAGATTCTGACCTGGAGCTTTTTAGATTCTGACCTGGAGTTTTTAGATTACCTGGGATTCTATTCTGACCTGGGAGTTTTTAGATTCTGACCTGGGAGTTTTTAGATTCTGACCTGGGAGTTTTTAGATTCTGACCTGGGAGTTTTTAGATTCTGACCTGGGAGTTTTTAGATTCTGACCTGTGAGTTTTTAGATTCTGACCTGTGAGTTTTTAGATTCTGACCCTGAGTTTTTAAACTATGGGAGTTCTTAGATTCTGACATCATTTGACCGAGTTCTTATTTGACCTGAAATTCTGACCCGGAGTTTTAGATTCTGACCTGGGAGTTCTTAGATTCTGACCTGGGAGTTCTTAGATCTGACCTGGGAGTTTTTAGATTCTGACCTGGAGTTTTTAGATTCTGACCTGGGAGTTTTAGATTCTGACCTGGAGTTTTTTAGATTCTGACCTGGGAGTTTTTAGATTCCTGACCTGGGAGTTTTAGATTCTGACCTGGGAGTCTTAGATTCTACCGGGATTCTTAGATTCTGACCTGGAGATTTTTATTCTGACCTGGAGTTCTTAGATTCTGACCTGGGAGTTCTTAGATTCTGACCTGGGAGTTTTAGATTCTGACCTGGGAGTTTTAGTATCTGACCCGGGAGTTTTTAGATTCTGACCTGGGAGTTCTTAGATTCTGACCTGGAGTTTTAGATTCTGACCTGGGAGTTTTTAGATTCTGACCTGGGAGTTTCTAGATTCTGACCTGGGAGTTTTTAGATTCTGACCTGGGAGTTTTAGATTCTGACCTGGGAGTTTTTAGATTCTGACCTGGGAGTTTTTAGATTCTGACCTGTGAGTTTTTAGATTCTGACCTGGGAGTTTAGATTCTGACCTGATTCTAGATTCTGACCGGGAGTTTTTAGATTCTGACCTGGGAGTTTTTAGATTCTGACCTGGGAGTTTTAGATTCTGACCTGGGAGTTCTTAGATTCTGACCGGGAGTTTTAGATTCTGACCTGGGAGTTCTTAGATTCTGACCTGGGAGTTTTTAGACTCTGACCTGGGAGTTTTTAGATTCTGACCTGGAGTTTTTAGAGTGTACATGGGCTCAGGAACGGGATTTAAGTGCAGTGCTGTGACCAGTCGGGCAGATGGACCTGTGGGTTATTAGTTTCTATATAAAGTTATGACAATACAAAATTATTCTCCTCAGGGCGCTCGCTATGTTTGTATACAGTTCAATGTAAAAACAAAATAATATTGTGTTTAAATGTTGTAACCACTTTCAGTGAGCAATCAATTTGTTTTTATTTCGCATATGTGACGGGAAACTTCTACTCGTGCGGTTGCAATTAATTTTTATATTTATAGTTTGTCTTAAAATATGTATTTCAATGATAAATAATATGATTAATTAATACTCAGATAAATTTATATTATTTCAGAATTTTAATGTCAGTTTCTTAAAGAGGCTAGTTAGAAAAAAAGTCCACTGTAATTATGCCATTTCGTATGCCATTTTGTTGGAAATAAGATAAAAAATAACAGGTATTGAGACTTCTGCTGAAACTGTTTAAGTAAAACAGCCTTGCATATATACGACGTCACAAGCTCATACAACGCCCTCACCGAGGTAAAATGAAGTCATATCATATCATTGGCTGAGACTTTTATCCAAGTGATGCAAGGTTTCTATGTCTTTGAATATAAGGGTCTAGTCCGTTTAGAGGAAGACAAGAACTAAGTAAGTAATTTAAAAGCGTTCTTCTTCGTTTTTTTTCCAGATGCAATTGTTTTCTAAACATTTTTCAATTTAGTGTAGAATTTAATTTTACAATTTAGTTTTATTTTCAACTCACAGTTTACCAAGAATTCTAAGGAGTGCCAAGTCGACTAACTTGTTTAATGAAGACAGTCAAATAAACAATAACATATGCAAAAGACTCAAATCGCTGAAGTTTTTGGCCGTCATCTTTAAACAAAGTGTTGTTTTGTTTCTGCAGTAAGCCTGCCGAACGTAACACGTTCCGATTCTGACTCAAATAACTCTTGAATCGCGGTGCCAACATTATCCCAATCAAATCAATTCATAAATAGCTTTTCAGTTCAGTTTCTGGCAGATTTTTTGTGAACGTTTTGTTTTTATGAAAAACACACACACACACACATTTTGTGTGTGTTTAAGAGCCTTGTAAAAAAAATAGAGCGACAAATCTACTCGTTCTTGGAAAGTTTGAGGTCTTTCTCCAGCCTTGCGTTTGTTTTACTGAGCCTGAGCCTGAGCCTTTGTACACACTCTGGAGGAAACCGAAGAAGAGAAGTCAAACAGTAATTTCTGAGGTCCCTTCGTCGACAATCGACTCTATGGAGGCCCATAGGAGCCACGTAACCATCATGTTGGCTGTATGTTTGATTCTGCTGGGATTATTAAGTAGTGTTGTAACAGCTGAATGGCAAGGAGATATGTCATCTTATCACATTGCTTCATTCAGTAATCCTCATCCTCCTAGACCTCACATTGATCCATCTGATAACCACAATGCTAAATTCAATCATTTCACTCTATCTGGCCCTGATGGAGCTGTGTATGTTGGAGCTGTCAACTACTTATACAGACTGGATAGTTCATTGAATCTGTTGCAGAATGTTAGTACATGTCAAGAGCTAGGAAGTAGTAGATGTGATATATTCACCAACTACAATAAAATTCTGATATTAGATAATCAGAATCGGTTGATTACATGTGGAAGTGAGAATGAAGGAAAGTGTCAGTTCAGGAATCCAGATGGTTTGACTGATGTGTTGTTTCGTCCAGTGCCTGATATTGCTGGTTTTGGAGATCTGTCCACTGTTGGTTTGATTGCACCAGGAACTGATGGACCAACTGGACCAGGGCCAGATGGGGGAGACTGGTTGTATGTAGCTGTGACTTATGCTGATGAGGAAGGATATAGACAAATCCCACCGGTTAGCAGAAAAATCCTTAGGTCAGACCGGTTGTTGATATCCCCATCAGGCAATGGGTATTCTTCATCTTTATTACTCTTATACTCACAATCCATTCCATATTCATACGTTGGTGGTTTCTCATTTGATGGATTCACATACTTCATCACTTCTCAACAAGATGATATTGGTTGCAATGTCATTGTTTCTAAAATGAACAGAGTCTGTCAGACCAGTCCAACACTTGACTCTTACACAGAAATCATCATACAATGCCAAGGATCAGATGGTAGTGTGTACAGTTTGGTACAAGCTGCTCACATTGGCCCAGCAGGTCAGGATCTTGGTGTATCGTTTGGTTTGAATGCTGAGGACATGGTGTTGTATGCTGTGTTTGCTAAGAATGAAGGAGCTGATGGGACTAGTAATGTACCTATTGATCAGTCAGCATTGTGTGTGTATAAGATGAGTGATATTTTAGATGCCTTCAGAAAAGCAGTCAGGGGATGTATTCAAGACGGAGATGACTACTCAGTGCAGTACTTAGACGGATCCTACTGTAGTACTTTTCCATTTGTTGTAAGTATAGTCAGCTTCATGAAAGTTGGATCCCAATATTTTCTGCAAATTTAAGATGATAGGTAATAATTATAGATACCGTCAGGGAACAAGTCAGATAATGTTTTCAAGTTGAAAAACGATTACATTGGGTTCAATACATACTTCGAAGTACTGTTTTTAGTCTCTTCAATAACAATCGTCTTTAGAAGATAATGCGGTCACGTAAGAAGTTGTACCGCCCTCATGTGAATGTACTCATTAATCGTGCGGTCATGGTTAACGTTCTTGGCCACAACTCAAACTAAATGAATGCCAAAGTTTCTTCTTCAAATATTTATTGCGCGCATTTTTCTACGTCTTTATGAACAACCCATTCGAAGTGCATTTCCACTCAATTGTCATTGATAAAGTTTGGTGATTTATGATGAAATTGGTTCACAGTAAATAAATAAATCAATCAATCAATTTCTGAGGGACCTTATCAGAAAAGTGTTTAACAGAGGCTCCAAGGTCAAAACAGCTTTGTGATGCACTAGTTTTCCAATAGTAGAGTCATACTGAAAGAAGAGAAAAGTTACAAATCTCCAACCGCACTGAAATGGTGGAAAAACTGGAACATGACGTCTATGGACATCAACGAAAAAATTGTTCGAACATTCCAAAGAGGAATTTTTGTGCTCAATCAAAATGTCATATTCAGTGCCTTTTTTTGATTGAATATCATTTACAGTTCAGAAATGAACCAAACATTTCCTGTACAAAAATTTACAAAACTTTAATTTTAAATGTGACGTCATGGGATGTTTTTTATGTTTAAAAAATTCGCACTGGAAGGGTATCAAGAAAATGGCATTTTACATCGATGACGTAAGGTCTTTAATAATCCACACTTTTTTCCAAAGGACTCTATTTATTGTAAAATGATTGCCTCACAAAACTCAATTAAACCTTGGAGCCCCTTTTTAATTAATGGATTTAATGTGGCAAAAGTTTGGGAGAGTTGTTCTTGTGTGATTTGAAAGCTCTTCTCGTGCGTATTCGGACGGTGGGACCAATTAATTAAAAGGCGTCATTTTTGGTTTCTTTGGAATAACCATTGGTGGTCTCCATTATAGATAAATAAATGGAGATGATTGGTAATAAACCCAAAATTCCTAATAGTATGTTTGAATAACGGAAAATCTCTGCAAGATACAAAATCCAAGTTTAAAATTTTAATTAACCTTTTCTGATGACTGTTGAAGTTGGTGTAAGTCCCATGCAGTTTGTGCTGCATATATGGAGTGAACTGTTCCACTTTTATGACAGTTGTGTTTAGATATCTTGAAGTGAAATAGGAGTATAGGCCTATTAGTTTACAGTTTATGTACACACAATGTTATAATTGCGGAAACTAAACAAGCTCAATTGTTTGTTCGAACTCACGGGGGACAATTGTTATGAGAGGGGTATTCAAGCCTCTCCCCCTCCACCCATCTCTGCGCCACTAGCTTTAAAATAGAGAGAGGAAACAAAATAATTATATAATTTTTAAAATTGTTATTATAACCAGTGTGTGTACCAAGTCATACTCTTTAGTACACAGACAAGCGATACATTAAACTTCACGAGGACATTAAACTTTGCCCTCCTGTGACTGCATGACGTCAGGGTTCCAATAATCAAACAGGTTTTCACATTCTACTACAGTAAGCCCAGTTAAACGAAAACGAACTTTTCAATTTCACTTCTAGTTTCTAGTACGGAACGCAGTGGCGTGACTAAGGGGGCGGGGCACGTGCCCCAATTACGTTTTGTAGCGCGATAATTAAATATTTGTATGCACATTATTTTTGTTCATTTTTGTATTGCACTTAGTAAACTATGAAACCTCAGTATTACCAGTGGTGTTCACATAAGTAGGCATGAAATGCCCTATAAGGGTGTATCATGGTTCAAAATTATCTAAACTTCAAGGTTTCCTACACGGAAGTGATTTTTTTATAAAAAGTTACTTTGAAAACCAGATTGGCTATGGACTATGTTGGTCTACCGAAGCGTATCATGACCAGAGTGTACACAACGACGTAAAGGGACTTTATTGCGATGACGTGTTCACGAACACAACTGTAGGATTCAAAAACATTTGTAAAAATAGTTCTTTGTATCAAATAAAAATGAACAATTGCCTGCTCTCATGCTTTACCTTTTCTTCCTTCTGGGTAAACAGCATATGGCCTACCCGCCACACTGATATGTGTAAAAAGGCTGTAGATTTTTTTTGCAGTATTATTTCTGTCTCGTAATCGTTGTCTCGTCAGCTGATTACTAAGGCTCTCTTCAATTGCTGAAGTTTTGGCCACCATCCTATATCAAAGTAGTGTTTTGTCTCTGCAGTAAGCCCGCCCGTCAAGTTTCGATTCTATCTCAAATAACTCTGGAATCTCGGTGCCAACACTATCTAAATCAAAGCACTTCATAAATTGCTTCGCCGTTTAGTTTCTTGCAGAAACTTTGTGAACGTTTATTTGTGTGTGTTTTAGAGAACCTTGTAAAATTTAGAGCGACGAAACTACTCGTTTGGGAAAAGTCTGATATTTTTTCCAGCCGTCATTCGTCTTACTGTGCCTGAGTTTTTGCAAACAGAGCGGAGAAACAGAAGAAGAGTAGTCAACAAGTAATTTCTGCCATCCCTACCTCAACAATCGACACTATGGAGGCCAAGAGGAGCCACGTAACCATGTTGTTGGCTGTTTGTTTGATCCTGCTGGGATTATTAAGTAGTGTTGTATCAGCTGAATGGCAAGGAGATCTGTCATCTTATCACATTGCTTCATTCAGTAATCCTCATCCTCCTAGACCTCCCAATGATCCATCTGGTAACCACAATGCTAAATTCAATCATTTCACTCTATCTGGCCCCGAAGGAGCTGTGTATGTTGGAGCTGTCAACTACTTATACAGACTGGATAGTTCTTTGAATCTGGTGCAGAATGTTAGTACATGTCAAGAACTAGGAAGTAGTAGATGTGATACATTCACCAACTACAATAAAATCCTGATATTAGATAATCAGAATCGGTTGATTACATGTGGAAGTGAGAATGGAGGAAAGTGTCAGTTCAGGAATCCTGATGATTTGACTGATGTGTTGTTTAGTCCAGTGCCCAATGTTGCTGGTTTTGGAGATCTGTCCACTGTTGGTTTGATTGCACCAGGAACTGATGGACCAACTGGACCAGGGCCAGAAGAAGGAGACTGGTTGTATGTAGCTGTGACTTATGCTGATGAGAATGGATATATATTCATCCCACCAGTTAGCAGAAGACTGCTTAGTACAAATGGGTTGTTGACATCTCCATCAGTACTAGAGTTTTCTTCATTTACTGCACTTTATAGTCCGTATACTCAGGATACATTCCGAATTACATACGTTGCTGGTTTCTCATTCGATGGATTCACATACTTCATTACTTCTCAACAAGACGATCTTGGTTCCAATGTCATTGTTTCTAAAATGAACAGAGTCTGTCAGACCAGTCCAACATTTGACTCTTACACAGAAATCATCATACAATGCCAAGGATCAGATGGTAGTGTGTACAGTTTGGTACAAGCTGCTCATATTGGCCCAGCAGGTCAGGATTTTGCTGTATCATTAGGTTTGAATGCTGAGGACATGGTATTGTTTGCTGTGTTTGCTAAGAATGAAGGAGCTAATGGGACTAGTGATGTACCTATTGATCAGTCAGCATTGTGTGTGTATAAGATGAGTGATATTTTAGATGCCTTCAAGGAAGCAGTCAGGGGATGTATTCAAAATGGAGATGACTACTCAGTGCAGTACTTGGAAGGATCCATCTGTAGTACATTTTCAGTAAGTTTAAGTATGCTTAGCTACAATACAGTTTTATCTCAGGTTATGCTCATGTTTAACATGAGGGATACTATATATCTGGTCAAGAAACAGTCATATAATGTTTGGAAGTTGAAACGATTATGCAAAAGTATTTTTTTGAATCTACGTAACAAGTTTACAGAGATGTTTCTGGATGTAGACAAAATTTGAATTGGAACGGTATCAAATACAATGGCATTTGGGGAGGGGGTGGTGGTGGTGGTGGTGGTGGTGGTGGTGGTGGTGGTGGTGGTGGTTGTGGTGGTGAGTGTAGTGGGGTGGTGGTGGTGGTGGTGCTGGGGGGGGGGGTAATGGCGATATTGACATCAAGTTGTTTTAAATTTATTCGTCGTCTAACATTTTACCGTTAAAGTTTCGGGCGTATAAGAATTATTTAATGAAAAGTTACTCCATTTCGTGAAACAAGGAAACAACTTCGCGCTCTTTAACGGGGCCTAAACGTTCCACTACACGACACGAGACTCGCACGGTCCATACATCAAAAGGCCAACCCAGTTCGGTAAACTTTTGCTGTTGGACTAGGTCCTGATTGGTTTTATTTGAATGATATCGAATATATGGGATCTCAACTACACATCACTGTTTAAACCTTGAATTTTGCCAGTGATGATAAACCACGGTATTACACATTGGTTTAATTAAACAAATGAAACTTCACATTTTTTTCTACAAGGAAGTATAAACAAAAACAATATTTGTATGTCTATCGAAGGTTAACGAAGTTTACAGAACTGTTCCATTTTTATAAAAGGGGTGTTGTAGACCCAAAAGTGGTTCTTAATTTAAAGATGTATAGTATTGCAAACGAATCAAAAGGTAAACCATTTAAACATGTCCTTGTTTATATTTTCTACATACCTTGATTAACCCTTTCTCCAAATTAGACACATATATGTTTATAATAAGACTTCTAGAAAAAGTTCGAGCTCATGTTTGCTGTGCTTTGTGGTTTTTGATCACTCAATAGGGACGAAGTTTTGTACGTATATAATTAACGATCGTGAACACAACAGCGAACATTTTTCTTATTAATTGTTACAACGAATTTGAACAAAATCTTGCTCCTAGTGTCTAACCCTTTCATTCAAACTGGTAAATAACATACCGCCACCTGATCGCAAGTGAAAGACGAGTTGAAGTCTATTGGAAACAAACGGTAAAAAAACACGTCTACAGGTAATAATTTCATTTTGAGGCCTTAGCGGAGAGAGCTCAGTGACTCACTGTATTATGCAAAAAAAATAATTAATATAATTCTTGGGAAATAAAAGTGCATATTGTACATTAATAACCATAGATCGGGCTTTAAAGATCTACTTCAACGGTACTAAGATAATTTAAACTTTGGCGAAATCCAATCAATTTGTGTTTCATGATTACGTATATATTAATGAAAATACTTAGCGGTAGTTGCGTAATTAAAAGAAAAGGTCATTTAGGCCAGCGTTCAGCAGCTCCTCATACCGAGTTTTTGGAAACGGCATGTCACGTGATAAAAATATACCATAGACTCTGATGACGTACATGAATGGAGACGGCTTGTTTACCCCCCGCGCAGCGAAGTGTGTTTATTGTACGCGTCTATAGCTATTCACACAGTAAACGAGGACAAAATGTCAGACATTAGCGGATCGTGGGAGGAACACAGTGTGGACGAAGAAGAATTAGGAAATACAGATGATAGTATTGATAATGAGGATAGATCTGACGGTGGAGGGAGCTCTTCCGAAGACGAAGAGGGCGTTGATGAAGCTGGGGGAGTGCTTGGCGAGGAAGTGCGAGGTGCCAAACCATACAGGTTTGAGCCACTGGCCGCCGATGATCGTGAACGTGCGAATCCTGATGCAGGAGGTCGACTAAACAATACTGAATGGTGAGTCCCACAGGTTT
Source organism: Pycnopodia helianthoides (assembly GCA_032158295.1). Classification (NCBI taxonomy): domain Eukaryota; kingdom Metazoa; phylum Echinodermata; class Asteroidea; order Forcipulatida; family Asteriidae; genus Pycnopodia; species Pycnopodia helianthoides. Next base: position 27,548,385 of record CM063244.1, read on the forward strand.
TTTGAAGAACAAACAATGCTATGTTCACTGTTTTTTATCGTCATGAAGTACTTATTTATCTATGCGGCATATGAGGCCGCTATAATGGATAGAAATAGCAGCAGAAAGTTGATTTTTTTTTCTCACGAAATGGTTGCTGTTGTCCAATATGGTTCACGTTTTCATGATACATTGAATGGTGTCACTCAAAAATTGTTCCCATTGGGTTAGTGCAGGTATCCTTATCGGAGAACCGGGTTCCATGGAGAAGGAAAATAGATGAATGTTGTTTTATTTGTTTCTGTAATTCCTCGTTTATCCATTAATTTTTTCACAATACAATCATCAAATCTCAGTGTGTCGGAGATAATATTTATTTTCAGTACCGAACTGATCCTGACAAGCCGTATTTTCTGTCAGTGTCACTGTTCTACCGCATTTATTTTTTTTTTTTTTTTAGCAAATGATTGAGGTAGGTCCTAGCCTAATTGGATTATTTTTTATGTCAAGCTCATTTGCTAATTATTTCTCATAGTTTTCTTTTAGGCTAGTATGATATGTCATGTTTATTCTTTAAAACAGAACTACAATTACAAACCACTTTTCAAATAAAAAAAAAAAAATAAAAAAAAATTCCCAGAGACACAAAGTAAGAACAACGGCCATTGATAAACAATGCGAAACATTGCATGATTTTTTACTTAGATGTATAAATGAGACACGCATCGTTTCAATCCCCACTCATTTTGTATTACCCCCGTTCACGTAAAATTAGTTTAATGGTCATGAACATAGTCCATCCTATGTCAGTACAGCAACACTTTCATCCGTTAATTTTCTGTTATTTAAATTTTTCTTTCAGGTGCTCATGCGGACACTGTGTGGTCCAACCAATGGCAGTGAACTGCATCTGCTGTAAGGAAGTGCAGAAGACAAGAGCCCAAATGGCAGCATTGAACATTAATGTAGAGGATGAAAACCAAAGCCTTGCTGTGCATGATTGGTTTGAAGCAGTCTGTCTGCACCCGGCTGTACTTCAAACCGCGTATTTACAGTACCGGTGAATACTATGGCAGAGATGCAGTTGAAGGGACTCTAGACCAGTAAGTGTCTTTTTTTAATTGAACTGTAAAATTAATGTAAGGAGCAAACCCTCCCCCCAAAAAAATTATTACGCCTCTTACCTGACCCTGAGTATAATTGACTGTTGGATTAGATTTATTCAACTCAGAAAAACGAATAACCATAAAACCTGTACAAGATTTTTTCTAAACACTTTGATCTCTGTCACAATTGTTGAGTATGTTACAGCTTATGACTTCTTTAAAGAACCCAAAAGTGTGTGTGTGTGAGTTTGTAGTGCAATCAAACCGAGGACTTACAACAAAAGGGACAATAGGTCCATGTTTGTTATCACAAAGGAAAACAATGGGGTCCACGTTTGTCAGGACAAAGAGTTGAACAAAGGAGGGTCCACGATTGGAGCTCATGACACACTTGAGTGTGTGTGTGTGTGTGTGTGTGAGCTTACACATGCCAACTTACGGAGCAATGCTACCCCATAACGTTTTCTTTGTTCTGGTGGTGACCCAATTAGGATTTCTTCAGAAAAAGGAGAACAACAATGAAAGTACCCCTGTAACAGCCATATGTAAGGGTGTGTGTGTGTGTGGGGGGGGGGGGGTTCTCCTACAAGTTTTTCGACTGGACAAACCAGAAGAGTATATTTCCACCCTTACTCGTACGTGATTTCTTCAAAATGGGAAAACTGTGTTTTTAAACAAATATTGATATCAAATGTTTACCTAATTTGATTTTCTTCAACTACTTTGTTTGCAGAAGAAATCACCATGTTGTTTACAGGCAAGTTGTCAGATGGTGTACGGGCTACCTCGGAAGGTTCAACAGAGTGCCACTTCCTTCATGTATCATGGACGCCATCCGAAGGACATATCCCAACCCCAATGGACAATATAAAGGGTTTACCCGCCACTTGACTATTAGTAACTTAAAAACCCTAAAATTTATTGCCAATCATATAATAAGAATTCCTCTTCTCACTCGAATTTAGTGTGGTATTTTTTAGCCCCTATAGTTGATAAAATGTTTGTAAATGAGACTCAAAAAATAGATGTACAAATTATTTGTCAAACATAAAGCTCATGCTGTTGTGCCTCTCAATGGAAAATAGTGAAATGCATTCAACTTACATGTACATATTACAAACATGGAAGTTATACAGCAAAGAGGCTTCAAAAGGGGAACTTTTTTGAGAACCACAATCTTTGATAAAAATCTGTTAATATTTGGCTCACTGAGATGGGATGTGTGTCATTACAAGAACAATGTCTATAATTAGGTGAGGTTTGCGCTGACACCATAGGTAAAATCTCTTTTGAGTAGTGGTGGTTCTGAAAAGAAACAGTGGTTTCACAACTTGATTTTTTGATCAGTATGCCCTGATCCTCTTCAGGAAGTTGTCAAACCACCTGTTCTTTTTAAAACCACCACTACTCACAACGAGATTTTATACATAGCATCACTGCAAACCTGATCCCACCATGCAAAGTTTCAAATCATACTATGATCAAAACATGTTCTGCTAATCTAGTAGTGGTACATGGTTTTCAGGAAGGTTTTCAGAATTGAGGATACAAACATGGTGGGATTGGTGGCCTCCATTTACTCTAAATTTTCAGTGTGTTACAATCATTTTTAGATGATCCATGAGTAAATGACAATAAATACTTTTAATAATATACACATATCAGTCTTTAGTCTTTATGAGTATTATTTTATTTCAAGAAAAATAGAATAAAACAACAATTGTTTTTGCAAAGTCAACTACCCCTCTTCAAGTGAAGTAAATAAATAGAAAGCAGCTTAATTAATAAATTAAAGGGACACGTTGCCATTAAAAGAAAATGTAACTATGAGTTCCTTACCCTTCTTGCATATACTACATGGTAAATGACCACCTTATGTACAAAAAGCAATATTTTTGGAGTTAAGAGTACAGTGTACATGTAATACTTAATGTCAAGAAAAGTTGTATCACCAAAGTTGACCTCTCTGTCTAGTTTCAATTTTCATTGAGTAATTAAATAGAAAACAGCTAAATTAAAAGGGAATGTTGCAAAACTAATTCCATGCGATCCTTACTCTTCTTGCCTACAGACATTCTAAAAGACCTTATCAAAATGTTCAGCTCAATGTAGACTTTCAAGAAAATGTAAACAAACATTTCAAATTACAGTCAAAGCTTAGAAAGACAGGTTGTCTGGCAAATTGTCAAAAAGAAGTGTAATTGTTTTGTGTTTGCCCTGGATTGAAAACACATTACACATGAAATATGCAAACCCCAATACATGTACTCCAACTCCTCTTTTTCTCCCCCCCCCCCAAAAAAAAACTACTTTAGTTCACCATGCAATATGCACAAACTGGGGCTGCTCATTAATCTTACGTAGCAAACAAGTTTGTGGTTGATCCCCCTTCTAACAAATAATAACAATAACAAATAAGTACGGTATACATGTGTACATGTACTCAATAAAACCCTACATTTAAATTACCAGATGTGGTTGCGGTCAAGTAAAAGCTACATGGGCATTAAAACAACTCTTCTCATAAGATAATAAAGGGTGTACAAAAAATATGTACAATACATGTATAATCAATAAAGAAAAAAATCCACAATGGCTTGATGAATAAATCATATTTTACCATCAGAAATAATCCTCTGCATTAACAATAAGGTGTTTAAACTATGTCAACAGTATCTCTTTAATACATGTAATAGGAGGACAAAATAAACCTTTCTTTCATTTGAATAATTCTGCTTGAAACAAAATTGCAAACAGACATGAATCATGCATCTCAAACCTAGGGGTTTATAAATTTGTTAAAAATCTTGAGGGAAATTGTTAACTTTTAAGATATTCACAAGTCAGGCCTGGAATTACACGGAGGCCATGGCCTTCGTTGCCCGTGTGTTGGCCTTGGTGCCCCTTCAAAAGTCTCCCATAGACTTTAAGATTTTCCAATGGAAGTACCCTTTACAAAATGAAAATGGCCTTGCCCTCTCCAAGATGAAATTCCAGGCCTGACAAGTGTATGATTATGCAAAGTAAAGTTAATTATTATTCCGATACTGCATATTTTGATGTGTAATGAAATAAAAATAACCCTCAGCTCGGGGTCCAGGCATTTTGAAGCTGACCCCCACCCCCCGCGGTTGAATATTTCTCCCCTAAACATAATTAAGGTTGTTTCTGCAACAAGCCAGTAAACCGTTTCATTACCTCCTCTGATGTGATTGAACTTTCCATCACATTAGATGGGAGAAGTTGTTCACCAGTGGGCTCCTGGTCACCATACTTAGCATATATTCAGCAAAAGCTTCTTGCAAAACCTGAACAAAAGATCAAAACAAACATTGTATTTAACCTCTAAGTCAAAATGTCATAATTTGGGCATTGTATTCACACACATGTATGGCTTTGCCCTTTGTAGGCCCAAGTAATTTTTTTACCATGGTCCTTCCCCTGGTACTCCTCCCCCAGGGATACAATGATGTTGAAAGCAAACTAAACTGGAAAAGCAATGTAAGGTCAATAATGAAGTCTGTAGGTTGTACTTGAAGTTGAAGGGGAGTCTTGTACACATGTATGTGCACTGGGATGACAAGGTCAAGGAGGTGAAGTAGAATTGGTAACTAGTTACAAACTTTCCTAAACTTCGAACTCGAATCATGCTCACAATCACATCGAGTGAAAAGGAAAATTGTTGATGGTTTTGGTAGCCCTACTATTGAGTTTGAAATCTCTTGCGAGAAGTGCATGTTTTGAAATGAAAAGAAACGAGGTAAAATATCAACTACATACTCATAGAACTTAGTTTTAGAACTTAAAAGTTGCTTACCCAGCTCTTCTCTCTTTTCTTAAATGACATGCCAGACGAGTGTTGGCTGAATCGCTTAGTTTCATTTGGCTGTGCCTGTTTTACTCTCTGTTTGAAAAGATGATAGCACTGCAGATGGGGCTTTCATGGTTGGGATTGAACCTGGCTTAAGCCTGTTATAGCTTTTTAATCCAAAACTGCTCTTTAGTTGCGATGTTGCAACCCGACAGTCGTCCGTAAAATGGGCACTGCAAATCGTGGTCCATTTTGTCACCGTGAAACCCTGTGTTGGTCACCGAACGCACCCATTCCCTTCTCTGGACAGGATCTCTTGGGAATCGAAACAAAAACTCACATCTGGGTTCCTATCTGCGTTCCAAGTACATCCACCAACAGAACATGAGTTCGGCATGGTCAATTCTCACGTCTTAACTTGGTGAATGTATTCGAATAATGAGATCATCACACATAGTTACCGTGTAAACACACGACACATCGCTACTTCCTGGTTTCCCCTTTCTTATAAGTACGTCATCATTCGCTGGTTCACCCACGTATCTTATAGTTGGTTCGTGGTGCGCGTAAATACACGTGCTTCAGTATGGGACATGCATGGTGCCTATGGAGGGAGCCATGGAAGCGCGCGAGTTTTTAAAAACCCTAAGATCGGATTATTTTTTTCCGGTTAAAATTACGAAAAAAATATATGTTTAAAACAATCCAATCTACAAGGTCAGAATACTTAATAACATTATGTTTAAGATTCAGCAATTTGTTTTATTTCGCAGATATTGCTGAAGTAGATCTTTAAAGTAAAGTATTATCACACGTTGTCTGACTCTAATAACTGGGGAAATGGAATCAACATTATCAATTAATCAATCGTAACATTTATGAGGCACCATGCCAACGGTCGTCGCTCCCAAATAAGGCAATAAATAAATGACTAGTTAGTCTTAGTTTCTGGCCTTTTCGTGTTGGCAATGCTATTAATACTTAATATACGGTTGTGTGTTTTCCAGACACTTGCAAAATCGTGCGTGAAGCTGTTGGTTTGGCAGACGTTTCGTCTCATGTTTAGTTTTTTCTTTCTCAGTGTCCAGCTAGGTGTGTGATTTTTCTCACACTGTGATTGAGTCTTCAGTTGTTTCAGTTTGTATCTCCGGACAAAGGACACGGAGTGTAAATTCATTGTCGGATGCCCCTGAACCTCCATGATCCCAACACTATGGAGGCCCAGAGGAACCACGTAACCATCTTGTTGGCTGCACGTTTGATCCTGCTGGGATTATTAAGTAGTGTTGTATCAGCTGAATGGCAAGGAGATCTGTCATCTTATCACATTGCTTCATTCAGTAATCCTCATCCACCTAGACCTCCCAATGATCCATCTGGTAACCACAATGCTAAATTCAATCATTTCACTCTATCTGGCCCTGATGGAGCTGTGTATGTTGGAGCTATCAATTACTTATACAGACTGGATAGTTCTTTGAATCTGCTGCAGAATGTTAGTACATGTCAAGAACTAGGAAGTAATAGATGTAATACATTCACCAACTACAATAAAATCTTGATATTAGATAATCAGAATCGGTTGATTACATGTGGAAGTGAGAATGGAGGAAAGTGTCAGTTCAGGAATCCAGATGATTTGACTGATGTGCTGTTACGTCCAGTGCCTGATGTTGCTGGTTTTGGAGATCTGTCCACTGTTGGTTTGATTGCACCAGGAATTGATGGACCAACTGGACCATGGCCAGATGGAGGAGACTGGTTGTATGTAGCTGTGACTTATGCTGCCATGGATGGGTACAGATTGATCCCACCAGTTAGCAGAAGACTCCTTAGTAAGAACATGTTGTTGATATCCCCACCATCAACCATAGGGTTTTCTTCATTTACTGCATTTGATGGTCCTTATACTCAGAATTCATTCCCAATTAATAATGTAGCTGGTTTCTCTTTTGATGGATTCACATACTTCGTCACTTCCCAACAAGACGAGCTTGGTTCCAATGTCATTGTTTCTAAAATGAACAGAGTCTGTCAGACCAGTCCAACATTTGACTCTTACACAGAAATCACCCTACAATGCCAAGGATCAGATGGTAGTGTGTACAGTTTGGTACAAGCTGCTCATATTGGCCCAGCAGGTCAGGATCTTGCTGTATCATTAGGTTTGAATGCTGAAGACATGGTGTTGTATGCTGTGTTTGCCAAGAATGAAGGAGCTGATGGGACTAGTGATGTACCTATTGACCAGTCAGCATTGTGTGTGTATAAGATGAGTGATATTTTAGATGCTTTCAAGGAAGCAGTCAGGGGATGTATTCAAGATGGAGATGACTACGCAGTGCAGTACTTGGATGGATCCAGCTGTAATAGATTGCCAGTAAGTATAGTATAGTCAGCTTCATTACAGTTTGAAGTCATGTAAATACATTTAGGATGAGGGATATTATATAATTATGTCTTCAGGGAAGCAGTCAGGGGTGTATTCAAGATAGAGATGACTACTCAGTGCAGTACTTGGAAGGATCCTATTGTAGTATATCTCCATTTGTTGTAATAATAGTCAGCTTCAAGAAAGTTGGATCCCAATTTGTTCTTCAAATTTAAGATGATATAGGTAATACTTATAGATACTCTTAGGGAACAATTAGATAATGTTTTCAAGTTGAAAACGATTAAGTTGAGCGAAAGGTTGTCTTCAGCCGACGCCTTCTGTGCTGTTTTTAGTACTTTCTATAACAATCGTCCTTAGAAGATAATGCGGTCACGCAAGAAATTGTACCGCCCTCTTGTGAATGTACTCATTATCCGTGTGGTCATGGTTAACGTTCTTGCCCACAACTAGCCTTGATCAGGGCGTTGGAGTTTTGTCTTCATTTATTTATTTTTCGTTTCTTTGCGCTGCGCTACCCGCACGAGCTAGCTACATACACCTTAGGCCTAAAAACAACGATTATTCTTTGCGCCGCGCAACCCGCGTGTGTGTGTACGTGTGTAGATAAAGCACTGCTGTACAGGTGTGCGCCTGCTTGTGTGTGTATGCATGGTGTATGCGTGTACTAACTGATTCAACGCCTTGAGGGTTCTGTGTTGAAGCCATCAGGTCATTACTTTAAGTGCGCGCGGAAGACAAGACCCCATGGGTCAGTGGAGTTCATGTTTAATAAATATACGCTGTTTTGTTTGTGTACACTCACATCGCGTCACGCGCACAGAAAGCATGACACGGCACAACGTTCATGAGGGAAGCTCGTGATTGGCCGTCAAAAAATGAATCATTCATTAATTTTTCATCCTGCGTTGTCAGCAATAGGTCGGACGAAATATTTGAATATTCATGATCTGCATACCAGCATATCCGAGAACCCCCCCCCCCATTTTCGTCCAATAGTGGACGTACGAAATATAAAGAAACACGTAGATACAGACCCTACAAGGCTGTCGGCCTGACGGCCTCCGCATGCGGACAGTAATACGAGTGCGGATGACCTGCGCACAGTAGTAGTACGGGCGTCGTGCGATGTGATACACACATTATGCACAGTACATGTATAGGTTACGGTGGGTTTTACGGCGTCTTTTTCGGAGTGAAAACTGCGACTGCCCTGAGCAAGGCTAGCCCACAACTAAAATGAAAGGAATGTAAATGTTTCTTCTTCAAATATTTATTGCGCGCGTCTCGCTACGTCTTTATGAACAAACCATTCGAAGTACATGTCCACTCAATTGCCAGTGATAAAGTTTGGTGATTTATGATGAAATTGGTTCACAGTAAATAAATAAATAAACAAATAAATCGATTTCTGAGGGACCATCTCAGAAAAGTGTTTAACAGAGGCTCCAAGGTCATAACAGTGTTGTGATGCACTACTTTTCCCGATAGTAGAGTCATACTGAAAGTAGAGAAAAGTTATCTCTAACCTCACTAAAATGGTGTAAAATGTATTTTTTATTTTATACTCTTTTAGAGCGAAAACTGAAACATGACGTCATTGGACATTAACAACAAATAGTCCGTACATTTCAAAGAGAAATGTTTACGTCTCAATCAAAATGTCAAATTCAGTGCTTTTTTGATTGAATATCATAACAGTTCAGGAATGAACCGTACATTTCCCGAACAAAAATGAACAGAACCACATAAATTAACTGTGACGTCATTGGGTGTTTTTGGATGTTGAAAAAATTCACACTGGAAGGGTATCAAGGAATTGGCATTTTACATCGATGACGTGAGGTCTGTAATAATCCCCACTTTTTTCGAAGGTCTCTATTTGTTGGAAAATGGATTTAATTAATGGATATCTCTAACCTCACTAAAACATTTCTCTTTGGAATGTACGGACTATTTGTTGTTAATGTCCAATGACGTCATGTTTCAGTTTTCGCTCTAAAAGAGTATAAAATAAAAAATACATTTTACACCATTTTAGTGAGGTTAGAGATAATTAATGGATTTCATGTTGCAAATGTTTTGGAGAAATGTTCTTGTATGATTTTAAAGCTCTTCTCGTGTGTGTTCGGACGGTAGGACCATTAAAATGCATGAAATAACCATAGATAATATCCAATATAGATGATAATAATGGAGATGATTGGCAATGAACCCAGGGTTTCTATTAAATTTGTTTGATTTACGGAAAATCTCTTCACGATACGAAATCCAATTTTAAAATTTGACATTAACCTGTTCTGATGACTGTTGCAGTTGGTGTAGGTCCCATGCAGTTTGTGCTGCTATGGAGTGACCTGTTCCACTTTTATGACAGGTGGATTTATCTTGAAGTGAAATAGTAGCATAGGCCTAAAGCTTACAGTTTATGTACACAAAATTGTATAATTGCGAAAATTAAACAAGTTTGTTCGAACTCATTGGGGGGGGGGGGCTGTTCTGAGAGGGAAACTCAAGCCCCTCCCCCTCCACCAATCTTTGCGCCACTAGCAATCCAAGACGGGGGAAAAAGAATATTTTTTTATTGTAACCAGTGTACGTTCCAAATCATACTTTTTAGTGCACAGACAAGCGATACATTAAACTTCCCGAGGACATTAAACTTTGCCCTCTTGTGACTGCATGACGTCAGAGCTCCCACAATCCAACGGGTTTTCTCATTCTACTACAGTAAAACCAGTTTAACGACAATGAACGTTACATTTTTACTTCTAGTTTCTAGAATGGAACGCAGGGGCGTGTCTAAGGGGGCGGTGCACGTGCCCCCATTGATGTCCGTACCCCATGACGTTTCGTAACGCGATAATTAAATATTTGACACATTATTTTGTTTCCTTTTTGTTTTGCACTTAGTAAACTATGAAACCTCAGTACTATCAGTGTTGTTCACAAACATAGGCATGGAATGCCCTCAGGCACCTAGGTGTTAAACATTGGTATTGAGGTGTATTATGGTTCAAATTAATTAAACTTCAAAGTTTTCTACACGGAAGTAATTTTTTAATAAACAGTTGAACATGTTAAAACAGTTAAAAAATGAACAAATGCCTGCTCTCATGCTTGACCTTTCTTCCATTTGGGTAAACAGCATAGGGCCTATCCGCCACACTGATGTGAGTGAAAAGGCTGTAGATTTTATTTGCAAGATTATGTCCGTCTCCTTATCGATGTCTCGATTGTTGAGTACTACGGCTCTCTCAAATCGATAATGTTTTTGGCCGACATCTTTAAACAAAGTGGTGTTTTGTCTCTGCAGTAAGCCTGCCGAGCACGTTCCGATTCTGACTCGAATAACTCTGATATCTCGGTGCCAGCACTATCCAAATCAAAGCACTTCATAAATTGCTTCGCCGTTAAGTTTCTTGCAGAAATTTTGTGAATGTTTTATTTGTGGGTGTTTTAGAGCGACGAAATCACTCGTTCTGGAAAGGTCTTATATTTTTCAAGTTACAAGTAATTTCGGAAGTCAACATTCGACACTATATGGAGGCCAACAGGATCCACGTAGCCATCTTGTTGGCTGTTTGTTTGATCCTGCTAGGATTATTAAGTAGTGTTGTATCAGCTGAATGGCAAGGAGATCTGTCATCTTATCACATTGCTTCATTCAGTAATCTTCATCCTCCTAGACCTCCCAATGATCCATCTGGTAACCACAATGCTAATTTCAGTCATTTCACTCTATCTGGCCCTGATGGAGCTGTGTATGTTGGAGCTGTCAACTACTTATACAGACTGGATAGTTCATTGAATCTGCTGCAGAATGTTAGTACATGTCAAGAACTAGGAAGTAATAGATGTGATGTATTCGCCAACTACAATAAAATCCTGATACTAGATAATCAGACTCGGTTGATTACATGTGGAAGTGAGAATGAAGGAAAGTGTCAGTTCAGGAATCCAGATGATTTGACTGATGTGTTGTTTTGTCCAGTGCCTAATGTTGCTGGTTTTGGAGATCTGTCCACTGTTGGTTTGATTGCACCAGGAACTGATGGACCTACTGGACCAGGGCAAGACGGGGGAGACTGGTTGTATGTAGCAGTGACTTATGCTGATGAGGACGGGTATAGAAATATCCCACCAGTTAGCAGAAGACTCCTTAGTTCTGACCATGTGTTAAGAACCCCATCATCGGGGTCAGGGTTTTCATCTTCCGTTCGTTTTGGTAATAATTTTTATCGACTCCATATCACATACGTTGCTGGTTTATCTTTTAATGGATTCACATACTTCATTACTTCTCAACAAGACGATCTTGGTTCCAATGTCATTGTTTCTAAAATGAACAGAGTCTGTCAGACCAGTCCAACATTTGACTCTTACACAGAAATCACCCTACAATGCCAAGGATCAGATGGTAGTGTGTACAGTTTGGTACAAGCTGCTCATATTGGCCCAGTAGGTCAGGATCTTGCTGTATCATTAGGTTTGAATGACGAGGACATGGTGTTGTATGCTGTGTTTGCTAAGAATGAAGTAGGTGATGTAACTAGTGATGTACCTATTGATCAGTCAGCATGTGTGTGTATAAGATGAGTGATATTTTAGATGCCTTCAAGGAAGCAGTCAGGGGATGTATTCAAGATGGAGTTGGCTACTCAGTGCAGTACTTGGAAGGATCCTTCTGTAGAACATTTTCATTAGTGAGTATACGTTTGTTCAGCTACAATACAGTTGTTTTCCTTGTTATGTGCATTTCTAACATGAGGGATATTATAGATCCCATCAGGGTTATAGTCAGATAATGATTGCAAGTTGAAATTAGTCCAATGGGTGCAAGAGTCTTATTTTGAATCTACTGAACAAGTTTATACAGATGTTAGAGTAATGGCTTTCTTTTAAAGTTCGTACAGAAAGGGTGAGATCTTTAAAGTACCAAGTATTTTCGCAAACAATCAACAAAATTACGTTTTTAACTTGGCCAGTTAACTGTACAGCAGAGAAAGAAATTGTTCAATGTTTTGTTTTTATAGTCACTTGAAATTTGGAAGATGGTGCAAACACGCAAGAAGTTGTACCGCTCTCTCGCGAATGTACTTGTTTAGTGTGATTATCACTTGTGCCCATAGTCTGAACATCTGACGTCACACTCCTTGGCTCGTGAATAACGCCAGATACCAGACTTGAGTGCCCGGCAGGACCCTGCCAGATGTACCCTTGACCTCGCATCCCATCCTCGCGGACGGAGATTCGTAAAGGCAATTACCACACACGTAAAGACATTACATAGTGAATAAAACAACGTTACATACAAACATTATGCACACGTGCATGCAGCAGATGACCACAAGTGGGTACCTGACAAAACTACGTCAATTCGGAGCTGACCAATTATTACACAGATACGGAAAGCTTATGTTACTGCAAGTTTATCCAATGAAAGCATTGGTTTATCCAATGAAATCATTGGCCCTGTAAGACCAGTGCCTGTCTTTATGCTTGACAGGGGACCAGTCTATCGTGCCCACCACTCAAACGAAATGAATGCCAAAGTTTCTCCTTCACTTGAAGAACCATTCGAAGCACACACGCACTCTATTGTCAAGTTTTGTGCTTTTTGATGCAATTGATTCGCAGTATATTATCGATATCTGAGTGACCAACTCAAAAAGTTGTTAAAGAGAGCTCCAAAGTCAAGTACAGTTTTGTGATGCACTTATTTTTCCAAGCGATTGTCGTAGTAAAGTGGAAAAAAAATATTCACAAATCTCTAACCTCACTAAAATAGAGTAAAATGTCATGTTATTTTATACCCTATTCGAGCAAAATGTGAAACATGACGCCATTGAACGCCAACGGCATAGTTTGTATACCAGTACATACTAAAGAGAAATTTTCGCGTCAATCAAAACGTCAAATTCAACGCCTTTTTGCTTGAATGTCATAAAATTACAGGAATAAACTTAAGACTGGGTTGCTCTAAAAATCAAAGAAGTGGTGGCAGATTTTTAAAAATGGATTTCGTTTATACTTTGCACATGTGAAGGCCTTCAACCAAAGTGTAGAAAGTAGCATATTTAGGAAAGTTATGCTTCCAGGATTGAAAGATAAGATGCTGGTCTGTAAGAATTTAAAAAAACAAGATTTGGTATTTTTTGTACCGGGGAGCAGTGTTGCCAGAAACTTCATCCTTTTTTGAAAAAAATGTATATTTTCAAATTTCATATATGGAAAATAATGCTCTTTAATGACTTTCTACATGCTGAACAATGATGTTGATTGACAACATACCAGGACAGAATATAGTAAAGCAACCTACAAGTATAAAAACATGACTCTCATTTGTATAAACATGCATCACAAAGACAGTGTTGCCAGAAAAGTAGCATTAAAATACATAAACTCTGAAAACACCACAGCAAGTTTTAGGGTATATAGAATCATTATGCCCATGGAAAACCTGCATGGAAAATTATGTCGTATGTTTGTGGTCATATTTACATTTGGCTATAGCAGCTATATGCAATCTTCAACGAAACGTTCAATTTTCTTGACAAATGGACGTTTACGGCCCTTCGTTGGAATATCCGAAATGTCTATGTTGAGGTATGTACACGTACATAAAGGTACACGTTGCCTTGGGTCGAGCGAGTTGGTCTATAAAAAGCGTTTAAAACCCTTTGTTATATAATGCATGTGGTTAGAACTAACACGGTCGGCCATTTTGTGGAGTCCACAAAATGGCCGACCCCAAAATGGCCGACCGTGTTAGTTCACGATGTAAAAGGAAAACCACGCAATTTCGAGGCATATTTGTGTGGATCATTATATTCTACTTTTGAAACATCTTTCTAACCATATGCATTTTATAACAAACGGTTACAAACGCTTTTTATAGACCAACTCGTCCGATCCAAGGCAACGTGTACCTTTAAGTTTTGAAACTGTTTGCTTGGTAAGACTATTTGGTTTAACTAGTTCACAAACATTAAGCGTTAAACATTAATTTAAGCGTATCAAATACAACGAAATGTTGAATATCGATGGCTGAGACTACCAATACTATGACATGTGTTAAGTTTACAAAGTTTGGATACAATGTAAACACAAATCACAACTCACGAAATAAACCAGTAGGCCTGTAAGGTATAGTTAATTTAAGTCGAGTACATAATAGTGATCTGTACACCACATAATGGTTTTTGAAGCTTAGGGATAATAAAATTTGACCTAGGCTAAGTAAAAAAATGCATATACTTATAAACTGAGGCAAATCTCTACATTTGATAACACAATTCTTATCTTTCGACTAAAAAAACCCCATGAAACAGTAATAGTTCATACATTTTAGAGGTGAGCATAGGCTCAGCGTCTACAGCGAGTGTTGAGGCCAGTTTAATTGCATGTTCAACCATATTCAAAGACATTTTCAGCATTCTCCAACATTGACTAGAAAGTCCAATGTTCCTAGCAGTTGAACTTGATCTACATTGTACAGGGTAAACTGGTACCACTTCCAAGTTCTTGTAGTAGTTTAGCTGGTTATTACCAGTCTGCATGAGTTGAGGACAATGAGGGATGATCACTATAGCCCAAAGGGAAAGCCTAATTAGTGGGGATCTATTATAAACAGATGTCTGGGCCCAGGGATAAAATGTAAACAAATGTCTCGCCAGGGGATAATAATGCAAACGTACTCTCTTCTGAGTCAGTGGTCAGCTTCTTTGAGCAGATGGTCAATTCATTCAGCAATTGTATTTAGTTCAAATAACATAAACTACTACATTTGAACCCCCTAGCCCTGTGTAAGGATTGTTAAACAATGTAAACAATAAAATATGAAATACATTAAAAAAAAAAGGTTTAATTCCTGAAATTTGAATGTTTCACAATACATTATTGATATAATGCCAACTTTTGATGGAATAAAGGGCTATAATGTGGATTACGCTGGATGTTACCACCAAACTAGGCTTAAAAAGACAGGTTACAGGCAACTGTGTTGCAACTTTGTTTTATTTTGTATCCATTTGTACTGTTAAATACTGTACAGTGTAGTCAAGGTCCTAAGAAAAATGTTTGATGAAAAAAGTCACTTAGCAATTCCATGTATCTTTAACTATTCTAGGCGTACATATCAAGGTTCACATTTAAAAATCATGTCTCTGGCAACACTGACTGCCTTTAATGCCATTTAAGAATTTGTTTTCTCTTCATATCAACATTCATTTACATGTTCTATCCTAATGTGACCAATTTGTTGTAAATTTTGTCAATTAAGACTTCCTTTAATGTATAAGTTTTGGCCATTCATTGCGTTTTTTCCCCGCCAAAGTGCTAACTTTCCGGCTACACTGTTTTCGCGCACTTGAAATACCAAAACATTTTGATGCATTTTTATGTAGGTTGGTATCTTACCTTTCAACTATCAAAGTGGTATTATCAACAAAGTGCCACTTTCGGATTTATGGCCCAATTCAATACCCCCATTTTTCGCTATGAGAAAATCTGACAAAAACACCCCTATTTGAAATAATGGTTTGGTCCAAAGTGGATCCCACACTTAATTTCAAAAAACATTTTCTGAAAGAGTAAACATGGTTGTGCAATATGTGTGAAAGAAAAACTTCTGACTTTTCCCCTTTAGATGTACCAGTACTTGCAGTTTACCCATTTTTCATTACTTAAATTAGGTAAAAACTTGGAAAATTGGTTGGAAATCTTATTTTGGCCGTTACCATGGCAACCAACATCTGACTTTTTTCGATTTTTGTGTTACATGTACCCATACCAACTCATACATGGAGTATTGCCAAAATCTATTTTTTGAAGTCTGCCACCTTCTTAAAAATATCTTTGATTTTTACAGCAACCCAGTCTTAACATTTTCTGTTAGAAAGTACGTCACAGGCCCGTATATTTGAAATCTGACGTCATGGGATGTTTTCGGATGTTGACACGCACTGAAAGGATAAAAAATACAATGTAATTTTACATCGTTTTAACGTGAGGTTAGAGACTTGTACTTCAACCATCTTTTCCCTCAATGACTCTATCTCGTGGAAAATGACTGCATCACAAAACTGAATTGAACCTTATAGCCCCTTTTTAATGGATTTAATGTGGCAAATGTTTTGGAGAATGTTCTTGTGTGATTTTAAAGCTCTTCTCGTGCCTATTCAGGGGTGGGGCCATTACGATGTGCCATTTTGGTTTCTTGAGAATACCCATTGGTATTCATTATAGAAAATAATAATGGAGATGATTGGTAACATCATTCCTACTAATCTTGTGTTGAATTACAAACGAAACTCTGCACGACGATACAGAATCCAAGTTTACTATTTAAAATTAACCTTTTCGGATGACTGTTGCTATTGCTGTAGGTCCCAGTTTGTGTTGCTTATAATTAATTAAGCGTGACAATTTACAGTCAACTGTTCCAATTTTAGGATAGTTGTGTTTAGATATCTTTATGTGAAATAGTGGTATTGGCCTACAGTTTACAGCTTATGTACACACAATGTTATACCTGCGAAAACTAAACAAGCTCAATTGTTTGTTCGAACTCGGGGGGGGGCAATTGTTCCGAGAGGGGAACTCAAGCCCCTCCCCCTCCATCCATCTTTGCGCCACTAGCTATTCAAGAGAAAGAGGAAAAACATGAATAAAAAAAGGATTGTATTATAACCAGTGTACATACCAAATCATACTCTTTAGTACACAGACAAGCGATACATTAAACCTCCCGAGGACAATAAACTTCGCCCTCTTATGACGTCAGAGCTCCCACAACCCAACCGCGTTTTCACATTCTACTACAGTATTTAAATCCAGTTTAACGACAACGAACTTTACATTTTTATTTGCAGTTTCTAGTATGGGGGCAAGCAGGGGGGGGGCAGGGTACATGTACGTGCCCCCTTTGATTTTCGTGCACCCTCTTGACGTTTTGTAGCGCGATAATTAAAACTGTCTGCACATATTTTTGTTCATTTTTGTTTTACACTTAGTAAACTATGAAACCTCAGCATTACCAGTGGTGTTCACATCAGTGGGCATCAAATGTTAAACAGTGTTAAACAGTGATATTATGGTGTACCATGGTTCAATTCCTAAACGGAAATGATTTTTAAATAAACAGTTACTTTGAGACCAGATTGGCTATGGACTATGTTCGTCTACCGAAGCGTACCGTAGCCAGTCTACACAACTACGAAAAGGGACTCAATATGCGATGACGTGTGAACACAACTGTAGGTCTAAAAAAAAAAAATCAATTTTTAGAATAGATCTTTTTATCAAATAAAAATTAACAAATGCCTGCTCTCATGCTTGACCTTTGGGTAAATAAACAACATAGGGCCTACCCGCCACACTGATGTGTGTGAAAAGGCTGTATATTTGTTTGCAAGATTAATTCCGTCTCATAGTGGTTGTCTCGACTGCTGAGTACTACGGCTCTCTCAAATCGCTGAAGTTTCTGGCTGCCATATTTAAACTAAGTGTTGTTTTGTTTCTGCAGTAAGCCTGCCGAGCACGTTCCGATTCTGACTCAAATAACTCTGGGATCTTGGTGCCAACGTTATCCCAATCAAAGCAATTCATAAATAGCTTTTCAGTTTAGTTTCTGGCAGATTTTTTGTGAATGTTTTGTTTTCATTAAAAACGCACACACACATTTTGTGTGAGTTTAAGAGCCCTGCAAAAATTTAGAGCGACAAAGCTACTCAGTCTTGGAAAGTTTGAGACCTTTCTCCAGCCTTGCTTTTGTCTTACTGTGCCTGAGCCTTTGTACACACTCTGGAGGAAACAGAAGAACAGAAGTCAAATAGTAATTTCTGAGGTCCGTTCGTCGACAATCGACTCTATGGAGGCCAAGAGGAGCCACGTAACCATCTTGTTGGCTGTATGTTTGATCCTGCTGGGATTATTAAGTAGTGTTATATCAGCTGAATGGCAAGGAGATCTGTCATCTTATCACATTGCTTCATTCAGTAATCCTCATCCTCCTAGACCTCCCAATGATCCATCTGGTAACCACAATGCTAAATTCAATCATTTCACTCTATCTGGCCCTGATGGAGCTGTATATGTTGGAGCTGTCAACTACTTTTACAGACTGGATAGTTCATTGAATCTGCTGCAGAATGTTAGTACATGTCAAGAACTAGGAAGTAATAGATGTGATGTATTCACCAACTACAATAAAATCCTGATATTAGATAATCAGAATCGGTTGATTACATGTGGAAATGAGAATGGAGGAAAGTGTCAGTTTAGGAATCCAGATGATTTGACTGATGTGTTGTTTCATCCAGTGCCTAATGTTGTTGGTTTTGGAGCTTCGTCCACTGTTGGTTTGATTGCACCAGGAACTGATGGACCAACTGGACCAGGGCCAGATGGAGGAGACTGGTTGTATGTAGCTGTGACTTATGCTTTTGAGGATGGGTATAGAGGTATCCCACCAGTTAGCAGAAGAATCCTTAGTCCAGAGGGGTTGTTGATATCCCCATCAGGAACAGAGGTATCTTCATATACTGCATTTGATGGTCCTTATACACAGGATCCATTCCCAATTAATAATGTAGCTGGTTTTTCATTTGATGGATTCACATACTTCATCACTTCTCAACAAGACGACCTTGGTTCCAATGTCATTGTTTCTAAAATGAACAGAGTCTGTCAGACCAGTCCAACATTTGACTCTTACACAGAAATCACCCTACAATGCCAAGGATCAGATGGTAGTGTGTACAGTTTGGTACAAGCTGCTCATATTGGCCCAGCAGGTCAGGATCTTGCTGTATCATTAGGTTTGAATGCTGAGGACATGGTGTTGTATGCTGTGTTTGCTAAGAATGAAAGAGCTGATGGGACTAGTGATGTACCTATTGATCAGTCAGCATTGTGTGTGTATAAGATGAGTGATATTTTAGATGCCTTCAAGGAAGCAGTCAGGGGATGCATACAAGATGGAGATGACTACTCAGTGCAGTACTTGGACGGATCCTTTTGTAATACATTATCAGTGAGTGTAAGTGTGGTCAGCTTTCAGTTGGATCACAGGTTTTTTGCATGTTTAAGATGATATTAAAGATGCCTAATTGAAAAGTGAGATAAATGTTTCTAAAAATGTGGGCAAATAACCAAGTAAAAAGTACTTTTGCAAATGATAAATTGAAAAAAAGTTTATAAGTATGACAGTCACTGTTTAATATCTCTAAAGCAAAGGAGTGATACAATTGTTTATGAACAATTTTCAAAATTTTCTCACAAGCATTAAGTTCACATTAAAATCTTAGAAAATGCTATTGATGTATGATTTCTTAACTTTAAGAAGTTTATATCGTGGTTAAAGTAATGTTCTTAGTTGAGTTTTAGTTCTGAAAGAGGACGTAAAGGAAGGGTATACCTTGGGTAATTACTCCAAACATTAATGACCACAAAAACGTATGCTGCTGTTGACACTGTATAACAATTTTAGAAGCGATTCCTTTCTAAGGAATGTGGTTTTAAAGAAAGGGATTCAAAGACTGTCCTTCTAAGAAACGTTTTTCGGACTGTGTATTCCAATTACTGATTTTTTTTCATGCATGGACATAACCACTCCAGATTTTCGGCAAAATCTCTGGAACGCTACCACCTTTTAAGAAAAAAATCACATGTTCGTATAAGAATATATCTACGTTTATTTAAATTAAAACAATAGAACGGTTCACAAAATTTAAGGTATACTTTGCCTTTAACAGATCTTCAAAGTAAAGGTTTGGTAGATGAATTTTTTTGTAATTTTCTGTGTAATGTTTGTAATGTATCTAAAACAACTAATCAACATAATTTATTTTGGCGCAACTAATCAAATTTTACCACCTAACTCTCAATTACGTTTACTACCAAAACAACAATGTGTTACTCCTAATATATACAATTTGTGAATTTTTTTATAAATTGATTTCTTAGTAATGTAACAAATAGAAACTAGAAAAGCAAAGCTGCCATGGCGAGTTGCCGATCGCCGATAGAAAAACAAAGACTAATGGAAAAATCAATCATTTGATCAACTGATGTCAGGGGTGGTGACATTAACAGGTATGCACTTGACCATTGCGTACGTGGTTTAACGTGGGAGTGACAGGGGTTCTAGACACACCCAACACATTGCATACAACAGGTACACAATGTGTTTGAGGTGTGTTAAAGCATAAAGCAAGGACCAGGTCCTTGCTCTATGGTTAAAGTATGGGAGCATTTGAGGGGACACCCTCTGCAACATACATGACATATCTGGCATGGTACATGTATACAGTGGTCATTCAAAAGATACTGGCCTAGTTCTAACATTGTCTGACACGTAACAACACATTCTTAGATGAGCTCTCTCATTTTCAGCTCTGGTATGTCATCAAAGACAAACATTAACCGGAGTAGATGCATCTACAAAATGTAAATTGCATGTACTTAAGTAGACCAGGCTCAGAATAGGCAGTCTTTACAAGAAACCATTGACCTGACAAGATGGAAGTATTTCAATAACAATACACATTCATGTGCAGGTATGTACAGGTGCATGTATACATGTATATTTATATAATGTGCATGTGTGAAATAATAGGCTGACACAATTCTCAAGAAACTAAACAATGAAAATAGAATATGTGCATGGAATGTGCATTTGACAACTGACCATGTGTTGTTATGTTTGATTTTTGTTCATTGGGATAGGCTCAGGATGGGGAAACAAACAATGTAAGCATCTGTATTTAAAATCTATATGGGAAATTGGGGTTGTATCCAGACAGGTGAGGAAACAATTAAAAAAACAGGAAAAGCAAGGAACCTCAAATATGACAGCATGGTAAAAAATATTGGGGAATTAGGCTGCATTAAATCTTTGTGTCAGTAGCAATATTTGATTCAAGTTTCAAGCCAGTACATCATTGCAATAAGGAGTAATGACCATTTAAGGTGTTCAGTATTTTAGCTCATTCAACTAGAACCAGTGATAAGCTCTTTTAGTTTTATCTTTCAAATGAATCTACATGTAAGTAGCAATATTTGATTCAAGTTTCAAGTCAGTACATCATTGCAATAAGGAGTAATGACCAATTAAGTTTTTCATTGTTTTAGCTCATTCAACTGGAACCAACAATATAGGCCTACTCTTTGAGTTTTATCTTAACATATGAATCTATGTAAGTAGCAATATTTGATT
>CM063244.1:27569993-27614140 GCA_032158295.1 Pycnopodia helianthoides
GGGGCTTGGTGATCAACCAGGGGCACTGATAGCCATGCATTAGGTTCTTGGTCATCAACAAAGGGTGTTGAGAGCCACACATCAGGGGGCTTGGTTATCAAACAGGGGGCACTGAGAGCAATACATCAGGGGGCTTGGTCATCAACAAGGGAGAGTTGAGAGCCACGCATCAGGGGGCTTGGTTATCAAACAGGGGGCACTGAGAGTCATGCATTAGGGGTCTTGGTCATCAACCAAAGGGTGTTGAGAGTCATACATCAGAGGGCTTGGTCATCAACAAGGGAGTGTTGAGAGCCACACTTCAGGGGGCTTGGTGATCAACCAGGGGGCACTGAGAGCCATGTATTAGGGGGCTTGCTCATCAACCAAAGGGTGTTGAGAGCCACACATCAGGGGGCTTGGTTATCAAACAGGGGGCACTGAGAGCCATACATCAGGGGGCTTGGTCATCAACAAGGGAGTAATGAGAGCCACACATCAGGGGGCTTGGTTATCAAACAAGGGGCACTGAGAGCCATGCATTAGGGGTCTTGGTCATCAACCAAAGGGTGTTGAGAGTCATACATCAGAGGGCTTGGTCATCAACAAGGGAGTGTTGACAGCCACAAATCAGGGGGCTGGGTTATCAAACATCTGAGAGGACCGGAAGGTAAACTGCATGTACTCCATTATGGTGCTGTCAAGGTCCTGTGTTACTAGCATCCTTGGGCCACCAGTGCCCTGCAATGACAAAATGTAAACAATGTCATCTACTGGAAGTTTCACAGTGATCTAAGATCATAAGTTAGGTAAAAAGATTAACCTGCCAATTCACCTGGCATCAAATTGATTACTTCTGGTTTAATACAGGAAGTTCATTCTTCAAAGTTCACTAAAGGTCACCTCATCAATTCAAACCAGTGATTCTACCTTTACTGTCCCAATCGATGAAGACGTTACCAAAGTGGTTGAGCCATTTTGAGTTGATTCCCAATGAGCAGAGAGTAGTCGCGTATGACATCAGTGCAAGAGGGTCTACAGGGTCAGTTAGATTTCAGTAGCCAAATATTCTTTTGTTTTTCTATTAGGTCTATTACACATTATGTAAATGAAATGAATATCTGCATAAATTAATTGGTCTTTTCCTTTGTGTGATTTGGAAAATATTTGTAAAATAGAAAACGCAGCTTTAAGTGACATACAAGTAGATCTGTTAATCTGTAACAAGAGATGTTAACATGAAATAAATAACCACAGTAAGAATATTGCTTACCTCTCATTGTGAGCTTCCTGTTTCTTGTACATCTCCAAGTATCCCTGTAGTGTCTTCAGAACTTCACTGGTAGAGTCCTCAGCATCTGCCCCACAAAATGCTAAATATTCAAAAATACACGAAAAATACTTAAAAGTCTCACAGCTTTTAACTTGAAAGGGAAAATTATTAATTGACTCTTGAACTTTTATTCTCTGCTCAATTTTATATGGGGAGTCCCTGGGCCCGTCGAGTTATTCTTCCTTCAAGTAAAAACACCCCTACACAGGTGTAATTTTCAAACGTCCGAGCATCAATCTTGAAAAATGTCCCTACACCTCTCAGCAAATAGGACCTTTTATTTCAGGGCCTATTTCATCCAAAACACCTCAAATATTTTGAGGGCCTACAAAAAATTAATGAGCTTTACGCTCTGTTTTCTCCTATTTGGTGGGGTGCACCCAGGGGCTACAAAAACACCCAAACACCCCTCTGACTAACACTATGAGTCTTTATGCACATGTTATAACGAGCGTGGTGACAGCTAGTGAACATTGTGTGAGCATGCACAATGAATATTACTCACTGTCACGTGACCTCTAGTGGGTATTAAATGTAAACAAAGACGTCGTCCTCCGTGGGAATGTGCGTTGCTGTTGCATAATAACTGTTGCGTTTGAGTGTTCAATGGAAGCTGTTCCTTTTCAAGATCTTTGAAGAATATCCCAGAGTTCGTTCGCGAGACCCTACCGGAATGGTTGAATAAAGCCAGTAAGTACAGTTCAAGGAAATCTTGGAAATTCTACAAAGAACGTTATGTTCCCGATGTGGTTGTTGCACGGAACAGTACGGGCACGGGCATGATCTATCTGACCCCTTTTTTAACACAAGAAAATCACAATTTTGAAGCTCAACTCATCAAAAAAAAAGTGTTTCCTGTGTGATTTCTTTGTCTGTTTAAATTCTGCAATATAAAGCTCAATATTCCAACCCTTTTTTGTTTCACTTTGACAATACATGTTTACATTCATGTTCGACGGCGGTAGTTTCATGTATTAATTACTAGTAACCTTGTTGAGTATGCTCAAAAAAACTCTTTTTTGTGGAATACTGGTAATTTATAAAACGGTTATGTGATTAAAACCATTGTCACAACATACAACTTTAATAATAGGGGTTTGTAAATGTGTTATAAGTCGTATTTACCCCCCAAAACGGCCGATTATTGGTCCACTCAGAATCCGCATGTCAAACTCTCATAGTCTTTGCACGTAAAACAACAACAGCTGCACTGCCGAAATCCGATCGAATACCCACTAGAGGTCACGTGATCACATGTAAACATTGGGAGCGCAATCGGTCTATAATGATCAGAGATGTCCGTTTTGATTTCCGTTGCGATGGCTAGTAGTACTGCTACTACTACTACAGTCGACTCCCGTTATTACAAGCTCACATATTACGAGGTTCCAGTTGATACAAGGTTTTTTTACCGGTCCCGAACTGCCCCATGCGTGTTTCAATGCATTTAAATAGGGATTATACGGCCCGTGACGAGCAAAACATTGTTTTCAACCCTTTCGGATAGGTATGTCCAACACTGTGAAATGTACGTCCGACATTGATAAAGGCCGTTTCTTAAAGGAACATTACAGAACTGGTTTGTGCTAACAAAACAGTTGCTGGCAGTGTAAACACTTTATGAATAAACTGACAAACCTGTAAAAGTTTGAGATCGATCGGCCATCTTGGTCACAAGAAAATAGTGAAAAACCGATTACACATTTGCATGAAATCATGTAGATTCAACAGATGAATAAAATGCTCACTGAGTGATAAACTCCAATTGGAAAATTAGTTTATTCATTTATGGCATTTCAGACAGAAATATTTCAAGGGATGTTTTCTACTATCATCATCATTAGACCGTACGTGTAAGTTTTATGTAAATCTGTGATAAAAAAGTATATTTTACAAGTTTGTTTCTTACCAATTCTGTAATGTTCCTTTATAGTTGAAATTAAAGAAACAATTGTCTTATCATGAGGTGTATTTACTGACTTATGATGTTTGAATCCACAAACAAATAATTGCGTTAAGTTCAAACACATCAATTACATGTAGTTTGAAATGTAAAATTGGGTTTAAAAAAAGGAATTACTCTAAGTACGTCCGACACCATGGTGTTATGCGCGAGTGGCTCCTACATTAAAAGATGTGGATGGATAATTTCTTAATGAAATAACTTTAGTGACTACCTTATACATCTACCACTGTAATAAGGAAGTGTCTAAATGTACGTCCAACACTGTGGAACTGCCCAACAATTAATAGTAAATAAATAATTATCTAAAGGGACACATCGGCTCACTGTTTACCTAATTTAGTGATGTGGAATCACAGACAATAATTTTTAGATGGTTTTTGTAAAAAAAAAAAATCATCAAAATATCACGTAATTAACGGAAAATGTGAAGAAAAAAAACGCGGTCAAAGGTCAGCGTATACGCTTTTCCAGCCGTTGTGATAACTGTCAAATTTATGTGACATTGTTGTAAGTAGACTAGTGCTCTGTTTATGTGTTAATTATAACAATGGCGAGGCATGAGAATCCAGTCTTATTAACCATCAAGCACAAATTCATGTGTAACTAGAGCTTAAGTGTTTGTACGAACAAACACCGACGTGTTCGGCTATTGATGGGTTGTGTCAACGCCTGAGCTATTGCATTTAGTTGAATTTGGTGCCATTACTGTTTTGTGGAGTGCCTAACAAGCTACACACTTTAGCAAAAGTATAAAAAAAGCACACGATTAGAAACCTGACGTTTGTTTGTTAGCGAGGTTTGCATGGACGGCTGTTTTAGAGACTAACAAAGCTATTGCCAAAATCAGGTTGCGTGAACCTTGAACAGAGATTAGAGTACAAAGCATGTTTGGACTTTGGACATTGTGGTTAAAATAGCGAAAAGCCGCTCACAATGCAACTGGTATAGATCACGCAATGTGTGTGTTTACGGTGTAGTTATTTTCCCGCGGTTTAACAGCGGGTCAATGCATACCCGATTTCAACCGGAAGTGAAGGTCAAATAGGTAACATCTCTGTGGCAAAGTTTGAGAACGCTTATGGACCTACAACATGATGTAACATTTGTGAGTAGTGTGTGCGAAAAAACTATGAATAATTCTTAAAGTATGAAATTTGAAATTTTGAACTTCCGGTTTGAACAGAAAGTCAAGGTCAAATGGTGTAATACTCTGTGTAGTAATTGCTACTGTATTTTGACACCTGATGACGTCATCATGACGTCACAACTACCTGATGGAGGTTGCATTACGGTCCTAACATGGTGTTAATTTGAAGTTGATCTAATATACAGAAGTTAATGTTTGTTTAATTTCTCACGAGTAGGCGCTGTTGACGTCAGTACAATTTGAAGGCCTGTTGGTCAAACTTTTTTTCATACAGAGAGAACATGATCTTGCTTGTAGACCTCAAAACGAGGCGCGGGAATGTGGATGAAAATGGTCTGGGTAAATTATTTTGGGTTGAACGTTTTATAGCATCGACGAGTTTTGTTTTAATGGCCATAGGTTTCTCTAACAAACAAAAGAAACCTCTTTGAGTCTATTTTTAAAAGAAAGTATGATTAAACTGATTTTCTAAAATTACGCAGTGTACGCAGTATCAATAATAATTCTATAAATATTTTGGACTGTTTATAGACTGCACGGCTTGCACGTATATTCGAACGTTGTTTCCTTCACGGGCAAAGCTGCCCCCAATGTTCGAATGTACTTTTTGTTGCAACTTCACAGCCTGATATTTCACTGGTGAATTTGTTGGAATCAAAGCAACTATTAACGATGGAATGTGTTTGTTTTAAATTAAAGTTTGCAGAAGTGTTTAATTTTGTCATATGTTTTGCAAAAAATTCCGGCCGGGGCCGTCCATGCCGCACAACCACCACGGAAAGGTGTACGCACAAGACCTAAGGGTGTGAAGTCAGAACTTGGACTGCAGATAGAGGGCAGTATATCGCTTGGAAATATTGAGATCATGATGGTCGTATACGCAGTCTTCAAGGTTTGTATTGTTCGTTATACTAGATAGAGGGAACTATCTATTCCCCATGTGATCAGGCCTAAAGTAGTCAGAACTGATTTGCCAAACAAAGGTAGAGTAACGGGGTTGAGAAGTTGTTGAGAGTAGTACATTTTTCATGTGTTTGTGTTTGTTTGTTTGTTTTTTCAGTGCTATGCATTTTAGTACCTAAAAAGTCGTGTGTTTTATTTGAAGTGAATTTGTAGAGAAACGTTTGATAAAAAGACGATAATTATGATATTTTTTAAATGATGTTTTATCATGTTGTTGTTGGCAGGTTGGCCCCTCGATTTTTGCTTGTTTGAATGTTAACATTATTCACGCACTTCACTGAAGTCTTTTCTTTGGGATTTAATCATGCTAGTCTGACTAAGTCTTAGTCTGAGTTTGACATTAATTTTCGCCTAGTAGTAAATTGTATCTAGCCAGTGTAATACTAGGTTAGTGTTAGAATAGTATGTACTTATTTATACAGTTCACTGTGTTGTTCGGCGCTAAATAAATCGGCGACAATCATTAATAATAATGCTGCTGGTCGCCGATCGATTGGGTTTGAAATGCATGTAGTTGCTTTTGCTCCATCTTTGACCATTCCATTAGGCCAATGAAATTAGATCACCTGTCCATTGTGATTTTGGTTCTGCTCTGAAAAATTCCATTATTTACCGAAATGTTGATATTTTGTAAAACAAAAAACGGTGAAAGTTTGATGCAAGCTACTCCCAAGTGAAAAGGTTTTGTTTCATTTGTGCAGTAGGTGTTTTACAGCAACCTGATATGCTATCTATGTATGTGTACATGTACCTTGTTTCCAGATCAGTTACATGCCCAGCCTTTGTGCATGGAACTATGGTTGTATTGTCATGTTGCTGTGGTTGAGATTGGTATAGATCCCTAGTGTATACAAGAGCTGTGTGGTCAATCAGTGGTGCAACTGTAAGCCATTAATAGTTTGCTGTCTTTTGACTGCAGTGCTTTTATGCGATGTTCATTGATTCTATATAGATTGTTTGATTCACAAGCTAAGCTTTCTCAAGTGTCTTTTGTGTGGAAGAGTCTTGCTATAAATATGATGTTTTCCAGGGTTTGTGGTTAAATGGAAAACTGAGGAAATAGGAGGATGTGAACGATTCGTATTCTTTTATTCAACTTTTCGACCAGTTTGTGCATTGCATTTTTCCTTTTCTGAACCAATAAACATGAGAAATGATAAATCGGCCTAATTTTAATTGAAAAACTCGCTAAAATATGGTAAATGGTTGATGAGAAAACCAGTGAGCTAATTTAATTGGGCACTGTGACAGTTATACTTTATAGGCTCAGAATTACTTATTAATTAATAACATCCCTGCGTCAAGCTGGGGGGGGGGCAGTAGTGGAAGGCACTTTTTGTGTTTCTGTCAATAAAATAAGAACTGTTTTGATAAATATTCTAGTCATATTCTTTAAATCCTCTATTAGAAGACCCCCCCCCCTTGAGACAGTGTAGTCATCCATGGGGTGAGTTCAATAATTGGTCACAATGACAGATTTAATTGCCCTATAATTAGAAGTGTTTTAAAAAGCCACATTGTGCACTGCTCTACACTTCTACACAATCACTCCCCTTGCCTCCCACTCCCTCGCCCTCCATACTCCCCTGTCCATTACCAACTCCCTGCCAACTCCAACAACCATCCCCACACACCCCAAACAGACATTATTGCCCTATAATTAAAACTTGCCTTCCAATGAGGCTTCTGTTGACAGCTAGATAATAATTGGGAGCTTTGGCTCGCAGAGTTTCAAGTGGCCATGGCTCATGGCAATGCAATAAAGTTCAATTGGCAGTAAATTTGCTGTTGCCATAGGGACTGGTTTGTTACAGTTCTTGTGTTTTCAGAAGAAGATGCCGAAGTATACAGCTGCTTGGAGAAAGGAGAAGGCTATGCGATGTTTGAGGCGAGCTGGAAGGATGTGCTGTGACAGATGTGTGTTTCTTTCTGACTTTACTACTTGTTTTTCCACTTGTGTCTCTTCTTCTGTGATCTGTTCTTTCTTTTCACAAATGACTCAAGTGCCTATGCTTGAGGACGTTACTGAGAAACTTGCAGATGTGGTGCTTGCTATCAGTGACAGCCATGATATAAACCAAAGTTGTATGAAAGAAACGACTCAAGTGTTTACGCTTGAGGACGTTACTGAGAAACTTGCAGATGTGGTGCTTGCTATCAGTGACAGCCATGATATAAATCAAAGTTGTATGAAAGAAACGACTCAAGTTTAATACATGAACCATGAAAATCATATGAAGTATAACATTGATGAAAAGCATAAGAATTTGAAGAGTCAAAGCCATGAGAGCCAAAGACAAAGCCATGAGAGCCAAAGTCAAAGCCATGAGAGCCAAAGTCAAAGCCATGAGAGCCAAAGTCAAAGCCATGAGAGCCAAAGTCAAAGCCATGAGAGCCAAAGTCAAAGCCATGAGAGCCAAAGTCAAAGCCATGAGAGCCAAAGTCAAAGCCATGAGAGCCAAAGTCAAAGCCATGAGAGCCAAAGTCAAAGCCATGAGAGCCAAAGTCAAAGCCATGAGAGCCAAAGTCAAAGCCATGAGAGCCAACGTCAAAGCTATGAGAAAAGTAAAAAATGTACCAGCTGTGAGAAAAAATGTAAGATTATTCATGACGGGCAAGAGAAAAGCCATAAGAAGCACAAAAACCATGACAAAAGTAATGAGAAGCAGAGACACAAGTAATGTAAGATACGGATCACTGGCTTACAGAAGGATAATAGACAAACTTGTCTGAATTGCCATAAGCAAAGGAAACCTGAGAATAATCACAGTTATGAGAAGCATACTGGTAACAAGCATGTGTGTTACAGACATATGAAAAAGACGAAAGTTTTTTTGTTATACCAGTTAAGCAGAAGTGTTCTCATTCATTGAGGAGGAAAGTTGATGAAACATGTACATGTAAGAATGGTAGAAAACAAAGAAAGTGTAGAAAGTCTCAAGCAAGTGGATACACTGTACCAAAGCAGAGAAGATTGACCAATAAAGCCAAGAAACATATGATGTATAATTATGGCAAGAATGGTAAATCAGTTGAGCAGCGTATGACAAAGAAAGATAGACAAGTACATGAACTGCTTAAAAAAAACCACATTTGGCCATACCAGAAGAACTATTAGCAAAATTAACAGTTCCAAATCTAATCAGAGTGCAAATAAAATGAACAGATACAATCAGAGTTGCCAGAAACTACCAAAAGGCGATGATAGCAAAAATACATGCAAAATAACAGAAGAGAAAGTCAAGGATTTGCAAGAAGATGACAGTGGCAATGTATGTTGGTTGGCTTTGTGATAAAGTTGATGGATTTAGCACAAGGCAAATACGGTGTGATAAATGTTGTGTCTGGTTTCACGTTAGTTGCACATGTTTGTTGAAAATGCAGGAACATTTGAATAGTAAGGCATTCAGTTTTGGTTTGTTGTAAATGTGGACATGCTAACTACTGTGACACTTTGTTACACAAATTTGGTATCTCTAAAGATAGGAATATTTTTGACTCGCTGTATACAGGAATGGACCAATGTATTGATGACAAGCATGCTGAAGAATTGTCTGGTCAGAAGAAACTCTCAACAGACAGTGAAATATCCATGGCAAAAGATAGGTATGTGAAAGTGAGCTGTGTAAAGCAGTCATTGAGAAAACAGACTGGTGGTTATTTCTTAAGAAAAAGAAAATCAAATTCATCGCCTGATAATAATTCAAGTGCAAGTGGTAAATCAAACAGTGAGGGAAATGCAGCTAAAAAGCAATTACAGAGTAAAGTGTCATCAAAGAATTTCTGTAAATGTGAAAGTGACCAATCTTTGCCCCGCATTGATGAGAAAGAAAATGAGACATCTCCAACGACATCAGCTAATAGCTTAATAGAAGAAAAGAAACGAGACAAAGGTGTTGAAGAAGAACATTTATTTGAAACTTGCAAAATGAAGAAGAGATCGTTGCAGTTGAACAATGAGAAAGTAAATAAATATGCAAAGTTGACACATGTCAAAAGTTATCATGTACAGGGACATTTTAATCAAGGCCATTTAAAATTTGGTTTAAATACTGGAAAACAGTGCGTTCCAAATAGCTTATGTGCAATGATGTACAGCCATGTTAAAGATTTGACGCGGTGGTCAAGTTATGATATGGATTTAATTTTGAATACTGGTAATGAATTGTATGGTCACTTATCCAATAGTTCAACAATGAACAATAATTATTTGTTAATTACTGAATTACCCAATGAATTAATTGTATTCAACAAATGCTACTCATTGGTTTATCATGAGTCTGTCACTGGTATGTTTGGAGATGATGGTCATTTATCTGATTTCAATATGATGCTGTTAAACAAAGCGCTTGATCAAACATTGCAGAGATATAATGCTTGTTTCATATATTTTAATGGGAACACATTTGGTGTTATTGCCCAAGATGGTTTATATTATACATTTGATTCACATTCCAGAAACGAGATTGGATGGCAAGCACAAGATGGAAAGAGTTTGTTGAAATTAGCACTGACATGGCAAGATGTTTACAGGTATTGTACAGAATTGAAACATTCTATGAATTTGGATAACAATGAACAATTTGAAATTACAGGAGTGACTTTGTGCCTAAATGGTGATGCAACTGAATGTATTTGTAAAAGTGAAGATGTTGATGAGGAACTAAAGCATGTTCAATCAAGTGATTTGAGTACATGTGATATGACTGCAGATGTACATGTAGCAAGTAAACTGCCAGACAAACATTGCAATGATATTACAGATAATAAACCACCATGTGTAAATACTAGTGACTTTAAGGATACATGTAGTCAGACACATGTTGATGGAGATTCAAGTAATGATAAATGTGAAGGCAGTAGTGATATTGAAATGACCGTGGTATCTGAAGCAGCTGGTTTTAAATTTGTTCCTCTAAGTTGTGAAGCTAAGAAGGCATTGTGCAAGTCAGTTGGAATTATCAGAGTCTATTCACAGTCTGTTGTGTTTCAAGAATGTGAGATAATAGGACATCCTGATCAATTAAGAAACATTCAAGGTGATGGGAACTGTTTCTTCAGAGTTGTTTCATTTGCAGTTTCAGGAAATGAACGTAGCCATATGAGAGTGAGATTAGCAACTGTTGACTATTTGTTGACGCATGCAAATTTTTACAAGACTTATTTACGAGAAGGATTTAATGATGTTGAAGGTTATGTTAGAAGGCAAAGAATGTTCTGTTCAGGTGTTTGGGCTACAGAAGTAGAGATCATGGCTGCTGCACATATGCTTGAAACTGACATATATATTTGGTCATACGAGTAGATGGTTTATTTTTTCTGGACACATAGACACTATAGGTAGTGTAACATCAAATGAAGGAATTTATCTGAATCACACGCATAAAATACATTAGGATGTTGTGTTGTCGGTGCACTCATTACCAATGGAAGAATCTCTTATTGACGGGAAATCAATTGATTTAGCTGGACCTAATGTTTGTCATAAAAGCAATGAAGACAATGATTTGATTGAAAATGTAAACAATTGTAATGCTACTGAAGGAGATGTAAATTTGAATGAAAACAAACAAAATAATAGTAATTTGCAAAGAACAAGTGCAGCAATGAGGAGAAAAATGGACAGAGAAAGGACAAGAAGAAATCGAAATGAAGGTCAGTGCAAAAAAAAACCATTTGTTCAAAATGTTGAGCAAGATATAAAAAGTGAAGACAATACCAGTGTTGTAGTCGAGACCTGGGAGTCCGAGACCGAGACCGAGACCTGGAGGTCCGAGACCGAGACCGAGACCGAGACCGAGACCCTTAGGTCCGATTCAAGACCGAGACCATTTGGTCCGAGACAGAGACCGAGACCTCGAGACCACATGTGTAAATTACATACATGTAATAAAATTAGACACATAATAAATGAAATAAAAGTCTTTTATTGATGTAAAACAAGCTGAGTATGTCTTTTGCTGTTAGATAATTACCGTGAAATCTTTTATGTACTTGTTTTACAACACACTGTACTGGATAATACAATATTTATCAACAATCAAATATATAAGTTTGTTCTGTCGGATTCAGGAATGTGCCAAAATAGTTGTTTTTGTATAGGTACCTGTCCATTTACAGAATATCTTTATTGCACTTCAGCTCAGAAACATCAACATGGACAAACGTGCGATGTCAATGGGGTTGTTCTTGATCATAATGTAAAAACGTTATCCACTTTCCACTTTCATGAATATCATATACAAAAGTGAAACTAAGATATGGCTCAATCAGTGTTATAATTGACATTCAATTTGCAGTTTACTGAGAATCATAAGCAATGAAATCATTTTTAGTAATGTTAATTTGTGTTACTAACTTGGCTTTATGGGCCTGACTTAAAATGCATGGTAAATACTGAACTTGTCCCCGATAATCCGTGATTCGATTTGTCGATGAGCAAAAAATGCAAACTGCAGAATGTTTCTTGTAACCTACTTTGGTGTTCATGATCTCTTCATGGTCCTTACAACCAAACCTTATCACAGCAGAATTACTTGACCTCTTGTGATAATCGTAAAAAAAAAAGCGAAAACTTTATTTTATCATGCTACTCTAGCGAACTCGTACTGTAGTGTATGCACCTGTTTGCACCTAGTGCAATGCACCTGTTTACCTTTCACAACAAGTAGTGCGTGTTTTGGTCGTAGCTAGAAACTCGCTCCCAATTTTATCGAACTCATGATGGGTAAAGCCGATAGCACAAGCACACACATGGCACTATGTACATGTATACATGTACAGTACATATAGCTCGCTGCGTGCAAGCTCACACAACCACAAGCGAGGTTGTCTGTACAAATTGCAAGTTTTCTTAAACTATTTGCTATCTGAATAAATCAAATAATTTGCATATTTTGCTGGTCTCGAAGCGAGACCAGGCAAATATTCGAAACCGGAAGGGTCCGAGACCGAGACCAAGACCGAGACCACAGGGTATCGAGACCGAGACCGAGACCGAGATCAGCAAAAAGTGGTCTCGAGACCGAGACCGAGACCGAGACCTACAACACTGGACAATACAGATGTATATGGAAATTAACGCAAATATCAGAAGATGAAATACCGTGTAAATGAACTGCACAGGCAAAGTAAAAAAACTACCATGAAAACTAAATATGAAGTAAACAAAGACAAAATAAGAGGTATGAAGAAAGAAGTACATTTGCAATGAAAAACACAGAAAGAATAAAATAAAGGAAATGAAATTGAAGTATGTTTCAAACTTTGATTATAGAAGAAATTTAATTAAAGGGAATAAAATCAGATACCATACAAACATGAATTATACAAGGAATTTTATAAATGCTGTGAAGCATAAATATCATACAAATGTTCATTATAAGCACAAGGTGATAAATGGTGTAAAACAAAAATACCATGGTAACCATTTATATAGAGAGAAGGTAATTGATGGAATCAAAAGAAAATATCATGGAAATCAACTATACAGACAGGGAGTGATCAATGACGTTAAAAGAAAATATCATGGAAATCAACTGTACAGAGAGAGAGTTATTAGTACAATTAAACACAGGTACCATGGTAGTCCTCTTTACAAAGAGAAAGTTATAAAAAAGACCATGCAAAGAAAAGCTGATAAGAAGAAAAGGCAAAAGTCTGTAGTCAATGTAATCAAAAACTTCAGGAGCAAATTAGGTGTTGGACCAGATCGTGTTTGTGCTGTGTGTCTCAAACTGTTGTATAAAAACCAAGTTTTAAAGTGTAACAAAGAACGATATAAATATTCAGAATACATATCAGAGAAATATATCTAAAATGTAATGATGAATGTAGTACAGCAGAATGTATTTTGTCTGGATCAAGATCATGTCTATGGATTTGTTACACCTGTCATAGGAAATTGATTAAAAACAAAATACCAGCAGAAGCAAGCCTGAATAATTTGTCTTTAATCGAAATTCCACCGGAATTGAAGAAACTCAATACATTAGAACAGCATTTAATAGCACGTAATATTGCATTCATGAAAATAGTGAATCTTCCAAAGGGTGGTCAGAATGGAGTAATTGGACCTTGTATTTGTGTGCCAGCTAATGTGAATGAATCAGTGCAATCATTGCCAAGAACCAATGAGCATGAATTAATACGTATAAAATTGAAACGCAAATTGTCATACAAAGACAGAAAACTGTTGATAACGATGTACAAGGAAATGAAGGTGATTGTGATATTGACACGTCAGCATGTGAAGGAGATGTACATGTAGATACTGATGACAGCGCAGCTGGTTTGTTAAAATCAGTACGTGATGCTTTACTTGATGATAACCTGAAATTTAATTCTGTGCATGAAATGTTCAAAGCCCTTGGAATAACTCAAGCAGATTTTGAGAAAGCAAATAAGGAAATGAGTAAGAAAGTTGGTATAGTTTTGAAGCGCAATCCTAATGATGCATGGGTTAACCAGTATAATCCAGCCTTATCACGAGTATGGAATGCTAATCTAGATATTCAGTATATTAGTGATGTTTATGGAGCTGTAACATACGTTGTCTCATATATGTCAACAGCTGAGCGTGAGATGGGATCATTACTTGGGCAAGCACAAAGTGAAGCATTGAAAGGAAATGTTGACGCAAAGCAAAGTATGAAGCAAATTGGACAAGTTTATTTACAAAATAGAGAGGTGTCAGCACAAGAGGCATGTTTTCGAGTGTGTAATTTGAGGTTAAAAGAAGGATCAAGAAAAGTAGAATTTGTTCCATTAGGAGAGAATCCTGTCAGAATGAGTTTGCCACTCAGATTGATACAGAATAAATCACGATGATGACAATGTATGGATGACCAGTAAATTAGACAGATATAAAGCAAGACCCAATTCAAGTGTATTTGATGTAATGTGTTTAGGTACTTTTTGTTCAGAGTATAGAGTCTTGTCAAGTACAGAAGCATTAAAGGTTTACAGTGGGAAAACATACAAACATGTCCATCAATTACAGAATGGGTTGGGATATATACAGAAACGTACGAGAACAAATGGTGCAGTGATCAAGTATCCAAGATTTAGTGTGATGAAATGTCCAGAGCAATTCTTTCATAGTATTTTACAACTATTCTTACCCCATCGTGTGGATGCACATTTAAAACCTCCAGGATTTGAAACATTTGAACAATTTTATAACAATGGAAGTGTGAAATTAGATGAGTGTAGCAATAACATAGTCAGTGTCATGCATGTAGTGAGCACCAATCGCCAGATGTTTGAAGTAAATCTTGAAGCAATGGATGAAGCTGAAGAGTATTTGGCAAAGTTTGGTCTTCAGGAAGATGCATGGGCATTGATCTGTCCAGAGACTGAAGCAGAAAGACATGAATGTAGAGATAAAATTAATCAAGTTGAGAATGAGAATAAAGATGAGTGTGCTATTCCAGACTTGCAATCAGATAAGAAAGAAGACAGAAGTTATTGCATTGAATATCGTAAAGCCAAAATCCCAAGACATGAAGCTCAAACCTTGATGAGGTCATTGAATGTCGAGCAGAGTCAAGTTTTCTATAAGATTAGACAATGGTGTCTTGATAAAGTCAATGGCAAGAATCCTGAACCATTCCATATGTTCATTACTGGTGGAGCTGGTACAGGCAAATCACATCTCATAAAATGTATTTATAATGAGGCTGTACGTTTACTTGGTAGAATGAGTCACAATCCTGATGATATATCTGTCATGTTGACTGCCCCAACTGGAGTTGCAGCATTTAATATCAATGCCCTAACAGTACATTCTGGTCTCTGCATAAGTACTGATACGTCACTACCGTATAAGCCTCTTGGTGATGAAAAATTAAGTACATTACGTAACAAATTAGATCAACTGCAAATACTTATTATTGATGAGATCTCAATGGTTGACCAGAAAATGTTGTGTTATATTCATGGCAGATTAAGGCAAATAAAACAGACAAGAAGTCAATGTGCTTTTGGTAATGTAAGTGTTGTTGCAGTTGGTGACTTTTATCAATTACCTCCAGTTAAAGGAAAATCCTTACACCATAATACAATGGAATCCAGTTTATGGCATGACAACTTTAAGAAAGTTGAGTTAAATGAAATTATGAGACAAAAACATGATATGGAGTTTACAGAAATCTTAAATAAATTGCGAATCAAAACAAAGAGAGACACTTTGACAGATGAAGATGTTAATCTACTCAAAAGTTGTGAGACAGGAGAGGATTATGATGATGCTTTACATATTTATCCTACAAACAAGCAAGTTGATAAATATAATCTGCAAAGAATACATGAAAAGTGTCCAGATTCTGTATATATCGAAGCTAAGGACTATGAAAGAGATGGAAACGGTAAATTGAAACAAAGACAAGAACCTTTGAAATCAACTCGTAGGTGTTCTTTATGTAGATCATTGTTGCTTGGTGTTGGTGCTCGAGTTATGTTGAGTAAAAATATCGATGTATCCGACGGACTTGTAAATGGAGCATTTGGGACAGTTTGTGGTATAGAGATGTTACCTGATCAATCTGGTCCTAAGTATATTAATGTAATATTTGACAATAAGAATGTTGGCTCTAAACTAAGAAGACTGTCATCATCACTACATGATGTAAACACTGTTGCTATTGAGATGCAGGAAGAGCATATTGGAAAGTCATGTACCCGCAAAAAATTTCCATTGAAACTTGCATGGGCATGTACAGCACATAAGGTACAAGGTATGACTACTGACAGAGCCGTTGTGTGTCTTGATCGTACATTTTCAGCAGGTCAAGCTTATGTGAGTTTGAGTCGAGTAACCTCCCTAAAGGGTCTTGTTATTGAAGGTTTTAATGAGAAACTCATATACTGTGATAAATCAGTTGCAGAAGCTTTGGAGGCAATGGATGTAGTAACTGGAATTAATTATTCTATTGATCATAACAATCATACTGATAATAGTACATGTATTATGTTACATAATGTTCAAGGTTTGGCACCTCATTTTATGGATTTAAAATGTCAAAGACAAATGATTGATTCAGATTTCATCTGCTTAACGGAAACATGGATTGAGGCTGATCAGATTGTAGATTTTGGTTTGGAAGATTTTAAGTGTTACCATCAAATAAGAGCTTTGTCATATGATGATTCTATGAAAACACTACAGCAACAAAGTCATGGTGGAGTTTCAGTGTATGGCAAGAGAGATAAACAATTCAGTCGTTTGAATATTTCACTACAAAATATGGAATTTGTTGCTTATCATATTATATCTCGTGTATCAGTTGTAGTTGTTGTTATTTACAGACCACCTTCTTATAAGATGCAAGATTTCATTGATAATCTAAAAAAGTTAGTGAGTGAAATTCAAAAGATTAGTACCAGATGCATAGTTATGGGAGATTTCAATGAAAACTTATTTGGTAATCATTCATGTGTCAATGAATTAATGATAGGTTCAGGATATAAACAGTATGTAACAAGCGCGACAACAGAGAATAATACATTGATTGATCATGTATATGCCAGAGGTATTAATAATCTTAAGACTAGCATTATGCCAACATATTACAGTTACCATGAATGTATTAGGATCGAATTTTGTATCAAGAATTAGTTGTCTTCATGATTGCATAAAAACAGTTGTTGAAAGTTAATTGTGACATAACAGTTAACTCTTCATTTTGATTGAGCTCGTGTAGAGATTACCTCCAACTCAAAGACAGTTTGTCAAGTTAATTACATTGTAAACCGCCCTCCAAGTTTAGGAAAAGTAACTTTTTGCCTTTTTTTCTTTTTTTTCCAAATTTGGTACACAACTATCTAACACAAATTGCTGTTAGTGTTATTGGTGGTTTTGGATAATTTGAATAACAATAATTTTAACTGGTTTAAGACTGTATTATTATCATATGGTCTTCTTCAACATTATTTCAGAGTGTTTTAGAGTGAGGACATATTGATAATCATTGGTTTAATCTACTCATATCTCGTAAAAATTAAATGGTTGTTTCTGGTTCGTTATGCTCATCCCGGATTATCTGATGACCATGCTATCATGTGTAAACTAGGAAACCAAAACACCCTGAAATTTCGATAACAACACGTAAGCTGTAATATATTATGTGTATGTTTCCGTGGTGATCTGGTTTTGACACTCTCTAAAATTGATATGTAAAACATCCACCAATCTCGATTCTTTTGTTCATAATGTTTTGAGTAGCCTTTTGGATTTCATGCACCAGCATGTACTAGAACCCTTTAAATAAGACCTGATCATAGTCCGTGGTTTTATGAAAGTATCTGGATTGTTCTGACTGGATTGCTGTGAGAATGTGAAGGCATCTTGTGAGAAAGTGGAGACTGAATGACAGTCGTATTGCACTCAAAAACACATGATTAATTAAGAACTTAATTAACAAACGCAAGTTTAATAAAACAAGAGGTGTTACGAGCTATGCTCCGAACACCTAATAACTTTTTTCAAATTACAGAGTGTTCTTGTGATCAAAAGAGGCTATTCAAATTTGATAATGGATTAGGACATGAGAATACAATAAAACATTATCTATCACTAATCATATTCTGAGGTGTTGGATTTACATCCACTAACAGAAACAAGTGGACCAACACAGTATATGTAGAGTCAGACATAACCAATAGTCAGCAATGAGTTTTAAGCATATCTTTGAAATTGTCCAGAGATTCAGTAGCTAGGATTATGTAATGGTAAAGAACTATAAATGGTTGGTGCAGGATACAGCATGATAGAGAAGTTTGTGTATAGATCAAAGATTAGATTTTGGACAATAAGGTGAGAGAAGGTGCTTTGTCATTCACAGCTTTCTAGTCAAGCAATTTGATTTTGAAGTTAATTCGTTGACAGACTGAAGCCAGTGAAGCTGTCTAAGAATGGGTGTATTATGATAAAGTTTACAGGTTTTTGATAATACTCGAATGGCAGTGTTCTGAAGATTTTGATGAGCTTGTTGTTGATACCATAGAGCGATGAATATCTATTATCCAGTGTACGTAATGAAAGCATGGATGAGCTAAGAGGCTATTTTTGACTGAAGATTTTATGAAATGCTGTTGGATGTTTCTTATATGATAAGCTGAATGATATTCATGCTGAACTTCTTGTCGCTTTTTCTGCTACGATATCATATGAACATTTACCTCGGAGTGTTTCTCGTATTTTTGACTTCGAACCTTCAACCGTGTCTGAGGTCGTAAAATTATGTAGTAGTTCACCTTCAGAAACATGTGAACTTTACTCGCCACCAATAGTTTTTAGAAAAAAGTTGATAAATGTTCTTGCACAATTCATCACAACTATTGTGGAGAAGTCTATTGATGGGTCTAAAGACTGCTTCTATTTGACCCTCGATCAACAAGCCAGGTTTAGATATAGAGACTTTGTCTAACAACAAAGTGTTGCTAATTTTGAAGTTTATCCTGTTTATTGGCAAAAACATTTAGCAAATTGTTGCCTCCAGATTGAGTACTGTTATGTGTGACTTTGGCCTTGCTGATAAATTTCAGTTTGCATGCAAGTCCAAGTACTTTAGTGTTGAGACTGCACTTTTGCACGAGCAAAATGATATTTTAGATGTATGTGCCATGGTTGATGACTATGTGAATGTCAATAAATTCTCATGTTTGTAATAAATTGAACTTACTGGATCATGTCACATTCACAATATAAATAAAATAAGCAAATATTTGAAGTTAAATGCTGCAGAGCTCTGTTGTAGTTTCTCAGCTATACACGTGCACATGTGCAAACTCGCTTTTTAGATGGTCTTCAATGTACACATTGAATTTCTTCAATAGCGATGTACTCTTTCAGGAAGGTCTTTATGTAATTTCTTTTAATGCTGCTGAATGTAGAAATATCATGTTTCCACATGATGAATAAATTTAACTTAATTTTTTTTACCAGTACATTCAGAACTTTGATGCTTGTGGAAAAATGTCAACAACAGTAAAATTAATGGCGTGTATGATGCCATGTGATGCTTCAAGCGGGGACGGGGTGGGGGATGTGTAGAATAGCACACATCTTGTTGGTTTGCAGTAGTGTATAAAAACATACATTCAACATGCAAGTAATGTATAAAGATCAACATTTCAATTGTAGAAGTAAATTTCTCACAAACTTATAATTGTAAGAAATACAGATCAAATTTTGTTATAAATGTGAAATTGTGATTTTCGCAAACAATAAGGTGTGGGTGCTTCACTGCTTCTTAGAATTTATTACTGCTACTAGGAACTGGTTTTATTTAGGAAATGCAATGAACCCCATGTACAGTGTTCTCCAACTTTGAAAATTAAAGGTTTGCAATGGAGGAGGTGGGGGAGGGAGTCGGGGTGCTATGGGAGGGCCTGTACAAAATTTGATATTACATGCTCTGTGATCATGATGGTTCTGAGGTTTTAAAAATTGCATTTGAACTGTGAAATGCATGAACCACAACGCATGGTGGTGTGCCAAACTTTTTTCACATGTTGGAGAACACTGCATGTTTGTATGCACATCAGAAGTCATGTAGAATGACATTGCATGTTTATAATTTGATCATTCATGTAGACGGGGATTTGGAAGGGTGACATTTAAATATGTATGTGGACTACACTGTATATGAAGAAAATAACTCTTGCTACGCTGTACACATATGTACGTAACTGTAGTATCAAATACATGTAGATGTGTACATAATAGTTTAAAATAATGTACATGGTACATTTGCATACATGTAATGCTGGAGACTTGACAGAAGGACAATGTAAGATGAACACAATGTGTAGATTATCTTGTTGGAGGGAAAGTTCTCTGGGGAAGGGGGGGTTGTAGAATAGCGGTCATCTAGTTTGCTCAGAGCAGTAAGGATTTATAAATAAAAAACATGCATTCTAGTGTTTCAACAGTAATTGAATGGTCAAATTTCTCACAGTTGTAAAAGACACATACACTAATACTCAGGCTGGAGTAAAGACTGAACACCAAAGTCAAGGATACTTATAAGAAGTCCAACAACGATAGAGTTCGAAATAAATTGAAATATTACTTGTTGTGAATGGAATTATGCAAAGACAATTTATAAGACATACTGCTCTGACAAGATACATGTACATGTATTTTATTGTTATGAAAATCTGATGATATACATGTACATGTAGAAAACAGATGGGACCATGAGAGGATGCTTCAGATCACTACATTGAATTGGCTAGCATGTTTTAAGATAATTCAATATGTATTGACTATAAAAATGTTTAATGACAGTTGCCCATTACCGTTATGATGTGCAGAGATAATGGATATTGTTTTTAATTCAGGATTTTGTTCTACATTATAAATAAGCACTGAGATCTGGAAATCAACTGCAATTTTTGAGTTAGGGTATGTTGGTGTAAGAGCGAAAGTTTAATCATTTTGGACCAGTTTCTTTTTATGATCATGTATTCACAGCATAGAGTTGACAAAAGGTGTACTATTCAAATTGATTTTAAGTAAAATGTAAGTGGGGAGAACTGGAAGTTACATCTTGAATCTTGGAGAAGCAGAATTTATGTGAATAAAGAGTTGGCTTCTGTTGAACAGTGTGGGCTGAGAGAGGAAACTCCTTCAAGCAGCTACAACATCAGCCGCATGAGTATGTTTTGGTTGGAATATCACTCACCAGATAAACACAGACATTTAATCTAAACTGAATGAAAAAAGCTGAATGTTTTGGCTGTGTGACATTGTTTTGCATCAGATTGAACATAGAAAACTATATGTGGATTGAAGGTGGTACATGCAAGAGATATTTGAACTATACGTGTAAAGCACTTGTTTGACAACAACATTCTTCTTTGAATTGAGCACTCAATTGTTAAGCATTCTCCTCCTGTTGGAATAATGATGTGTACCAGGAGACATCTTCAGAGAAATGAGACAGGATTGGATGTTCTAAGAACTTGTGGTTAGTACAAGTTCATAGAGACTATCAAAAGTTCAGAAACATGTATATGGCACTTTAAGGTTTAAAGTACTGTAGTTATACTTAAACTGTCATGTGGCTTTCCAAAAATTTGTTTGGCTGATCGGGTACTTATGTACATTTCAACAACCCAAAAAGCAATATATTTCAGTGTATTTTTTTTCTTTTTTTTTTTCTCTGAAAACTGAATTTTTTGAAAACAATGTTTGATGAAAGATTGACACCAATTTAGCTTTAGTTCATGATACTTTAATGTGTAATTCATTTACTTATGTACACACAAACCTTTGTTTTTGTATTTGCAGTTAAAACTTATGGAAGACCAAACATTTAAAGTACTTCCCACTTATTGACTGATTTAGAAGATAAAGTTTACAATGCTTTGAAGAACAAGCTGACATTCCCAATTGTTGTCATAACTCATCGAATGAAGGTAAGTCAATTGAAAGTTGCCACATTTGAGACTGAAGTTGTAAACTAAGTTTACATGAATTCTGCATGCACCACATTCTAAATTCTTGTGTACAGTGTGTACGCCATCAATTGATATTGTATTCAAACAAAATTGTTATCGAAATGAACGTGTTTAAAATGATAATAAATTTCTGTGTCATGAACTTTATGTTTTTATGGAAAAAGAAAGGCCATAATTAAAAATAGCAAAAGAAAATTCTTTTTAGACACTTTAGTTGTAAACTGTGCAACAGTTGCATGACCTTTTTTAATTGTATATAATTTGGAATCTCTATCTGCTCTAAAATAGTAAGCCCTATAGATACTAAGATAATGTGACAAATTTAATTTGTGCTTACTTTCAGAAGATGTGCATCCTGGCAGTCTACATAATTAACAGATGATACTCTTTTGTAAATAGTCACTTCAACAAATTAGCATGGAATGTGTACAACCAGTTATTGTTCTCTACTCATGTCCAATTATGCTTCGTATTGTTCTATTTAATCATGGTCATATTGAAAACATAATGAAATGTACAGTATTTCTATGTCATTGCAAACCATTGGAAAGTACATGTATATTATTGTTGTGCAAAATAATATAGAAAGTATGACATAAAACACATGTTCCATCAATCAAATGGCAAGTGTGTAAGTTGTATAACAGTTTATTATATACCTAATTGTTGACATACAAAATTTATTTTAAAAAAATGTATTCATCCTTTATTTTCTACAAGTACAGCACATGAATCGTATAAATTGCAATTAAACATATTTCTATGTCTATGTTGAAACCCACTTAACATAATATTTTTCGTGTATTTTATTAATTGATGGTTAACTTAATTTAGTTCAAATATTAAGTTGTTTTGCTTCAATATGATGATTCTTCATCTTTGTTTGGTGAAATCTATCAGAGCCATGATTTGTCATGGAGAGAATATTTGTTTTATTGAACTGAGGTTTTAGTGACAAGGTACACATGTATGCTATTGAACCATATCACCTGAAGTCATCATCACAATAACTTTGGTTGCACAATTTTGGGAATCAACGCACTGTTGACTTCCAAAATAGTCATCATGGCACAGTCATTGCATGTGATGTGTGGTAAGGGGTCAACAGCCAATTATTTATAGCTGTTCCAGTGTAAATTAACACAAAAGCAGTTTGAAGCACAAAGCTATTATAACTTTCAATGATCGTCACAAAATGATAATAAGTATTTCACTCCATGACATGAACATGTACATGACATGCATGCAAAGATTTATCATTGAAACCATATTACAAGCTTAAAAATTGTGTCAATCCTTAATTACCTCCCTGAGATCAAAGTTTTTAAATATAATACTAATGAGCTGTTAGTTTCAATTACTGGGTTGATTAACGCTGTAGGTTCCTATAATTAAATGTTCCAATTGATTGTCCCAAATGGCAAATTTCCACCGCTAGAAGGCGCAAATTGCTTCTCACTGTTGCTGACTAGTGCTGCTGCACCACCTACCAGGGGCAGTGCGAAAAGTTGGGCAGTTTGTGTGAACGATTTACCCGTGTCCACAATGAATGTTTTCCTTTTTTGGGGTATACTTTGGATTTGTTAAAAAAATATTG
Organism: Pycnopodia helianthoides; assembly: GCA_032158295.1. Lineage (NCBI taxonomy): Eukaryota > Metazoa > Echinodermata > Asteroidea > Forcipulatida > Asteriidae > Pycnopodia > Pycnopodia helianthoides. The sequence goes on from CM063244.1 coordinate 27,593,446, forward strand.
GCGCATCTTAATTAAACACGTTATATAACCATGTTAAAACATCTACAGAGGCAAGTCTAAGCCTCTTGTGAAGTTAGACTATTAAAAAAACTGACTCAAATACTATTTCTACCTCCATGGTGCATCATACAGTGACTTGGCAGGGAAATAAGGAATGGAACATAACAGCAAGTGTCACAATTTTCACTGTAGACCATTCCGGTACTAGATGTGCTGTATTCTGATGAAGAAAAAACAATGAACAGAGTATGACTTGATGAATAATCTTCAGACATTTTTTCATAACCTATCAAGTCTTAAACAAAAAATTCATATAACACTATAAAAATTATAGGACAATATTATAAATGCATGAACAAATTTACAATAACTTATGTTTAGAACGTTTCAAAAATATGTAAATTTCTTTGAAAAGAAAGTCTCACAGTATTAGTTACGCTAAGTCATGTTATCCATACCAACAAAAAATGCAATGAATTACCTGGAAAATGGGCTCAACCAGAAGTTTTATTTCAATTCCTTTGGAAATGTTTTACCTTGTAAAATAATTTGTGTCATTTTGAACTTCGAATAAACTACTGTAAATTTACCTCTCAAGAAAAGACCATCCATAATCATGAATTTAGCCAGGTATAATCATAGTTGACAACTGACAGGAGCAGTGAAGACTGAAGATGGCTCATATTGACAGCTTCAACTCCTTTGTACCAGTCCTGACCCAGTCATCAGACTCTCATCCTGCCATCAGACTCCGTTCCATATGTTCCTTGATCACTGTACTAACTGGTAAAATAAACAAAATTCAATACTTAAAACATTTCAAGATTATAATTTAATAAGTGCAAGGTGCCCATACTGCTTTGGAAGTGAATAACCTATAAATCTTAACCTTTGGGGAAACTTCATCGAAAGGCTGTAACTTATTTATAGCATAATAATAGTTGATGGAACACATTCATCAATTCTGACCATTTTCTGACACTAGTGACAGAGCCAACAATCCCCCATTGCCCAAATCTTCCTCCTTCATGATCATAAACGATCCTTAATACTACTTGACACATTCATTTTGAAAAGTGATTATGTTGAAACGTCGAAGCTTACCGTTGTATTCACCGTGTCGCGCCGATAAACACTGCCGTGAGTGCCGGTCTGAAACGCCCTTAACAAGCCGATGTCACGTCCGTTCATTTTGGTGTATGATCAAAACATAACCAATGTTGATCCTTTTCTGCTTGCATTTTCTCACATAATAAAAGTGATACGAATCACTGAAGCAGGTGGACATCTCAGTGAAACTAAGTCTTCAATTCCATAGTCACCATCAAGCCACCAGAAGGGCGAAGAGGGAACAATTTGACGCCAAACATAGCACAGGTTGAGAGAAACTCATTTCTGCAGCGTTGTTCCGCCATTGTTAAAAGTACAATTAACTGTACATGTCCAAACGACGCACAGCCTTCAATGCATGCAATGTGTAGGTGCACGTTCGTATGTCTACCTGTGTTCTTTCAGTTTCACACGTGCGTTGTCACTGTGGGTCAACTTAAACGTGCACCTTTTTGGACCTGATGTAAAGGTCAAAATATTGTCATCTGAGTGCAAAAGTTTGAGCAGGCCTAACGTTCTACACCTTGATACAAAAAATAAACTAAAATAAACTGTAGTTTTTGAGATATGAATTTTTGAAATTTTCAACTTCCGATTTGAACCGGAAGTTAAGGTCAAATGGGGTCAAGTTTTGTGTAGGGTTTGTTGAACTTTTTACGACCTGTCCGATGACGTGTCGATTGTAAAAATCCAACATGCAGTTCACAAGTTATGATTTTTTACAAATATTAAACTTTGATTTATTGTAATTCAAAACCTGATGACATCATCATGACATCATCAAGTTTGTGTCGTCTTGATATTGAGGTTCAAATGTCTGATGAGTTTCAATGTTCAATTCAATTTCAATCTTGAGTTATTCCGTGAATAAGCCCGAAAGTGATGTTTTTCAAGAAAAAAAAACAAAGGCAAACTTCGACCCAGAGTAACGACCCGGAAGTAAAGGTCATACGAGTTTGGCGTAAACTTTTCAAATGTTGCCCATGTCTTGGTCTATCATATGCCCAAAATATGAATACTGTAGCTGTAATATCTAGAGACATACAGGCATTGGCATGACGTCACTTTTTGAACTTAAATTGCATGTAATTTGACACCTGATGACGCAATCGTGACGTCACAACTTACTTACCTTCTGCTTGTTATGTTCTAACTTCACAAGAAGTTTCAAGTTGATCAAAAGTTCGCAACTTTGCGTTTGCCTGCCGACAAGTCTCATTCGGAAGAATAAGAAAAACTTAAAAAAAACTTTTAAAAAACGAACAAAAACAAAGAGTTGTTCGCGCTGCTGCACGAACACCTCCAAAAAAAAAACGAACAAAAACAATGAGTTGTTCGCGCTGCTGCACGAACACCTCAATTAAAAAACCAACATAAACACAGTCCAATCCACGCCAACTTGTATTCTGTAGACATCGTGCAGCTATTCGTCGTCATCCCGCCGCGTGTGTAGCGCAGGGAACGTGACAAATAGCTAGGGGTACAGACTAAAACCCTTGTAAAACACAACGTAATTAATGGTCTGACTCCCTAGTCCTCCCAAGCTCATGGCTAGACCGGCATGCCCCACGAGATACGGCACCAGCTGTACGGAATATGGCCCAAGTTTTAGGCTCTGCTACCTCCCATGCTGCTGCGCAGTAAAACACTCTTCCGTAGCACAGACTTTCTGAAAGCGAATCTTACGTTCGATTTTTCATCATTATTTACAGCTTGTATCCATAACCTGAACACATAGTACTTTTTGTCAAATACTCATAAATAATTGTTTTAAAAAAACCTTAAATTTGGTTCAGTAATTTACTTTTATACGGCTGGAAGTAAAACTAACTCTGAAGATCATGTGACTTTTCAGAGCAACATTTTGGTTCCGAAAAGTCAAGTGACCTTCGTTTTTTGAAAAATGCTCGAAAACGGCCAAGTTTGATGGTTTGTTTTATGAACCATTCTGCTCCATTCCAGGAAGACCTTTGATATCATGTTTTAGTCTATTTTGTAGCCCAAATAGCCAAACGAAGCCGGTGTGTCCCTTTAACCCTTTCAGCCCCAAGGGCGACTATAGTCGCCCAAGATAGCACACAACAAAGCACTCAAGCCTGGGCACAAAGGCCATTTGTAAAAAAAAAATGTAGTTTTGTCCATGTTCACCCTCTATACCAAAGCTTACCATCATTGGAAAGAAAAAGATTGGATCTTTCCAATGACGGTAAAATAAAATAGGGTTGTTATTTTGCAACCACTTAAAATTAGAGTAGAAAGATCCGAAATGCCAAACACCTACGGAGCGCAAAAAAGTGTTTGCGTTTTCATTGAAGAAACAAAGACCAATAACTTTTTTGTCTGATTTCAATGTTTTTTTAATTATATGAAAGGAAATTCAATAAGTAAGACAATTTTTATTACTCATTATCCTCTAAAATAAAATCCTCAAGGTAATATTAATAATAGAGTTTGTAAAACCAAACTTTGAACACTGGGCTTCCTGTTGTGTGAGAAAGTGTGCTTCACGCTTGAGTGGTCAAATAACTTGGGCTCCAGCAGTTGTTTATGTCAAAAGAACTTGGGGCCGAAAGGGTTAATTAATTACAAATATCTTTGGGCTTGTACTGAAAATCCACAATACCGTAGGGCTTGTAGCTCAAAATATTTGCTGGACCAGAATTTTCTTGCAAGACCAGATTCAAAATGAGAAAAACCTTGGCAATTGGTAAAAGCCGGATTTGTCTGATCTGCCGGAAATGCCGGAACTGTGATTTAAATTTTTTTTTTTAAAGATTTTGTTGCAGATGAAGTCGGAACTGAATTGGAATGGTCAAATACATCAGTTTTTGTCATGATTACCCACTTACCTATGCGAAAGAATATCCCAAGAGCTCAAAAACATTAACATTTGACTGACTTAGTTGATCGCCTGATGTACGACGGACATCGACAAAACAGTCAGCAGGTACCAGACTATGCAACAGACGCACCCAAAGTGTCACCGTATTTGTAATCGGGCAATGCATGCAGGGTGCATGGGAAGGTCGCTTATTACAGGTCGGAACTCGCTTGCATTGTGTGTCCATAGCGTTTATCGAACGTGCGATATAAATGCAACGGTCGCTGATTGCAGGTCGGAACTCACATTGGTTGCAGTGTACACACTGTATACGAGGCTCTAACGTTTTCTGCATACATGGTATGATCAATGTGTATCCTATGCGGTCGCACATTGCAGGTCCGAACTCACGATCCAGTGTAATCTGATGGGGTATATTTCTGAAGCAGCGGGCGGTGGTTGGAGGTTGGAGGTCTAACACGTGTATGTTTTAACTATGGAAGTCAAAACTTTACACCGTGGAAGAATCGTTGCGTACACCATGTAAATGTAAATAAATCAGTTGTATGTTTTGGGTGAAATAATCTATGTTTCCTGTTTTCGACAGCATTATTTTCTTGGCTTGTCACTACTGTGTGCGTTAAACTTAGTGGGTAAAAGCCGGAACGATCTGTTTCATTTGTGTAATACGACGCTTAGGTTATTCAGTAGATCGTACCACACCAAACGTTGTACGGTATTTGGTGGGTAAAAGCCGGAATCATCATTTCTGTTTTACTACGATGCCTATGGAATTCAGTAGATCGTACACGCCATACGTTGTGCGATATTTGGTGGGTAAAAGCCGGAACGATCATTATTTTCTGTTTTACTACGATGCTTATGAAATTCAGTAGATCGTCGTACACACCATACGTTGTACGGTATTTGGTGGGTAAAAGCTGGAATCATCATTTGTGTTTTACTACAACACTTATGGAATTCAGCAGATCGTACACACCATACGTTGTGCGTTTTTTGGTGGGTAAAAGCCGGAACGATCATTATTTTCTGTTTTACTACGATGTTTATGGAATTCAGTAGATCGTACACACCATACGATGTGATCTATTTGGTGGGTAAAAGCCTGAAGTTAATCGTTCAAAAGATTGTGTTTAATTCTGAAAAGGTCTTTTTATAAAATCAATCCATTGAATATAATATTAAACTTTACAGATTTAACCTGATCACCCGTTCAAGTCGGGGCATGGCCTTCAATATTCTTAAGCATCGTCTGTTGTTTGGAAGTTGCAGGTCGAAACTCGCATTATGTTGACATAGCATTGATGGTATATCGGTTTCGTTCCATTATTTGATTCGGTGTATATATATATTTGGAACTCGCGTATGTTTGAACTATAGGGAAGTCAAAACTTAATTGCACCGTGGAAGTAATCTTTGCAATAACACCATGTAAATAAATCAGTTGTATATTTTTAGTGGCAATTGGAACAATCCAAGTTACATTTTTTCGACAGCATTATTTTCGATGTATTTTCCATTAAATAAAGTCGGAACATTAACAGTTTTATTTGAAATCAATCTTTCAAAAGATTTTGTTTAATTTTTGAAATAATTTGTTTAAATCAATCCACTGAGTTTAAATTTAAATATGTACAGATTTAACCTTTGTCGGGTAACCTTCTATTTAACCTTCGCCTATTGGCCCTGACAGAAATTATTCAGGCTGCCACTAAGGGCACTATTGCAAAAACAATTATGGCAGTTTAGATGGCATAATACTTCAAGCAAGTTTGAACAAGATGTAATGTGCCAGTTTTATAAGATGTGTTGGGAACATAATAAGCATTAAACTATTTTGAGCGATTTTGAGTTCGGCTTCACATCTTAATGTGTGGGTGTGTGGGTGGGGGGGGGTCTGTCTTAGCAACTTCCGTCACATAAAATGACTTTTTACAACTATTTTATATAAACAATTATTTTTTCCCTTTGTCATCAAATAAAAATAAAAATAAGGCTTGTTTGTCATGGTCCTTTATATTTGCCAAAGATTTTAAATATTTTACTTCAGCAACTTGTTTTCCAATTGGGTAAAATATGACGGACGTGACGTGACGGACATTACACTAGACCAGCTTTGTGTAAGTTCTTGCACATTTCGTATGGGTTGTACAAGTTACAACAGTCAGATCCGATGTAATTTGTGTTTAATAAAACTTCTCAGTAGTAGCAAGGAGCAACATAGGGCAGCAGAGCATACTTATTTTGCAAAATAATAAATAAATTAAAAAAATCTCAAACTTCGTAGTGCATTTTCCCATAAAATATGTGCACCATTCGTAATGAGTCAACCAAACTTCCCAGATATCTGCAGCCACTTTAAACAGCCACCACCTGCTTTTTTGTGTGTGAAAAGTTCCAGATGATCATCTGTTTGTTTTGAATTTGGCCTACATATAGGTTTTAATGTTCTCCATCAGTGTTCTTCACACAAACTTGTTACCGGTGCACGACATTGCAAATGATGCATGGATATTCACTTATGCATGCGGGGTTCAAATTTTACACAGGCCCGAGGCCATTGATTTTAGCGGGCCATTGAACTCATGACTTGACAAGTCCATCAGTCTTGTGTTTTTCATATGCAACACCTTGATGTGTACTATCTTAACAAAAAGCAAATTGTGTTCAAATGTTGTCATTTTGAATCTGGTCTGTAGCTATTTTGAGCTACAAGCCCTGCAGTCTTGTGGGGTTTACTCCTAAATTCGAGCCCTGTCCTGATGTACCGATACAATGTAAGTACATCAATTTGACATTACAATGTACAATGCAGGCCTATGTATTGTAATATTAGACATAACAGCACTGTCTTTAGTCTAGTCTGAGGAATTCCAAATCAAGAAGTCCTTTTATCTGACATTATTCAACTCCAACCCACAATTGACCTGATCTATCGAAATGAGGAATGTGTCAGACAGAACGTATTGCGTGTAATTTGCGTGTAAAGTTGGTCACAATAAAAAATCATGAAAAAAAACACTTCAAAAAACGATTCCGCGATTTCGGTGGTATTAGTTAAATAAAACTTGATCTTTCTTGTCGTGGTCTTACCTTTAATTGAAAAGATGAATAAATCCACAAAAAGTACGTTTTCTTGAGCATGTTTGTACACAATTGATTCTCTTCAAAGTTAATTAAAACGAGTATCTAAACAAACACTTCGTAAAAAAAATGGAAGTGGCCTTGTCTTGAAGACTTTTTTCATTTCCCGATAACTTCAGCCTGGAATAAGCTACGGAAATAATAATGGTATTGCTGGAAAGCCAGTGAGTTACTTGTTAACACGGTATGCACAACTCAATTTTATTAAGGGGTCGATATATTCCTCATTTCGACAGATCGGGTCATGATAAGGGCTTATTGCAATTTCAAATCATTATTTTACCGCTCAAAAAATTGCTTTGTTGTTGTTGGGTTTTTTGGGGGGGAGGGTGGTGATATTGATAAAAAAAAATGTATAGGTTTAATCGACGTCTCATTTTACCGTTTAAGTCTCGCACGTATAGGAACATTTTAAGGAGCCCTGTTCTCATGTGACATTGTTCGTGTGAGTAATGTTTTGTTTCTTAATCCATTGTGTGGAAGACAAGGAAACAAAATGGCACTCTCTAACTGGTCTTAAACGTTCCAATACACGACAAGAGGCTCGCATGGTCCATGCATCAAAATGCAAGCTCGTTCGGTGAGCTGTTGCAGTTGGAATGGACTCCCTGATTGTTTTTTTAAGATATCGATTTCGGATACATGGGATCTCAACTACACATCACTGTTATCTTGAATTTTGTTATTGATGATAAACCACGATATCACACCGTGGTTTGATTCAGATACATGAAACTCCACATTTTTCTAAAAGGAAGTACTTAACACAATTAAATGATTAAGGCAAGTTTGTGATTATTGGCTGTATGTCTATCGAAGGGTAACGAAGTTGACACAACTGTTCCATTATGATGCAAGGGGTGTTGTAGATAAAAAAGATAGAGTTTTGAAACGGAAGTTTAACCGTTTAAATATGTCCTTTTCCTTATTTACAACTAGTTGATATTTCGTTAGTAATTGAGGAAGTACATAATAAGATTTACCCTATCCCCATAAAAACCCTTCATATTCATAATAAGACTTCCAGAAAATGTTCGAGGTCACGCTTGCTGTGTGTTGTGCGTTTTTCAGCACAGACATAAGTTTTTTATGCATATGACTAACGATCGTGAACACAATAGAGAACATTTTTTCTTGTTGATTTTTCTTGGTGAACAGCGATTTTGAACAAAATCTTGCTCCTAGTGGCTAACCCTTTCATTCATACTGGTAAATAACATACCGCCACCTGATCGCAAGTGAAAGACGAGTTAAAGTGTATTGGAAACAGACGGTGAAAGTCACGTATACAGGTAAGAATTCCGGTTTTTTTTGCCTGAGTTGAGAGAGATCAGTAACTCAGTGTATTATGACTTAAACATAAACAATCATTAGTCCGTGTGAAATAATGGTTGGGCTTTAATGTAAAGTACAGGCCGACGAGTCTGACTCTAATAACTGTTGCTTTTGCCAAAAAACAAGTTGCTTTTTGGTTTTGTCGTTTAGTTGTGTTGCCAATGTTTCTAAATTCACATACGGTTGTGTGTTTTCCAGAGACTTTCAAGATCGTGCGTGAAGCTGTTAGTTTTGCAGACGTTTCGTCTGGTGTTAGTTTCTTCTTTTGCAGTTTCCAGCTAATAAGTTTGTGATTTTCGCACTCTGTAATTGAGTCTTCAGTTGTTTCAAGTTGCATCTCCGGACGAAGGACACGGAGTGTAAATTAAGTGTCGGATGTCCATGAACCTCCCTGGTCGTAGAACATTCAACACTATGGAGGTCCTCAGTGGCCATGTGCCTATCTTGTTGGCTGCACGTTTGATCCTGCTGGGATTACTAAGTATAAGTGTTGTATCTGCTGAATGGCAAGGAGATCTGTCATCTTATCACATTGCTTCATTCAGTAATCCTCATCCTCCTAGACCTCCCAATGATCCATCTGGTAACCACAATGCTAAATTCAATCATTTCACTCTATCTGGCCCTGATGGAGCTGTGTATGTTGGAGCTGTCAACTACTTATACAGACTGGATAGTTCATTGAATCTGCTGCAGAATGTTAGTACATGTCAAGAACTAGGAAGTTATAGATGTGATACATTCACCAACTACAATAAAATCCTGATATTAGATAATCAGAATCGTTTGATTACATGTGGAAGTGAGAAAGGAGGAAAGTGTCAGTTCAGGAATCCAGATGATTTGACTGATGTGTTGTTTCGTCCAGTGCCTAATGTTGCTGGATTTGGAGATCTGTCCACTGTTGGTTTGATTGCACCAGGAACTGATGGACCAACTGGACCAGGGCCAGATGGAGGAGACCGGTTGTATGTAGCTGTGACTTATGCTAATGAGGATGGGTATAGAGGTATCCCACCAGTTAGCAGAAGACTCCTTAGTTCAGAGGGGTTGTTGACATCCCATCAGGAATGGGGGTTTCTTCATTAGTTGCATTTGATGTTTCTTATACTCAGGATCCATTCCCAATTAATAATGTAGCTGGTTTCTCATTTGATGGATTCACATACTTCATCACTTCTCAACAAGACGATCTTGGTTCCAACGTCATTGTTGCTAAAATCAACAGAGTCTGTCAGACCAGTCCAACATTTGACTCTTACACAGAAATCACCCTACAATGCCAAGGATCAGATGGTAGTATGTACAGTTTGGTACAAGCTGCTCATATTGGCCCAGCAGGTCGGGATCTTGGTGTATCATTAGGTTTGAATGCTGAGGACATGGTGTTGTATGCTGTGTTTGCTAAGAATGGGACTAGTGATGTACCTATTGATCAGTCAGCATTGTGTGTGTATAAGATGAGTGATATTTTAGGTGCCTTCAAGGAAGCAGTCAGGGGATGTATTCAAGATGGAGATGACTACTCAGTGCAGTACTTAGACGGATCCTACTGTAGTACTTTTCCACTTGTTGTAAGTATAGTCAGCTTCATGAAAGTTGGATCCCAATATTTTCTGCAAATTTAAGATGATAGGTAATAATCATAGATACCGTAAGGGAACAGTCAGATAATGTTTTCAAGTTGAAAACGAATACATTGGGTTCAATTCACACTTTAAAATACTGTTTTATTCAATAACAATTGTCTTTAGAAGAATATGCGGCTACTCAGTGCAGTACTTGGAAGGATCCATCTGTAGTACATTTCCATTAAGTTTAAGTATGGTTAGCTACAATACAGTTTTATCTCAGGTTATGCTCATGCTTAACATGAGGGATACTATATATCTGGTCAAGAAACGGTCATATAATGTTTGGAAGTTGAAACGATTATGCAAAAGTATTTTTTTGAATCTACGTAACAAGTTTACAGAGATGTTTCTGGATGTAGACAAAATTTGAATTGGAACGGTATCAAATACAATGGCATTTGGGGAGGGGGTGGTGGTTGTGATGGTGGTGAGTGTAGTGGGGGTGAGTGTAGTGGGGGTGAGTGTAGTGGGGGTGGTGGTGGTGGTGGTGCTGGAGGGGGGGGGGTAATGGCGATATTGACATCAAGTTGTTTTAAATTTATTCGACGTCTAACATTTTTCCGTTAAAGTTTCGGGCGAATAGGAATCATTTAATGAAAAGTTACTCCATTTCGTGAAACAAGGAAACAACTTCGCGCTCTTTGATGGACCCAAACGTTCCACTACACGACACGAGACTCGCACGGTCCATACATCAAAAGGCCAACCCAGTTCGGTAAACTTTTGCTGTAGGAATAGGTCCTGATTGGTTTTATGTGAATGATATCGAATATATGGGATCTCAACTACACATCACTGTTTCCTTGAATTTTGCCAGTGACGATAAACCACGGTATTACACATTGGTTTAATTAAACAAATGAAACTTCACATTTTTTCTACAAGGAAGTAAAAACAAAAACAATATTTGTATGTCTATCGAAGGTTAACGAAGTTTACAGAACTGTTCCATTTTTATAAAAGGGGTGTTGTAGACCAGAAAGTGGTTCTTAATTTAAAGATGTATAGTATTGTAAACGAATCAAAAGGTAAACCATTTAAACATGTCCTTGTTTATATTTTCTACATACCTTGATTAACCCTTTCTCCAAATTAGACACATATAAGTTTATAATAAGACTTCTAGAAAAAGTTCGAGCTCATGTTTGCTGTGCTTTGTGGTTTTTGATCACTCAATAGGGACGAAGTTTTGTACGTATATAATTAACGAGCGTTAACACAACAGCGAACATTTTTCTTATTAATTGTTACAACGAATTTGAACAAATTCTTGCTCTATAGTGGCTAACCCTTTAATTCATACTGGTAATTAACATACCGCCACCTGATCGCAAGTGAAAGACGAGTTGAAGTCTATTGGAAACAAACGGTGAAAAAACACGTCTACAGGTAATAATTTCATTTTGAGGCCTTAGCGGAGAGAGCTCAGTGACTCACTATTTGTTTTATGCAAAAATAATAAATTAATATAATTCTTGGGAATTAAAAGTGAACATTGCACATTAATAACCATAGATCGGGCTTTAAAGTAAAGTATAGGCCTACAAATCACACGTTGTCAGACTATAATAACTGGGAAATGGAATCAACATTATCAATCAATCAATCAATTAATCAATCGTAACATTTATGAGGCACCATGCCAATGGTCGTCCCTCCCAAATAAGGCAATAAATAAATGACTGGTTAGTCTTAGTTTCTGGCCTTTTCGTGTTGCCAATGCTATTAATACTTAATGTACGGTTGTGTGTTTTCCAGAGACTTGCAAAATCGTGCGTGAAGCTGTTGGTTTGGCAGACGTTTCGTCTCATGTTTAGTTTTTTATTTCTCAGTGTCCAGCTAAGTGTGTGATTTTTCTCACACTGTGATTGAGTCTTCAGTTGTTTCAGTTTGTATCTCCGGACAAAGGACACGGAGTGTAAATTCATTGTCGGATGCCCCTGAACCTCCATGATCCCAACACTATGGAGGCCCAGAGGAGCCACGTAACCATCTTGTTGGCTGCACGTTTGATCCTGCTGGGATTATTAAGTAGTGTTGTATCAGCTGAATGGCAAGGAGATCTGTCATCTTATCACATTGCTTCATTCAGTAGTCCTCATCCTCCTAGACCTCCCAATGATCCATCTGGTAACCACAATGCTAAATTCAGTCATTTCACTCTATCTGGCCCTGATGGAGCTGTGTATGTTGGAGCTGTCAACTACTTACACAGACTCTGCTGCAGAATGCTATTACATGTCAAGAACTAGGAAGCGACCGATGTGATGTATTCACCAACTACAATAACAGATTTAAGGCCAAGTCTTTGAGCCTTAAATAATTTATTACTACTAGACAGGCTGGTGGGTTGCCGTGGGGCATATTTTGCTTCGTGGTCGGATGTTGGTGCAATTATCTGACCATGTGTTACAAATTAACTTCCCATTGGTCTTTTATTTGTTTCACGGCTTGCGCATGCGGGCAGCGTCTCCCTTGGATCCACCATGGATCCACTGTCCACGTGGAAAAGACAGTCACTTTTGTTTGAGCAGTCCTTGTATTAACTTGTTTTCTTGTGCTTAAGAAATACAGTTTCGTTAAATTCCCACCACCTTCCCCTGCATTCCACCTTGTCAATCATTGGGATGTTTTAAACATGATTGCTTGTAAGGACTCTAATCATCATGTTGGCATGAGATAGCAAGCATGGGGCCAACGTACAATCTCATTTTCCCCACTGGGTTTGAGTTTGCGTATCCGGCTACTATCACGTTTGGGGTCTTTGCAAGCACATCGGCGGAATTTCATTGTGTACACCTTCATAGTCCTCGGGTGTATTCATTTAATTAGTACTTTCTGAAGCATTTGCTCTTATTTGTTGTTTTATACCTGTTGGCAAATTTAGCTTTGAAACTTATTCTGCCATTGACCTGCTACCACTATGGTATTTTATTTGATTTGATTAACATGCAACCCATGTATGTCATTTGAGTTGTTATTTAACTCTTCCCCTTACATTTATTAAATGATGATTTCGCGGATTGGATTACTACCGGAAATCAATTTGGGGTATTATTGTATAAGATTTCGCGGATTGGATTACTACCGGAAATCAATGTTGATAATAATTGTATAAGATTTCGCGGGTTGGATTACTACCGGAAATAAATTTTGATACAATTTGTATATGAGATTTCGCGGGTTGGACTACTACCGGAAATCAGTTTTGATAATAATTGTATGAGATTTCGCGGGTTGGACTACTACCGGAAATCAGTTTTGATAATAATTGTATGAGATTTCTCGGGTTGGACTACTACCGGAAATCAGTTTTGATAATAATTGTATGAGATTTCTCGGGTTGGACTACTACCTGAAATCAGTTTTGATAATAATTGTATGAGATTTCGCGGGTTGGGCTACTACCGGAAATCAGTTTTGATAATAATTTTATGAGATTTCGCGGGTTGGACTACTACCGGAAATCAATTTTATTGATAAAAATTGTATGAGATTTCGCGGGTTGGACTACTACCGGAAATCATTTTTGTTAATGTTTAAGATCTCGCGGATTAAACTACTGCCGGAGATCAGTACTGTTCTTGCAAATATATTAAGAGTTGCTTTCAGTTTGCAAAAATGCAGTTTGGTTATTCATTGGTTGCATTTGTAACAAACTGTTCATGGTTTTAAGATCATGTAATTTTACTCCGTATTCAATTAGAATAAAAGGGCTGCTCAAGCCACACAGTACAAACGCCATGTGTCTTTACTTGTCTTATGTGGTAATAAAATCCTGATACTAGATAATCAGAATCGGTTGATTACATGTGGAAGTGAGAAAGGAGGAAAGTGTCAGTTCAGGAATCCAGATGATTTGACTGATGTGTTGTTTCGTCCAGTGCCTATTGTTGCTGGATTTGGAGATCTGTCCACTGTTGGTTTGAATGCACCAGGAACTGATGGACCAACTGGACCAGGGCCAGATGGAGGAGACTGGTTGTATGTAGCTGTGACTTATGCTTTTGAGGATGGATATAGAGGTATCCCACCAATTAGCAGAAGACTCCTTAGTGCAGACAGGTTGTTGATAGCCCCATCAGGCACATGGTATTCTTCATTTACTGTATTTGATTCTTCTTCTCATACTCCGTCAAATCTATTCCATATCACTTACGTAGCTGGTTTCTCATTTGATGGATTCACATACTTCATCACTTCTCAACAAGATGATCTTGGTTCCAATGTCATTGTTTCTAAAATGAACAGAGTCTGCCAGACCAGTGAATTCTTTGACTCTTACACAGAAATCACCCTTCAATGCCAAGGATCAGATGGTAGTGTGTACAGTTTGGTACAAGCTGCTCATATTGGCCCAGCAGGTCAGTATCTTGGTTTATCATTAGGTTTGAATGCTGAGGACATGGTGTTGTATGCAGTGTTTGCTAAGAATGAAGGAGCTGATGGGACTAGTGATGTACCTAAGGATCAGTCAGCATTGTGTGTGTATAAGATGAGTGATATTTTAGATGCCTTCAAGGAAGCAGTCAGGGGATGTATTCAAGATGGAGATGACTACGCAGTGCAGTACTTGGATGGATCCCTTTGTAATACATTACCAGTGAGTGTAAGTTTGGTCAGCTTTCAGTTGGATTACAGGTTTGTTGCATGTTTAAGATGAATATATTTAAGATGCGTAATTGAAATAAATGTTTAAAAAAATGTGTGCAAATAACCAAGTAAAAAGTAGTGTTGCAAATGATAAATTGGAAAAATGTTTATAGTTATGACAGTCACTGTCATAATATTTCACAAGCATATAGTTCACATTAAAATCTTTAAAATGCTATTGATGTATGATTTCCTAAATTTAAGAAGTTTATATCGTGGTTAAAGTAATGTTCTTAGTTGAGTTTTAGTTCTGAAAGAGGACGTAAAGGAAGGGTATACCTTTGGTAATTACTCCAAAAATTAATGACCACAAAACGTACTTGGTAAGAAGCACTGAAGCCGTTGATAAATAATAACATTTTGAGAAGCGATTCCTTTCTAAGGAATGTGATTTTAGAGAAAGGGATTCAAAAACTGCCCTTCTAAGAAACGTTTCTGCATGAAACGTTTTTCAGATTGTGTGTTCCAATTACCGATTTTTTTTCATGCGTGGACATAACCACTCCAGATTTTCGGCGATATCTCTGGAACGCTACCACCTTTTAAGAAAAAAAAATCACAGGTTAGTTTTATTGTATAATAATATATCTACGTTTATTTAGATTAAAACAATATAATGGTTCAAAAAATAAAAGGTATACTTTGCCTTTAACAGATCTTCAAAGTAAAGGTTTGGTAAATGAATTTGTTTGTAATTTTCTGTGTAATGTTTGTAATGTATCTAAAACAACTAATCAACATAATTTATTTTTCCGCAACTAATCAAATTTTACCACCTAACTCTCAATTACGTTTACTACCAAAACAACAATGTGTTACTCCTAATATATACAATTTGTGAATTTTTTTATAAATTGATTTCTTAGTAATGTAACAAATAGAAACTAGAACAGCAAAGCTGCCATGGCGAGTTGCCGATCGCCGATAGAAAAACAAAGACTAATAGAAAAATCAATCATTTGATCAACTGATGTTAGGGGTGGTGACATTAACAGGTATGCACTTGACCATTGCGTACGTGGTTTAACGTGGGAGTGACAGGGGTTCTAGACACACCCAACACATTGCATACAACAGGTATACAATGTGTTTGTGGTGTGTTAAAGCATAAAGCAAGGACCAGGTCCTTGCTCTATGGTTAAAGTATGGGAGCATTTGGGGGGACACTCTCTGCAACATACATGACATATCTGGCATGGTACATGTATACAGTGGTCAATCAAAAGATACTGGCCTAGTTCTAACATTGTCTGACACATAAAAACACATTCTTAGATGAGCTCTCTCATTTTCAGCTCTGGAATGTCATCAAAGACAAACATTAACCGGAGTAGATGCATCTACAAAATGTAAATTGCATGTACTTAAGTAGACCAGGCTCAGAATAGGCAGTCTTTACAAGAAACCATTGACCTGACAAGATGGAAGTATTTCAATTACAATACACATTCATGTGCAGGTATGTACAGGTGCATGTATACATGTATATTTATATAATGTGCATGTGTGAAATAATAGGCTGACACAATTCTCAAGAAACTAAACAATGAAAATAGAATATGTGCATGGAATGTGCATTTGACAACTGACCATGTGTTGTTATGTTTGATATTTGTTCATTGGGGGTAGGCTCGGGATGGGGAAACAAACAATGTAAGCATCTGACTTTAAAATCTATATGGGAAATTGGGGTTGTATCCAGACAGGTGAGGGAACAATTAAAAAAACAGGAAAAGCAAGGAACCTCGAATATGACAGCATGGTAAAAAATATTGAGGAATTAGGCTGCATTAAATCTTTGTGTCAGTAGCAATATTTGATTCAAATTTCAAGTCAGTACATCATTGCAATAAGGAGTAATGACCATTTAAGGTGTTCAGTATTTTAGCTCATTCAACTAGAACCAGTGATAAACTCTTTTAGTTTTATCTTTCAAATGAATCTACATGTCAGTAGCAATATTTGATTCAAGTTTCAAGTCAGTACATCATTGCAATAAGGAGTAATGACCAATTAAGTTTTTTATTGTTTTAGCTCTAAAACATCAACAGTTTTTTTATAAAGTCCTGAGGAAACAATGTAAACAAACTTCAACATTTCTTTTTAAATTCTGAAAACATTTCTGTAAAAGAATTGTTGAGAAAAACAATATATGGCTGTTATTGAATAATTAATTCACTAGGGGCTTTTATATTCCATAAAACAAAACAACTCAAAACATAAATGTTGAAGCTTGATGCTAAAACTTTAACATTTATTGAATGTGGACATCATTGCAATAGAGAGTTATGACCATCAAAGATTTTCATCGTTTTAGATCATTCAGCTGGAAACTGTGACATACTCATCAGTTTTATCTTTTCATATGAATCTGCATGTCAGTAGCAATATTACTTCAAGTTTCAAGTCAATACATCATAGCATTAAGGAGTTATGGCCATTTAATGTTTTTATTGTTTTAGATTTAGATCATTCAACTGGAACCGACTCTCTGTTTTGAAATAATCACTCAAAGTTACAAATTTAATCTAAAACTTCAATATTTTAGTTCGAGTTTGGCTCTTTACAATCCAGAGGTCACTATTTAAGCATGTAAAATAATGTTTTTAAAAAAAAATTATTAAAAAAACTTACATTTTATTCAAAAACATTAACATTTCCTGAAAAACATGGTTGGGAATAACAAAACATGACTGACACTGTATAACAATCTCACTTGGGCTGGTACATTCCACAACACAACTCAACACTTAAAGGTTGGAGCTTAAAGTAAAAACTTTAACATTTCCATTGAATGCGGACGGCCCACAGTGGGCCAGGCCAAGACCAAAGTGCGCCAAAAAGTCTGAAACGTGACCCTGCTAGTTTTAATTTTTTCAACACTTTTGAGGTTGCTTATACTCCATCGGACCATTTTATGGGAAAATTTAGCCAAAAAAAAATATATATCGACTTGTCATGACCTCCTTGAAGGTATGCAAACTCATGGAAATTGGGCATAACATGTGAATAGTTGCAGAAATCTTCATAAAGCAAAATTAGACACTTTGCATTGAGCTACGGAGCTAAAATTTCACTTGGCTCTAGTTTATGGTTCATATTTGAAGAAAATTAAATAAGTTTTTATTTTTGTTGAAGTTTTCTATGAATAATTACTGATAATTGTGTCAAAATTGACATGAAATTTACGTTTCCTGTGTTCAGCAATACGGAAACTAAGGATTGCCGTCGATTGCTGCCTAAAGACTACGCATTTCTAATAGAGCAACCTGTTCGCATCATTTTGGTACCACATTTAGCTGCGACAACCTGCGATACACGATTTTAGAGCAGTTTTTCCTAAGCGATCACTGTACGTTTTCGCCCCTTTTCTGAACTCAATATTACATGCGGCGCGCTTCACTGAGAAAAACGACTATATTTCTCAGTGGAGCGCGCCACGGAGGTCATTGGAACATGGTGTGAACTCCTGTAGAAACTTTCAAGAGAAACAAAAATTCTCAATATTTTCCTGCTTTCTTTGATATTACCCATACATTTATTACAACAATAAAAATTGCGAGCGAGCAATAACGGCTAATTATGTATCTGTTTATGTCTAGGTTGGTCCAGAAAGGTTCCTGTGTCATCCTCTTACTGGGGACACCCTCGTATACACGTATGCTAAAGGAATTGATGTAACAGCAGCCAATGCTGTGCTGGAACTATCAGGTATTAGAAACAACTTTCTATTCTTCTATTTCTAGATAAGTCCATATGAGTATCTGTGTCATCCTGTTGCTGATGGTTTAACACAATTATTTCGGTATGCTAAAGGCATTGATGTAACAGCAGCCAACGCTGTGCTGGAACTATCTGGTAAATACAACAAAGCAACTTTTGAAAATTTGAAGATTTTTCATAAAAGTGAAGGCATTTCCTGTAATCCCGCATTGAAACATTATTGCAACTTTAAAAAATAAATGACTAATAATAATTTATTGAAATTTATTGTTTTAATATTATTATTCTTTTAACGACTTGACATTGATGAATATTTATTTAAAGACACTCTGATGTCATCCATCATTACAACAACTGAAATGAGCCACACTGTAGCTATCATTGGAACTGACTCCAGTGGAGAGCTTTTAAAGGTAATTGTTTGTGAGCATTTTGTTTGCCATGCTTTTTAGGAGTGCTTGATTCAAACTTCAAGCTTGGTATACTTTTCTTGCAAGATTTTTTTTCAAACTGAAGATTTTTAAGTGGTCATTGACGTCATCAGTGACAATTCATGTAAGAGAGTAACCTGCAAATCGTTATCAATCTGTAGACGTGCGTTTTAAGTATTTGTTCCAATTATAAAAAACAAAAAAACAATGAGCTAACAAATTTGAAGATTAAAATGATATTTAAAAAATCACTACCAGTTGATATTTTCGGCATATTCAAAATGGTGTATAGACATAAAAAAAATCGGATGAGCCTCTTTTCCTGTGTTACAGGTTCACATCCTAAACAAGACCTCAGCCAGACTGTATGAAAGAGTAGACCTTGATATTACTGGATCAGTCCTCAAAGATGTCAAGATTAAAGATACAACAAGAGAGATGTACATACTCACTGAACAAGAGGTACAAAAACAAGATTAATGATTCAACAAGAGAGATGTACATACTCACTGAACAAAAGGTACAACAACAAGATTATGATTCAACAAGAGAGATGTACATACTCACTGAACAAAAGGTACAATAACAAGATTAATGATTCAACAAGAGAGATGTACATACTCACTGAACAAAAGGTACAATAACAAGATTATGATTCAACAAGAGAGATGTACATACTCACTGAACAAAAGGTAAAAGATCTTTCATGAAGAACTAGAGATGGTTTGACACATTCTTTTATTTTGTCTTAATCTGAATATAGATTCTGAAAATTCCAAAAATTAACTTTTTATGAATAATGTATCATTTTTGACCATACAGTTTCTGAAGATGCGTGTTGAGAATTGTGGTCAGTATACAACGTGTGAGACGTGTATTGGTACGGACGCAGGGAGGGATGGAGACCCATACTGTGGCTGGTGTACTCTGCACAGACAGTATGTATTGTATCTTGTCTGATTAAGATGTGTGTTGAGAATTGTGGTCAGTATACAACGTGTAAGACATGTATTGGTATGGATGCAGGTAGTAATGGAAATGTCAATTAAATTAAAACAATTTTGACCACCTTAGTAAAAACACTGTTTATATGTAACTTTGTACCTGATTAGATGTACCCTGTATTCTGAATGCAGCATGCCTGATGTGTCTACCCGATGGTTAGCCTACAATACTGCACAGTGTATTGAGATAACGAATGTGGCTCCTTTTGACAATCTACCAATCACTCTCACAGAACAACAGGTAAGAATACAAATTTATAAGGGAAAAAATTTCTACATACACTCTACTTTTTGTTCACCCACAGTGGGAAATAGGAAATCTACATAAAAAATATAAGTGACATTGAAATATTAACTGTTCTTGGAAATTATAAAGGACTCAACCATTTTGTTATTTTTTCAATTCTTGGACTGACATTACAGCCTTTTGATGGGGAATATGATTATTCCCTTATTTCTGGATGTAAACTTTCCAAATCATCCAGTTCATAATAATCATCCATTTTCTAAATATTTCTTTGTGCTAATTTGTTATAATAAACTAAACTGTATATTTACCAGGTTACCGTGAGTGTAGAGCAGTTACCAGACTTACTGACCAGCAGGAGATATGAGTGTTGGTTTGGATCCTACGTATCTCAAGCTACAAAGACTAATGAGGATCTTAGATGTGTCTCCCCACCTGGTGATATGATGCCTCCAATTCAACAAGGAGGTAAGTCTAACATGAAATTGGGGCTGTTTTAAATACATTTTAATATATAATTGTTTCCTTTTAAATTATTATATTTTTTCCATTCCCAGATGATGCTGCTCCAG